>VDFB02358134.1:31386607-31549777 GCA_007258455.2 Sequoia sempervirens | reverse complement strand
ATACATTGTAACAAAAATCATTTTTCATTGTGAGGCTAGATTGGAGTAATAGCCTCAAGTAGTTATTCTCACCAAGGGTTTTTCCCATCTTGGGTTTTTCCTTGTACATCTTGTGTCTATGGGACGCATTTAGTGTGATTGGATTAGTTATCTTTCGTATTCTCTTAGTTTATGCTTTTTGCATTTGTTGTCATATTTCATAGGAAGTTAAAATTTGTAGTCCACTGATTCACCCCCACCTCTCAGTGGCCTTTGTGCTCCTTCACCATGGGAGGTTGTTCAACCACTTTCTTTTAGCTTTATAAACTTGTTTGATCTTAGAAGGTAAAATAGGACTTATTTGGTTATCTCTTGGTCTTTTGTAGGAAGGTGAAGGATTTTTCATGGGTTGGTCTTGGTTACTTGGAAGGGATTTGGGTTCAATCATGGTTTCATAAATGATAGGAGGCTATCATGGGTTGAGTAATGTTACTAAGGCATAATTCTGCTATGTTATTTTCCTTAAACTTTTCATAATATTTGACGAAGAAGTCTTCACAAGGCTTAATAGGTTCCATAGATTAGGGGAAAAGTAAATCCCATAAGAAACTTCAACAAGAAGACAAAGGATTAAGGCCACTATGATGCACAGTAAAGATTTCATTTCCAAATGAAAATTTTAAGCATTTATGTGCCACCAATGGGAGAACATCCATGGAGCATAGCCATGGGTAACCAAGCTTCACATGGAATTGGTACAATTATGGGATGATGGAGAATGAGACATTCAATTGCTTCAGTTTAACTTTTAAAGGAAGAGTGGTCGAACCTATCATAGAGAAAGAAAAACCATTATGTATTTTTATCCATTCTTTTGGTTCTTCATAAGAATATTAATAAAGTTCATGCATAAACAAGAATTGCTTGGTGATCACATTATCTATGCACACAAGATCAATTAATATCCCATTAGTAGGATTGTCATTGTTTCTTTTGGCGATGTAAAGAGGACCATCATGTGCATGTCTAATTATGTCATTTTGTGAGAAAGAAATGTCAAGGGTTATTTTGGTTTGGCCCTTATGGGGTTGAACATCAATGAAGTTAATCATGCATCATAAGTCTTCTTCATTTTCACTCATATTGTCATTATGTGTATCATCAAGTTTCTCAACATTCATCAAATCATTCTTGGCATCACTAGCTTTCACAAAAGAGATATTATGATTTTCCATTAGGTTGGTAAAGATTTGCAAATTTTAGTTGGGTGGAGCAACATACTTGTTTCCTTGATCATTAAAACCACCAATATGGATATGATTAGAATCAATGAGGTCTTATGATATAATATGTTTAAGATGCTTACATTATCCTATATCATGTCAATTTTATCAGTGATAATGGTAAATTGCATTTGAGTTGAAGTTCGGAGATATAGGTTTAGTGGTATCAATGGCTCTAATAGGAGGTAAGGTAACTAAGTTCTTACTTATAAGTTCTAACATGATGGAGTGAAGGGTATCAGGTAAAGGGGTAAATTATCTACTCTTCCTAAATGGATATGGATTTATCATTTTTATAGTAGCCACTTGTGAGTTAACATGTTGATTTTTTTGAGGTGTATTTATTTATGTAGTGTAGAAAAATGTATCCCTTTCACATTTTCACACTTGTTTGGGCTCTCCTAGTTAATTTGGACTTAATTGTTCCTTAATTTAGTTGTTTTAAAGTGTATCCCTTTGCACATTTAGATTTATTTAGGTTTCCCTTAGTTAATTGAGCTTAATATTTCCTTAATTGGCCCTTTAATTCATTTACCAAGCCTATTTTATTACATTTTTCGAAGGGGAAATCCAACATTCATTAATGCCTCAACATAACACATCTCATTAAGCAATGTGTGTCCTAGGTTTAAGGACCTCAAAGCCATTCATCTATGGGCGGATGGGTCCTCCCTTGACCTTAGGACCTAAATTTAAATTATGCTTTTGGTGGGATTTTAATATCTCTAAGTGTATATTCAGATGTTGGCTTGTATATTTTAATTTCAAAAAATTGAGGATAAATACATATAAATATAAGGTTATTTCACTATATTTCACCTAGATAATTTTCATGTGAATTCATAAGAGCAATTCAAGAGCATTTTGGAGAAATTCACGAGAATTCAAAGGTAGATTTATTAGAATTTTATTGCAGCAATGAAGATCCAATTGTCATTTTAAAGTCTTCTTGCATCATGCATGTTTTTAGAGCTAATATGGTGATGTAGGTTTCATGATCCATTCAAGTATTCAAATCCATCATTTCAAGCAATATTCAAGGTTAAAGATTCACATCCATTGAAGCCATTTCATGTGATTTGTAGATCCACATTCTAAGGTTTATTCAAGGGTTTGTTGAGTGGTAACATTTCCTTTTTCATTCTTCATTCCCTCTTTCATGATTTTATTCATTTCAAGGTTTGATTAACAAAATTAATTTTTACCAAGGAAAACCCCCATTCACTAAAAATAAACATTTTTCCCTTTCATGTTGTGTTTGCAGATCTTGGTGGAAGAAATCTTGAAGATCTCTTGAAGTGAAAAGTTGAAGAAGTTGTCAAAGATGTAAAATTTGTCGAAGTTGTCATCTTCTCACAAAAAATCATCTACAAAATTTATTTCTAAATGTTTTACACTAAAACTTGGAGAATATGGAAATGTAGAGATATGACCAAAGGCTTCTGAAAGTTATAGAAAAACCCTAACAAAGGATCCATTTACCCATGGGTGAATGAGTCCCAACTCAGCTTTAGAAACTAACTTTTGGTGAAAGGTACACTCAGATTTTCCCTTCTTTGATCTGCAATATGATTGTCGGTTATGTCTAAAAAGGTGAAAAAATATGTGCTCTCTTTCACCTTTAGGGTTTTGGACCTAAAAGGAGAGAGACAATTATCCACACTCTTCACTCAAGAACAAACCCTTGATATTTCAATGCAAAGGATATTTAAATCTTGCAAAGGGACTATCCTAAAGGTTGAATGATATCTAATGATGGGTTCACCACCAAGTTTAGACTTGGAAAAGAAAATACAATGTAAGTTGTAAGATAATACCCTAATTGAATGCAAACTAACTCTAAATAACCTAAAAATACAACAAAAATACAACAAAAAGTTATAAAATTGAAAGTGTGCACTTGGGAGACTGAAGAAGAAAAAATGGAGGTCCAGAATTCTTGAAAATTTATTGTTAATGTTGAATAGGACTCATTCTCTAGGTTGGGTGAATCGATCTAGTTTCTCAAAAAATGTACAGATATAGGTTTCAGCCAAAAGGGTATCCAGATATATGAAAATATCTATCAAGCCTGTATAGTGGGACTCACTCGCCAATAGTGGTTAATTAGTCCACTTCTACTTTTCAAAAGTTTAGGACATGATTCTATTCCTCTCAGTCTACTCTGCTCTTTTTGACTAGTTTTTGGATCCGAAACTATAAATTGCCACCTATACAACTTCTCCAAGCTTCTCCAAGACTTGATGAAAATTTTAGGGATTTGCCAACTTTTCTCCAACTTTGATTCTTGATAAATATGCAACCTATCCCTACAAATCATATAGAAGAAGAGGGAGAAACTTTGTGGTGTTAGGGAATAGGGTTTTTCCTTGGTCAAACCCCTTGTTGGTAATTAAACCTTGAAATGAAAAAAAATATGAATGGAGAATGATGACTGAACAAAAGACAATGTTGCAACTCACCAAACCCTAGCAATAAGGTGCTACAATTGTGCTTTAAATAGCTACAATGGATGTGGTTCTTGAATCTTGCTCGAATGATGTTGATCTTGCTTGAAACACTTGGATCATAAAGTCTACATCACAAATGTTAGCACAATAACAAACATGATATATGAAATACTTGACATGATGATTGATACTTGAAGAATGCTATAAGATGCTTGATAATCTACCCTTGAAATTCCTTGAATGCTCTTGTGAATGATTAATGCTCTTGTAAACTCTCTTGTATGTTGGGTGTTCAATATGAGTGAAAGAACCTAGTATTTATACTTAATTATGCAAGAATTCTTGAAATTACAACACTACAAGCCGACTTTAAATCTAGGAGAATAAAATCCTACCATCAGTTTGATATAGATTTGAATTTTGGCTACACATGACTCATTCACCCAAGGTGGCGAATGAGTCCCACTATACATAATGTATGGGACAAAAAATGAAAAGTGCTTAGAAATATGTAAAACTTGCATCGGGGCCAAAAAGATCTAGGTGGGACTCATTCGTCCAAGGTGGCAAATGAGTCCCAAACACTAAATCTAGGCCACACAAGCTAGGAACACCTAAATTGTGATTGGTTACTAATTGGTGTCAGGATTATCCTCAAAAAGATGCAATAAATGAGGCTTGTGGATGCAAAATAGAGCCAATTAAAAAATAAGAAAGCCCAATTATTAATCACAAGCCTAGAGAAATATGAAAGTTTGTTACAACACTTTACAACACTCCAAATAAGGCAAGATTAAGGTTTATTATGATTAAATTTACGTTTATTATGATTAAATTATGTTTATTATGCTTAGTTAATTGATAAAACTCTAGAAAAGTGTAAAAGTGTGTTACAACACTTCACAGCACTTTAAATAGAAAAGAACCATTAAATTCCATTAGTTCCCAAGGGCCCAAGACCTAATGTGAATGTGTTATCCACATTGTAGCATTCAATCAAGGAAAAATTAAGCCAAAATCGACAAGGAGGACCCAAACAAGTGTGAAAATGTCAAGGGATCTATTTTTCTACACTACACTATCAGTATTGAGTTTAATCTGAATGTTTCAAGTGTTAAATTGCATTTTGGTGTTAGTTTATTATTTTTAGTTTTTCTCCCCAAAGTCTTGTTTGACCATGACCCCATCCTTCAACCATAAGGAAATCAAAATATGCACACCTTGAGTTGACTCACCTAAGATTTGTAAGCTAATTCTTTTGTGGATCTCATTTCCTATTGAAATAGAGGAAGATAGGTCTCTACATTATCAAACTAGGGAACCCCATTTTATCCCAACCTATTTTTATTTATTTCATTTTGGTGAACCAAACTTTTGAGCATGGTATATTTCTGATTTTCGAGTCCATTTTCACCCCAGATCTAGGATTTACATTCATTTCATTGAACCTCATTTAGGGTTTTAGGATTTCATTTTTCCGTCTATTAAATTCAAAAAATTACAAAAAAAATAGTCATTTTGCAAAGAATTTGCATAGTATTGCATCATCATTCATTTACATTACAAAATTGAATCAAAATTACACATCAAATTAGGTCTCCTAATTTTTCATTTATCACTAGTTTTCATTTTCATAATTAAAATTCAATTTATTAAAAAATAAGATTGTAACCAACTATTTTGAACAGTCTAAAATTTGAAAACCATTGGAATCCACTCAAAAATTTGTAACTTCATTTTCCAAAACCCTCAGCTATGACCCATTTTCCCATGGGTGAATGAGTCCCTGATTAGGGATTTTTCTTGCATTTATGGGCATTAAAAATATCGATTTATATATTTTTCTTTGATATTTTTCAGTTTGTTGTTACATTTACAAAAAAAATTGTTATTTAAAATTGATCATATTAAGCTTCATTTGATAAATTTAATGCATTGTGTGAATTCAAATTTACATTTACAAGACCTCATTTTCAGATTTTTATGTAGCATAAAAAAAAAATTTGTTTGAAATCTGAAAATTACTTTTACATATTTGCATTTCACCTTCTATCCATTTTGGGTGCATATAGAGTTTTTGAAACTTGTATGAGCTTCACAAATTGGTTTCATATTGCCAATTCTATTATGAGATGTAGTTTGAGACTCATTTCATCCTAAAATACACCATTCATCGTGGATCTTTGGTTTTCTAACTATTTCACTCATAGTGTTGACACTAGTCAACCCTCTATGGATCTTAGATTTTATACTTCATTTATAATTACTTCCCTACCCACAACTCATTTAAATGATGTCAGAAAAATGGCTACTAATGTCCAACAAGAAAACATAAGGATAGATGAAGAAATAGAGAAATTGTAAAAAATTGTGACTTCCAAAACATTGCTAGTAGTGCCATTCTTTCTTTAGAAAATGTGAAGAAATGCTTGAAAATGAACATGGAATATACATTGTGCAAATTATAGCTCATTTTGTTGATAAACATGTCCCTACCATTACTAGTTGTGCTCAAGCTTTGGGATATACTCAAATTCAAGGTGGAAATTTAAATCCTCCTTCCATAACCCTTACCTCTATTTCTACCTACACTAGTACTCATGTTACTACAACCATCCAACCTACCAATGTCAATACTTCCATAGGTATTTCCAATAGGAATCCCTCTAGCTTTGTTTATTCAAATCTCACATCTCCTCATCCATCCTCCTCACAAATCTATAATTCATTTTCCCTCTGCATACATACACAACTATACCTTATTCACCTCTATCTCACAACACCAACAATGATCCAATCCTTAACACACTTTTGCAAAATGTCTCATCCCTACAACAAAAATTTACCACATTAAATAAGAACAATGGCCAACCTTCACAATACATTAAAACCAACCTATTATCCTTACAGATATTGAGAACACAATTGCCACAAGGTATAGAGGTTCCTAGGTTTGAGAAATATGGTGGGAAAGGAGATCCTATTAGCCATGTTTCCACTTACATAGCCTTATGTAGTCACTTCATTTTTTAAGATAAAATCTTGGCTAAACTCTTCCCTAGATCCTTAAAAGATATTGTTTTAGTGTGGTTTTTGTCCCTACCAACTAATTTAATTTGTTCATTTAATAAACTTATTGGTGCATTTTACAACCACTTCCAAATTCACATGGGTCCTAAGATGACATTAGCTGATTTCATGAGATGTAAACAAAAGGATGATGAAAATGTCACTAATTTCATAGCACAATACCAAATTCTTATTCACAAATAAACATTAAGATTCTTGATACTGACTTTAAAAGAATGTTTATTTCCAATTTTCAAGATAAAATCCAAGCTAAGCTTAAGATGTTGAGGTTTCCTTCCTTCACACAGTTGTGTACAACCATTCGTGATTATCAAAATTCAATTAGTATTCATTAAGTAAAAACTCCCTCTAATCATCCCAAAAAGTATAAATCCACACCTCAAACCAACTACCAACCTTTCAAGAAACAAAACAAGGGGAAACAAAATAAGGGATTTCTACAACTTAGCCTTCCTGAATCAACTCAAAATTTTGACAACCAAGTAGCTGCTATAAATATAAAAAAACCATATTCCTTTGTGGATAGAAATAGACAAGTTACACCCCTACCTAATACCCTTTCATAATATCATGTTGTAGATCTTAGAAAAGAATTTGATTTCCTTACCTCTTGTCAGAGCTACTGATCCTACTAATCCTTTACCTTCAAATGATAGACCAAGTGCTTATTGTAATTTTCACTATCAAAATGGACATGATATAGAACATTAAAAGTGTCTTAAACATATTTTTCAAGACCTCATTTATTCTAATCATATTCAAATTGGTGGTGTCAATGATCAAGGTAATAAATTTGTAGCTCCTCCTAATCAAAACTTGCAAATATTTACCAATCCTATGACAAATCACAATATTTCCTTTTCCAAAGCTAGTGAAACAAAGAATAATGTGATGAATGTTCACATAGATGATGATAACATAGATAATGAAAAAGACTATATAATCTATGATTGGATTTATTAAAGCTAAACATTTGAAGGACCTAACTAAGATGTTGCTTGACATTTCTTTCTCACAACAAGACATACTTAAAAATGCACTCAATGGCCCTCTTTACATAGTTGGAAGAAAAAATGATAAGCCTGCTAATGGGATATTAGTTGATCTCATCTATGTAGAGAATGTGATCACTGAAGAATTCCTCTTTTTGCATGAGCTTTATCAAGATACATATGGAATACTGAAATTTTGGATCAAAACACATAATGGATTTGCTTGCCCTATGATAGGTTCCATAAATATCCTTTTAAAAGCTGGACTGAAGCAATTAAATGGCTCATTCACCATCATCCCAACATCAAACAAATTTTGTGTGAAGTTAGGGTACCCATTGCTTCGCTCCACAAATTTCATCACGTTGTTTGTGCATAAATTTTAAAAGCTTGCATTGAAAATGAAATCTTTAATGTGCATCATAGTGGCTTTAATCCTATGTCTTCCCACATGTGGGAACTTCTCATTGGATTTCTTTCAACTTGAGCCTAGTAAACCTATTAGACCTTGTTAAGGATTCTCTTTCAAATCCTACAAAAATTTTGAGGAAAAATGTATAGCAGAGTTGTGAGTAAGTGCAAGATCATGAGGGTCCAAACTAGGCCCTTAAGTGGTAATAAAATTTAGAAAAATAGAGTTAGTCAACTTGACATAAAAATTTAAATGTTTTATTAACATAATTTCAAAACTATGTCAGAACAAAATTTGTTGCATGTTTAATGTAATTTCTAAGATACTAATCCTTTTTTCTAAAAAAATAAATCTATTTGGTAAAAATTAGAAATTTCAATGTAGTAGTACTAAATTTTCAAGAAAAAATAACCAACAAGCATATTTCTGACCAGCCTAAGTATAAGCAAAAAATAATGTATCTTTTTGAAACTTTCAATATAAGTAGAGGACACAAGCCCAGATGTTCCACTTTTCTTTTGTAATTTTTTTGCAAGTGAATAATTAGTTATGATTTTTTTATTAAAACTTGTTTGTCTGACCACCATAACTTGGCCAAAAAATTATGAAATTTACTTCTTTTTTTTATCTCATAGTATGGGAAGTATAAAATGTGTTGCATCTTGGGTATGTGCAGGATCATGATGGACCAAAAAGTGGCAATATGATGGGTATGTGTAGGGTATGTGGCTGATTACTTTTTTTTTTAATCCAAAATTGATGAAACGAAAAGGATTTTTAAAGTAGATTCTCAACTTTCTATGAATATAAATTATGCTTTCCTTTGAGTTTAATAAATAATTATTATTCATTTTCTATTTGAATTATGACTAAAGTCCCAATTGATAGGCTGATTGAAAAACATCTATAGCTTTCAAATGGTATCACATTTTTTAAATCCGAAACATGTGTCACATTTTATACTTTGTATACTATAGGATTAAAAGAAAATTTGAATTTCATGATGGTTTTACCAAGTTAAGATGGCCAGACATACAAGTTTTTATATTTTTTTAAAATTTTCATAAAAAATTCATAATTAATTATTTACTTGGAAAAAATTACAAAAAAATATTGATCACATCGGGACACGAGTCCTCTACTTATATCTAAAATCTTATAAAAAAATATTATCATTTTATTTTGGTTAAGGTGGTCAAAAAGACACCACCTACTTGTTTTTTCCCTGAAATTTAATTACTACTACATTGAAATTTCAAATTTTCATGAAATAGATTTAAAAAAAATAAACCTAGTAGTTTAGAAACTACATTCAATTTTCTACAGATTCTATTCTTACATATTTTTGAAATAATACAGATAACTTACTCAAAATTTTAAGTCAAGTTGCCTAACTCTAATTTTTTTGAATTTTTCACCAATTAAGGGCCTATGTTTTCTATGATGATCCTGCACATATCCTCTTTTGGATTCAAAAAATGTTAAACTATTTAAGAATTATAATTTTTTTCAATCAACATATCAATCGGGACTTTATTTATAATGCATGTAGAAAATTAATAATAATTATCCATTTAATTCCAAATAAGCCATATCTTATTGTAAGAGAGGGGGACCAACCATGTTCAAGACCCTAGGTCATAGAGGAACAAGAGAGGAAGATTTGCCTAACTTATCTCAGCTTAACGGGGTGTTAGGAAATGCAGGACGAGAATGATGAGGACTATATAGTCCCTCAATCACTCTACAAACCCAAAATTCAGGATGAGACAAGGTGAGATGATTTTTGGGTTTAACACCACACCTCGGGAAGCTCTCTACTCAAGGACGAAAGTGTAATCCTAGGACAACACTATATTATATTGGCATTCGTACGATCAAAGGACTAAAGAGACAAGGTCGAACTTAAGAAAATACTGTAACGACCCAACTAACTACTTCTAAAGGGCCAAAACAATGCTATAAAGTAAACAAAATATGCTCTAATATGATAAAGTAAAAACAAAAGATTTAGGGTGGCGAGAATAATCTCATAAAGGAATTCATTCACTAGCTAGCTTCCAAAATCATGTCCACATACACACAAGGAAGAGGAAAATTGTTGGGTGGCTATATAGGGGCCTTCCTCAATTAAACCCCATTTATGTGTTTCCACCTCCATGGATAGCCAACAAAGCAAGTATGATAAAGAAAGAAAGTAAAGTAGAGAACACTAAAACACTACAAAATATTACATGTGCTTACTCAACCAAGTAATAGAGGAGAGGAGTGGGAATCTTACCACCTCCACCAAGAGTACTTATAATAGAAAAGGATCTCATTGAAAAATGGGTTATAATAGAAAAGGATCTCATTGAAAAAGGAGAACTTAAGACACTGACATCCAATAAAAATCTGATAGTGCAAAATGGCCCCAATGATACAAAAAAATTTTGGTCTTGGAACAAAAATGTCACCAATGATGGGGTAGTTGATGCTAAAACTATACAAGTAGGACCAATCATCACATTAAAAGGACCTAACTCTTTAGCCAATGCACTTAATGTTGCCAATCAACCTTCCAACATGATCCAAAATACTCAACAGAGGAGGTTTCAAAAACATGAGTTCACTCCCTTAGGGGAACCCATCGAGTCTATATTCAAGAAACTATTACAACATAATCTTATACAACTTCAAGAGCCAAGACAATACGATCCAGGAAAATTTAAACTATTTTAGTGGGATGACAATGCCTTTTGTTATTATCATAGAACTAAGGGACATAACCTACAAAATTGTTGCCAACTAAAAAATATCATACAGGATCTTGTTGAAAAGAGAATTATTGAAGTTAGTGGACAAAAACAAAAGTCATCAAACACTGATCATCAAGTCTTTTCTGATCCACTACATGACCATGCGAAAGGAAATGTCCTCAGTTTGAGTACCAAGACCAATATGTCAGCCAACTATGTGAATATCAAGCATGATTATAATAGTGGAAAAACCATTAATCACCTTCGCGCCGTCGATGAGAATATCAATACCATTACTATCAATACAAATCCTGAGTGTGCTGTCAACACTCATCATATTGAGATCACTATCCAAGGTCCTCCATCGCAGCAAGCACCACAACCTTCCAAGTCACAATATAACCTACTTGACCAGTTGGGGAAGACCCGAGCCCAAATCATAATCTTGGAAATATTGCGTATTTCCCCTGAGCATCCATCCATTTTAGATAAAACTTTACAAAACACCAATGTTGTCCCAAATGATCTCGATGTCAATTGGTTCCAGGAAATGGTGGGCTACTTGAACAATAATCATCATGCCACATTTTCTAAACAAGACTACACAACTGAAAAGACAAACCATAATGACCCTTAACATCTTGAAGTCCCTGTTGATGACACCAAAGTTAGACAAGTTTTGGTAGATGGAGGAGCAGGGTTAAATCTGTGCACTTTAAAACTGATTAAGGCATTAGGTTTCTCAGAAGCATGTGTAGACACAACCAAAAGTATTCTCATTAAAGCTTATGATGATGAGGAACGAAAATCAAAGGGGGTGGTAACACTTCCTATCAGAATTGGTCCTACAGTAATGGAGACAAAATTCCAGGTCTTGGATCTCACCCTTCCATATAACCTTCTACTAGATAGACCATGGATTCACACCATGAAGGTGGTCCCTTCCACATATCATCAATGTCTCAAATTCCATTATAATGGCACTGAAATAACTATAGATGGTGACCTAGATCCATTCCAATATTACACCAATCTAAAAGAGATACCCCAACACCAAGTGTCAGTAAACCAAGAGGCTTCATCCTCTAATTCATCTCACTATGTTGATCCATCCACACTCACTCAAACATCTATTTCACCTTCATTTCCTACCACTCCTAGGGTTGAGATCCAAGACAAGGGTTGTGGAGAATATTACATGAAGACATCTTATTGTGTTAGCCATCTAATTCCTCCTAAGTCATATAGTTTACCTACATCAAATAGGAGAAATCTATGGTCACTATAGACATTCCTCCCACAACAAATTTCACTAAATGGAGAGAATTAAGCAAAGAAGTTGTAAATACAAAATATGTCACCTCCTGGCTGTATACGGAAGATAATGAAGAACCTCTCTCACTTGCTCACATTCCTACATATCTATATGGTAAAGGTTTCACAATCATGTAGAGCAAGGGATATAATGGATAGAGTGGTTTAGGCTTAAATCAAGATGGCAGGATTGAACCAATCTTTGTTTCTCAATGGCCAAAAGGCTTAGGGCTTGGGTTTCAACCAATTCAGATAGGTGTTCCCAGTACCACATCACCCTTAATTTAGGAAGTAACTACTTCAAAAGATATTGAGACATCTCATGAACCATCTGACCAATACCACTGTGACTCCCCCGACTCAAACAAATATGAGTGGGATTCCCTATCCTCTACCTCTTCCATGGACCTTGATAAGCTATTTGGAGAACTTGACTTAATGTTGAGATCCTCACCAAATCCATTGAATCCATGTCCACCAAAAAATATGACAAAAGAGGAATGGTTTAAACATTACTATTGGGAATCACTTGATCCTACCTCTTGGCAACCTGACACATCTATTTCAGATAACCAAACCTTTGCATTAGGCCCACCTCTCAATCTACCTAGATCTAAACCAAAGAGAAAAAAGGACTTAGTACAAGAATTTTGTGACCATATGAACAACTCAGTCCTTACCTTGACTCCATTAAAATTTGATAACTCTGACGATGACATGCCCTTAGTTTATCCCCAACTCATTTATTGGGATCAACAAGACCCACCCGTCTTAGACATTTTTTAGAATGACGAAGCAATTGTTGAGTTCTTGGGATTACAAGAAGGCATACCTAGTGGTGATCACAAGGCTAGTTTTACAATTGACTTGGACAACAGAGAATATTTTGGGGAATCTGTTCAACCCTCTAGTTGAAAAAATGAGAAAAAGAATAAACAAGATAAAAAGGATGAGTCTCTAGGTGAAAATCGAAAGGTGCCTCTAGACAATGAAAAAGTAAACATAAATGACACATCTGAAGGAAAAAACCTCTCTAAGGCACCTAAGAATGGAGGTTTGAACATTCTCCCCATTGCACAAGAAAATTCACACATGCTCATTGAAGAATCAGTAGAAGTCAACATAGGCACATAAGAGAATCCTTGACTGGTTTATTTTGCAGTGTCATTGACCACAGAAGAGCAGCCAAAATTCCACAACTTCTTTACATAGAGACAAATAATTTTTTCCTAGTCATATGTAGACATGCCTGGGTTGGATCCTAAACTTGTTCTACATCACTTTCCCTTACAACTAGGTGTCAAACTAGTGAAACAAAAATTGAGGAAAATGCATCCACAAATTGCTCTACTAGTCAAGGCAGAACTCAAGAAATTGTTAGACGTTGGTTTCATTAGATCAATTGACTATGCAGATTGGATTTCCAATCTTGTACCAGTCACTAAACCAACAGGGGGCATCTGCATCTACACCGATTTCAAAGATATCAACAAGGCTTGTCCTATAGATGACTTCCCTTTTCCTAACATAGACATGATAGTAGACATGACATCAGGGTATGAGATGTTGTCCCTTATGGATGGATTTTCAGGATATAATCAGATCAAAATTGCAACTGAATACCAACCTAAGACAACTTTCACTTGTCCTTGGGGAATGTATTGATGGAATGTTATGCCCTTCAGACTCAAGAATGCTGGAGCAACCTATCAGCGTGCCATGACAACCATTTTTCACGATCTTCTACACACTCTTATGGAGGATTATGTCGATGACCTTATAGTTAAGTCCAAGACAAGGGTAGAACATTTACAAGTTTTAGACAAGATATTTCAAAGGCTAGAGAAGTATAAAGTGAGACTCAATCTCAAGAAATGTGTGTTTGGAGTAAAGTCGGGAAAGCTTTTATGCTATATCATTTCCAAATTAGGAATTGAAGTGGATCTAGACAAGGTAAAAGTGGTCATAGACATGCCTCCACCAACTAATCTCAATTAGCTAAGGACATTGCAAGGGAGACTGCAATCCATCAAAAGATTTATAGTGTAGTTAGCAGATAAGACACATCCTTTTCAACATTTACTTAAGAAAGGGGTACCCTTTGCATGGACCGTTAGGTGTGGAGAGGCTTGTCAACTAATTAAAGAATATATACTCACACCACTAGTCTTAATGCCACCTATTGATGGATGACCATTGATTCTTTATATTACAACAACCCATTCATCACTTGGGGCATTGCTAGAACATAATGATGATGTAGGTCATGAAAGGGAAGTATACTATATCAGTCAGACTTTGGTAGGTTATGAGCTCAACTATAGTACCATTGAAAGTGAATGTCTTGCCGTAGTATTTGCTACTCAAAAACTAAGGCACTATATGCTAAACCATCAAACAATGTTGATTGCCAAAATAGATCCTCTGAAATATCTTCTTAGCAAGGCAACATTAACAGGGCAACTAGCCAAATGGGTTATGATACTTAGTGAGTATGATATCTAGTATGTAGAGAGAAAGGATATTAAAGGACAAGTCATTGCTGATCAGTTAGCCGATGCATCAATAAAAGAAGATCACCCATTTGTTGTAGAATTTCCTGATGAATTTATATTCAAAATTGACACAAACACAACATGGAAACTGTACTTTGATGGCTCACATACAAATCATGGCTCAGGGGTTGGTATACTATTTATCACACCATAGGGTGATTCCATCCCAAAGTCATTCAAGATTTCATTCCCTTCTACTAACAACATAGCAGAGTATGAGGCTCTAGTGACAAGGTTACACATGGTAGTCAAGTGAAAAATTAGGAACCTACAAGATTATGGTGATTCTCAACTAGTAATCAAATAGGTAAATGATGATTATGATACTAAGGATGAGAAGCTTGCTCCATACAAACACATGGATGATAGCTTTAAGGAGTACTTTGACAAGGTCGACTTTCATCAAATACCTCATGTTTTAAACAAGGCAGCAGATGCTATGGCTACAATTGCATCACTTCTAGACATTCCTAGCAACGTGCCTAAGTTTGAGTTCTTGGTAGAACAACTTTTGGTCCTAGCCTACGATATCCTAGATTCTGAGATGGTATGTGACATTGTTCACCCTGATTCCCCATGGTACAAAGAAATCTATGACTACCTCCATGCCGAAATCATACCCACTGGCCTATTAAACAACCAACATAGGACATTCCTTCATAAGTCAGCCAAGTACACCATCGTTGAAGACACCCTATATAGACACGCCTTAGATAATACCCTACTGAGATGTCTTGATTCCAATGAATCACAAGCAACCTTGCATGGGGTGCATGAGGGTATATGTGGTTCCCATTCTAGCGGTCCTACCTTAGCTAAAAAGATTATGAGACTGGGTTATTATTGGCCTACTATGGAAAAGGACTCATATGTCTTTGTAACAAAATGTAGCCAATCCCAAGTTCATGGAGACTTGATACATGCACCAGCACAGGAGCTTCGTCCTATAACATCACCATGGTCGTTTTCCTAACAGGGACTCGACCTCATAGGTAAGATCCATCCTAGATCATCTAATGGACAAAAGTTTAATATCACTACCATGAAGTACTTTACGAAGTGGATTGAGGCTATTCTTATGACATACATTATTGACACATAGATCTCTAAGTTTATCCTGAACTATATCATTTGTCGGTATGGTGTCCCTCGGTCCATAATCACAGATAATGGTCGCCCATTTAAGAATCAAGAAGTATACCATCTTTGTGACAAATTTCATATTCAACATCACTTTTCCACTCCATACTACCCACATGGTAATGGCCAAGTAGAGGCATCTAACAAAACTATCATTAGAATCCTCAAGAAGACTATCAATGATGTTGGTTGTGATTGGCATTTACAACTTAATCCCACCTTATGGGCTTATCACACAAGTATCCATACTCCCACTAGCGCCACTCCCTATTCACTAGTATTTGGTTTTGAAGCCATTCTTCCTATTGAGGTTGAGATTCCTTCCCTGAGGGTATCCTTGAAAGGGCACATTGATGATGAAGAGTACCGAGTATCGAGACTCCATGAGCTAGAATTCCTAGATGAGAAAAGAAAGAAGGCAATAGACCATCTCCAAGCATATCAAAATCACCTTCATCGTAGCTATAACAGGAAGGTCTTGAACATAAACTTTGACATTGGTGACCTATTTTTAATGGAGAATCCATAGAATCAAGCAGATAGAGAGAAACTAGGAAAGTTTGAACCTAACTCGTTAGGACTATATATTGTTACATAAGCCTTTAGATCAAGAGTGTATCAACTCTCTACTCCTGAAGGGGAACCATCGTCCTAACCAATAAATAGTTTTCAATTGAAGAAGTTCTACGCATAGCTTCTGGGGGCCTTGTCTTAATTAGCAAAAATACAAAAAAATAAAAAAAATCATTACCAAGGTGAAAACCTGGCAAACAGGTGTCTTGGTAACACCAAAAAAAATAGAAAATCTAGAAAATAGTAAAGACAAATAATTTGTCCAGTAGTGAAAACCACTTCGGTGGCGCTTTGGATAAGTACCATGGTGAAAACCTGGAAAACAAGCACCATGTGTAGTTGACTTTGCTCCTTTTTCTACTATTATTCTAATCTGACATCCCTATACATAGTTAACTACCCCGTACATACCACTTATCTTTCTTATCCATCACTTGTATATACCATTCATAATAAGTGGTAATCTTTCCCATAACTTGGAATGATTAACATCAAATGCATTTCATATCCCCCATTTTACCCTATTCATAATCAATTGGTCTTATACTTGACAGGGGGCAAACACTTGACATGCATCATATTGGTTCTTACATTGGATGTGTTGAAGACGTAAAACCATAGAAAAATCCAAAAACATCATAAAATGACTTGACAAAATACAAAAACATCAAAACACTTCAAAAAGAAAAAAAAATAAAAACATGACAAAAGTCCAAAAATAGAGTCAGAGTTAGTCACACTTGTCAGTCTTTGTCGTTTGTCGAACTATGTTGCCTCTATGACTGGACGTAGGAAAGGCCATCTGCCGATGTGCCCCCGAGGCATTGGGTCAGTCTATTTAGGTTTCTCTGTATAAAATCATGATTCAATCCATTGTCTATATGACAAGGTCATTGGTCATGTTGAACTACAAGGTCTCTGTGTGTATAATGTAGGCAAGGCCATCAATTGATGAGCCCCCGAGGCCGCACAAGGTCAGTCCATTAGGGTTTGTCACATTCACTATCACACACATCTTCTACTTGTAGTCAGACTTTTCAGTCAAAGTAAAGTCAAACTATGAGGTCTCTGCATGTATAATATAGGCAAGGCCATCAATCGATGAGCCCCCGAGGCCGCACTAGGTCAGTCCTTTAGGGGTCATCATCACACATAGTTAATTTTCAACACGTCATATCAAGTCATGCCTCAATCTGGTGAACAAATCAACAATGTCTCTAAGTCAAATCAAACAACTTTCCAAAGCAACAAACAAAACATATCAACTAATTTCTATTATAGGATGTGTCCTTCCTAGAAACAAACATCATCTAAACAATCAACCTGTCCCTTATTCAGGATGAGTCCTTCCTGAATACTAATATCGGAAAACAAATCTATGTCTTACACATGATGGGTCCTTCCTCCATATAAACACTATCAATCAAATCAACAGCATCTGATTCAACGTCTTATACGATAAATGTCTTTCTGAAACTAGGTTTTCTCATGCCTTATACAAATAGTCATAACATCAAAACCAAACTCAAAGTCTTATCCGCTATGTGTATCTCCTACAATCAAGATTTATCAATCAATCCTTTTATCAATCAAAATGAATCAAACAAACAGATCAAGTTTTGGAAAATATTTTATTGGCTTTTTGACTTTATGACTTATTTATCTTACCATTTTATTTGACTTTAAGACTGGAATCCTGTTACTAGCTTTCTCAAGGATGTCCCATAAAGGATTTAGAGAAGCAACAATGTATCATAATTTTTTTTTCTTTGATTGTTGTCTCTCAACTGTCTTTTAAATTTTATTTTGAGTCATGATACTAGTTTCCTCAAGGATGTCCCATGAAGGATTTAGAGGAGCGATGACATCTCATGACCTATCCTTTCTTTTTTTTTTTCTAATTGTGGTTTGTCCTGACAAAAAGACAAGGGCAACTTGTTCCCTTAGTATAAGTTAACGACAATCCTTTTCTGCGACTGTCTATTGTTAGCAAGTGGATGACCTTGAACACCTAGATCTATGTCATATCATGGTATTTTTCTCCATTTGTATTAGTCCCTCCCAATGATGATAAAGTGCAATGCCTTTTGTGATACATCAAAACATCGAAGATTGCTAATACTAAAATCCATCTCATTTATTTTATTATTTCTCCATCTTTCTTTTCACACTAACAGTTCTTTCCTGCATTATGACAGAGTCCTATGACACACAAAAATATAAATCATCCTACATACACATTCATGTTAGAAAATATAAGAACATATAGGAATTTATTATATCTAAGAAATCATAGCATAATAGACATTAACCATCATAGATTACATGTCATAAGCATTCCATGTACATAACAAATGTAAATATATACACCACATTACATCTGTATAGCATCACATGTAGAAAGAATTGTACATATACAATCATATTGCATCTCATAATTATAAATTGCATACATAACATCCATCGACATCATAAATATTAATGCATACATCATCACATAGAATCAACATCACATCATAGGCTGCATAAACACATCATAAAGTAGATATGATTATCCATCACATAGGAATCTCATATAAACATAACATGTATAAATAAACAACTCCATGATCAATAAATAGAACTACATATCATGAGAATTACCGCCAAAATCATATATATATATATATCCCTCAAAAGTGTCACATCACAATGTCATAATGTATCAATAAATATGGAAGCCCACGGGCTATAGGATCACAATACAATGTCTCAGTATATATCAACAAATGTCCCTATTCTGAAATGCCGCTGCTATCATGACTGGAGTGTGCGGGTGACTGATGTCGAGTTCCTGATGACCTATAACTTGAATGTGGCCTGTCGTATGGATCAGCTCTACGTGCTTGCTCAACACCCTTTGTACTGATTGTCCTGGTGTGGGTCCTAGTCTGGGCCCTCTCATTGTGTGCCTCTAAAAAGCTCAGGGCCCGTCTATCTGGATGAACTATTGCCTCATATAAATCTCAGTAATAAGTGGCCCTCTCCTCAGCTCTAACTAACTCTCTAGAAAATGTAGTTGTCGGCCTCGTACATAGAGCTCTAATCTCTATAAATCTCTGCTCAGTCTCCTGCCTCCAAGCTATGCCCTGATCTCTATCCATGAAGGCTTTGTCCCTCACCATCTATAACACATCTCACTCAGACATCATGACCCTCATCTGCTCCTCCAAAGATGAAACCTAGGCATGAAGTGTAGCAGTATCAGGATCAACTTCCACTATGTCAACCTATCTCACCCTCTCCACACCATCATCCTCATTCTCTAACTCCTCCAAAATCCTATCTCAAATCTCCCACTACTGATCATCATCCTCCTCGTCATCATCCTGATAGGCACCAAGTAAGCCTAGGGCATCAATCTCTACCTCCTCTTTTCCTACCTCCTCCTCTACATCAACCTCTAGAATGGTCTCCTTTGTGGGATGCTCCTCATCTCTGCCAATCTCAACATGCACCTCCTCACCACCTCTACCAATATCTGGAATGTGCACATCCTCCTCCTCTCGTCCCTCCTCGTGGATAGGTGATAATGGTGACCCTCATCCCCTCCATCCACGCCTCCCTCTCCCACCAACTCGTCGACCACCTCCACAACCATCTCCACCATCACCACGACCACCTCCACCTCTCTGACCTCTACCTCTTCCACGCCTGCCACACAGTCCTATCCCTCGCTGCTCTATCAATGCAACCTGATCTAGATCTATAAGGGGTATCATCTTGTACATGATCCACCACTGATCGTATTCCTCGATGGTACCTGGGTCTACTAAACCATCTCTCCAATCCCACTGAACTACCTGCAACACATAAATATTTTCCTCGACAGTGGCCACTGGAATCTCTGCACCCCACACAGGGATCTCTCATGAGCACCTCGCAAACTCTGCTCATCCTTTGGGTGCATCCTGCACCTCTCTGAACTGTCGTAGCACATGATCTGACAAATGTCTCTCTATAATATGAACATGTGATATAGTCCTCCCAATCAGATACTGTGTCTAGCGGCAATAGGGAAAATGATCGTCCTGATTTGACCACTCTAGACATCCCAAGTACGGTCTCCATGTGAACTGTACCATGGTATCAATGGCATGTCTGAAGTATCTGGTATCTCCCATATGGTGCTAAGTATTAGCCCCTGCATAATGGAAGGCATAAGGTGCTCCATGCTACATATCAACTATAATTGGCGGACGAAAGATGGCAATGTGTTCCCATGCCCATACCATCAAGAGTGTGGTACCACAACTCATTGACTGTGCCTCCCGATAGGATATATCATGCAAATGAAAATATAACATGCCAAGTAGACAAGGACCCCAAGCATACACCTCCTAATGCTCTAACATACCAACCAAAATCTCTCCCCATCCCATGGGAAAACCATGACCTCAATGGTTAGGAAGGACTATACCACCTATCAGTGTACACAATAGATAGTCTAATTGTCTATATCTCTATGCTAGTACATGCCATCTAATCTCATAGTGGTCAAAGCCTAACTGTCTAATATTAGCATGAGGGTAGTATCTACACATCTCTGCAAAACCCCTTTGGGTATCATATATCATCCTGGTGCCTCTAATAGGAATTCTCAAAATCATGTAGACATCCTCAGACTTAATTGTTGTCTCTCCAATAGGCAGGTGAAACGAGGAAGTCTCCAAGTGCCACCGCTCGCATAAAGCTATCAGCAGACCCCGGTTCGCCTGAATGACGGGTATGTCTATCACATGAAGGAGACCCAAATGCCATAAGAACCATTTCTCCACGCTCTGCAAACTATCTCGAAAGCAAAAAGTCGATGGTCGTGACTCTCACATATACACAAAGTCCAAAACAACCTGCAATGGCATTATACTTACCTCATGTCAGAATCAATCACCTATCCTAATGCAAAGTGATAGAATCAAATGCATCATTATTTTGTAAATGCCTCATTCTTTTGCAATTGCATTTCAGGAAACCAAATGTGTCATTTTATTTTACAAATGCATCATAAAATGTCACATGCGTCATTTTACATCACAACTGTGTCTATAAATAACAAATGCATCTAAAAATCAAATATGCCTTTGTCTATCAAGCAAAACAAAATCCTGCTAAATGCAAATGTGTAAATAAAATATCAAATGCGTCAAACATTTTCACATGAGTTGAAAATAAAACAATTGTGTCTAAATTAAATGCAAATGCATTGCTATTTAGTAAATGCGTAGAACTAAAGGACAAATGCGTTGAATTGTGGAACACCTACGCTAAACAATCCATGTAAATTTACAAATGTGGTGACCCGCATACATATGCTTTGATAACGCATTTAAATGTGAATTTCTAATAAAATGACACATGATTAAAATTGAAATTAAATGCATAAAAGAGCGCAAAAATCAAAAATTCAAAAGTCAAGATTTAGGTACATACTGAGGGGTTCGCGTCGGCTGGCCGCCTAAAGGTCTAGATCATGTATGCTCGATGGTGGTTGTCCAGAATGGGAGACATCTTCGCTGAGGGTGCAAAGCAAAAATCTCAAATTTCAAAGCTGTGTGGGTAAAAATGAATGGGTTTTTTTTACCCCATTTTCTATTTATACCTAGGGTTTTGGTGGCATTCCTTTCTACTGGCCACGTCAACTTCCAATTTCAATCGACCCATACTTGTCCTTAACACTTCCAACTTCAATTTTGTTAACTCCACTTCATTTCTGGCTATCCAGTGGACTAATCGGGACTATTTCCAATTTTTTTTGACAATTTTTGAAAATTTGTCAATTTTTCCAAGGGGGCATACCTTCACCTGTTTAACACCGGGGCATTACAAGAGCATATTTTTTATCGATTTTCTTTGAAACAATGCCAAAATGACATTGTATCAAAGAGGGGAAAATGTAGACACCGAAATCTAGTTTAAGCCTACGACTTCAATATTCGCCATAATTCATATTTCTATGGTCATGATTAAATAATGTCAATTATTTAATTGTTCTCTAAAGTTCTTCACTTCTTCTATTAATTAAATAATCTTAATTATTTAATTAATTCACACTTTTCTTTATTCTATCTGATTAATTAAATAAACATTTTTTATTTAATTATGTTGCTAATTAACCTTATCCTTCTTCTTCAATTAAATAAATTCTTATTTCATTTACCTTTGTCATATTTCAACTATAATAAAATAAATCCTTTTATTTATTTAATTATCTGTTTAAATCCCTTCATCACTTAATTAAATAAATCTTATTTATTTAATTATTCTTCAAATATCAAATCTTGAATTAAATGAATTATTTAATTCATAAATTCTATTTTAATGCATTCCTCTATATTTGGATAATTGTGTGAGTTATTTAAGTATTCACTTTGACTCGACTTGACATCTATTTAAATTGCTCAGTTAACTTAGGATGTAATGACTGAGTGGCTTTCTCGAGTAATATCTTCCTCATATCATTCAGTCATCTAGTTCTAACTTAATTGTGTGTACATGCATATTAATTAAATATTCCTATTTAATTAATTAAATCTTGTGCATGCATTCGAACATAGAGTTTCTTTAATCCATCTTTATCTTTGTCATGCGAAGACTATTCTTCTATTTTTGAATACCAAACTCAAAGATTAAATCATTTATTTAATCTTTATTTCTATTTCTAGTTTGTATCACTCAAGCCACTACTGACAGTTATCATAATGCATGTCTAATATTTCGATGTCAACCATTCGTCGATCTTCCGAGCCTGACCTATTGTTTGAATGATCAATTTTCTATAAATTGATCTGTCATTCATCATTTCAATCTCTCTCGAAATCGTATGACTTGTGGAGCAATTATCTTAAATCTTTGATGTTTTGTCTTAATCACAACACTTAGGCCATGCTCGTACGAACTTTGAAAATCTAAGGGAAAGTACATTACACAGATGAAATGGAGAAGAATAATGGAGGTTATTCAACAAAATTGATCGCATGTTTGGTAAAATAGTTTATTTTATGCATGTTGTTCTTAGTTTTTCTTTGTGCTCGATTATCTAGCTTTGAGGATTGGTTAGTATAGTTTGAATAGATTAGATTCGAATTGCTTAATTCTCTCATGTGTTTTTCTCTGAGCTGTAGTTTCCTTTTGTGGATTATGCAAGGAATTGAGACATTCATGTCTCTTCCATGTTGACCCAAAATTTTTTTTTTTATCTTTTCATTTATCTTGTGCTTTCCTTTTGAGGATGATGCAAGGGATTAAGACATTCATGTCTCTTCCATGTTAACCCAGAAGCTTTTATTGTATCGTTTCATTTGTCTTGTGTTTTCCTTTTGGGGATGACACAAGGTGCCATGACAATCATGTCTGTTCCATGTTCTCCCAAAAGGTTTTTCTTGGTTTTTTGTCACTTTGCATAATTCTTCCAATTCTATGAGTATTTGGGGAATGATGGCAGTTCCAAGCTCTTTAAAAACATTTGCAGCAATAACATATTAACCCCAAATCCATAGATCCCTTGTTTGTTTGGACTTTGATTTTGGGGGAAACCCCTCTCTTTTCTTTTTCTCTTATATTACATAGCTTCATTTGCAAACATATGAATTTGCATAGGGCTTTCCAAGTTGGCTCTCATGTGCTTTTATTGTTTTCACTTATCATTTGCTATTTTAAAGTAATTTCTCACAATATGGTGTTTAGAAATTTCTTTAAAGTGGGGGCATACATTGGCATTATCCTTTTGCATTCTTTTCCTTTCATGGTTCATGGTGCAGTCTTCTTAATTTATAGGATGCATTTTTTTCTTTGTGGATGACATTGGGTATGATGTCCTTCAAGAGTATGATCTCTCTCAGCATATTATACTCCTCTTAGTGGTTTGATGTGATACATTGCATCCCCTAAGTTGCCAATATTTTATTCTTTGATTGGTCATTTCTTTAATATTAGGTTCACCAAAATGAAAGGCAAAAAAATTTACGGTTTTGTAGGGTTTAGGTCATAGAATGACAATCTTCACTCTCTCTCATTCAAGAACAAACCCTCAAGATCTCAATGCTAAGGAGAAAAAAATCTTGCAATAGGGTTGTCCTAAGGGTTGAATGTAAACTAATAAGGGGTTCACCAACAAGTTAAGACTTGGAAAGAAAAATGCAATGCAAAGTGTAATGAAAGATGAAATACAAAACCCTAGTATGATGCAAAGCTTCACTAAATGACCTAGAAATGCAAATGAAACAAAAGAAAAAACTACAAAAAGGAATGTATGCACCTAGAAATATGGAGATGGCTAAATGAAGCTCTGAAATGCTAGAAATTATGATTTTAATGTTGAGTGGGACTCATTCACCAAGCTAGGTGAATCAGTCCAAAATATAGGTTTCTATGTGGGAACAAGAATCTGCCAAAAGGGTATTTGAATCTGCAAAAATATGAATTTTGACCAAAACTAGGACTCATTAACCAAAAGTGGTGAATCAGTCCAACTAGTTTTCTAAAACTTCAAGATCTGAATCTACTCTTCTTAGTTTGCTCAGTTTTCTTCTTCAGGTTTTTAGATATGAATCTCTATAAATCAACCTGTAGGTGCTCTCCAATGTTCTCCAATGCTTGATGACAACTTTGACAACTTTATGCACTTTGAAATTTTTTTCCAATCTTTCTCTTTGATGTTCCTTCAACCTAAACTTGTAAATCACATTCAAAAGAGAGGGAAAAATGTTGTTGAGTTAGTGAATAGGCATTTTCCTTGGTCAAACCCTATTTTGTAATCAAACCTTGAAATAGAATGAAATAGGAATGGAGAATGATGAATGAACAAGATATGATGTTGCAACTAACCAAAACCTATCAATAAAGTGCTGCAAACATGTGTGAGATGGCTCTAATGGGTGTATACCTTGACTCTTGCTTGAAGGTGATACATCTTGAATGAAATGCAAGCTTGAATAAAAAAACCCTACATCACAATTATTAGCTCAAAAACTAACATGATGCATAAAGTCCTTGACATGTTGATAGATGCTTGAATGCTGCTCTAAAATGCTTGATAATATTCCCTTGAAGACTCTTGAATGCTGCTTTAAAATGCTTGATAATCTTCCCTTTGTTATCACGAAATCTAGCAGCGCTCGTTCCACGGATAACCCCCCTACGAAACTTGTCCGTTTCCTAGGATTCGTGAGTTTCAAGTACGCATAACGAAGTGGTTTTCAAGCTACCTCAAAATGAATTTCAAAGCCTCGAATAGTAAATTCGAGCATTCCACCATGTTCACCTCGTGAAGACCTTCGAAACGAGATCCTTCGCGAAGTCTCACTGTTTGTACTTAGCAAATTGTGAAAAATGCAGTGGCACTGAAAAAGTGCGCTCCTGCTCTGAAGCCAAATTTTGGCTAAGTATGAAAAGTACAGGAGCGCTAAATTTTAGCGCCCCTGCATAAAAATGAATTTCTAAAAAATGCAATAGTGCTAAATTTTAGCACCATTACACTTTTTCCTGACACTTAGACTTTTTTGGCCCTGGGACATTTCTTCATGATTTTCGCATTTTTCGTCAATCGTGCCACTTTTCATGCCTAAATTTATTGCTCAATTTGAGTTTAGGTTTTTGATTTTCTCTTTCACTTAAAAGTGTTTTATTTCACCATTTTCATTGTTTATGGTCTTTGTTCTTCTTTTCTTCTTG
Organism: Sequoia sempervirens; assembly: GCA_007258455.2. Classification (NCBI taxonomy): domain Eukaryota; kingdom Viridiplantae; phylum Streptophyta; class Pinopsida; order Cupressales; family Cupressaceae; genus Sequoia; species Sequoia sempervirens. Next base: position 31,523,543 of record VDFB02358134.1, on the reverse strand, counting down.
CTGGGTGAGTTCTTCTCAAGCCACAATCACGTGTTTTGGAAATTTGAAGTTCTTCTCCTGTGTTTTTCGCGTTTCATCTTTGTAAGTTGTTACCCTTGCTTTCTCTTTATTCTCCAATTTCAATGGCAACTCCATGCAGAAAAACAATTTGCAAACCCCAAGCGCCACTTTCATGCACCGTTACATCTGTTTTACAAAATCATGTCTCAGATGCAGAAGCGCTAAAATTTAGCGCCCTGACATGTTGAACATGTCAAAAAATAATTCTAACTCTGAAAGTGTAGGAGCGCTAAAATTTAGTGCCCCTGCATCAAAAATTGAAATCTCAAAAATGTAATGGCACTGAATTTTAGCGCCCTTACACTTTTTACAATTTTCTTCCAGAATTAGTCATTTTTTGTGCAATGGTGTTGAATTTTTGCACCTTTGCACTTCTTCCAAAGTTAGTCATTTTTTGTGCAATGGTGCTGAATTTTAACACCTTTACACTTTTGGCAGTTTTTAACCTAGTCTCTTCAAAATTGCTCTATTTCCATTCCGGACCCCATTTCTTCGCTCCCACATCGTTTTGTGTGCCTTGTCATCTGCTTCACGCTTCCCAATGCTACTTTTTCTGCTAACATCTATTGATTCACCATCCTTGCAATTTCTCTCCAGATCTCGTCAAGTGATCCCGAAGGTGATATCCTTTGCTCTTGGTTCTTCCAAATAAAAAGTTCATGTAGGAGACCAGGAAGAAGTATGAAGACTCTGTGCCCAAGCAAAGAAACATGAAGAAGCTTCCTGTTCTCCAGTGTTAGACATTTCCAGTGCATCCCATTATGCATTTTGTAAATATTTCTCGACATTTTCGAATCTTTTTTTGTAAATTGTAATTACACCAAGATCAAAGATGTAATATTTTGAAAACAAATTACACTTTGACTTTGGTCAAAGTTAGGTGAGATCTCCTAAAATTGCTCACCTAACTTTCCCTGATTTCCTCAATCTATTTCCTATTTTTGCTCATCCCTCTTTCTATATAATGTGAGGGAGTTTCATTGTAAATTTATCCTTTAGTGTTTTGCAACGAAGTGCTGCCCTTTTTGAAGCAAATTTTTGAAACTTTGCGTTCATGCTTTGTGAATGAAATTCGATTAATAAAGAAGAGGATTGCAAGCCAAACTTTGTGTTGGATTCGATACTTTTGTGAGTTGATCTTATTTGGTGGTGATTAGCTTGAAGAATCTAAAGGACTCTAAGTAGTTTATGTAAACTGTGTTACATTTATTATTTAGATTGCATTTATATTTCTGTTTATCATTTGGTTGAATGATCTACAAGACTTTGTGCTTGTAATCGTTCATGCTCTTGCATGTTCTGGTTGAATGATCTACAAGACTTTGTGCTTGTAATTATTCATAATCTTGGATACTTTTTCGAAGGATCTACAAAAATTTGTGCTTGTAATCGTTCGTGCTCTTTGATACTTTTGTTGGATTATCTACAAGACTTTGTGCTTGTAATCGTTCATGCTGTTCAAGGAATTGTGGCATCTAAGAAGACTTTGTGCTTCTAACGTGACAAATGGTACATCTACACAGATCCAACATTGATAAACCTACGGAATGACTTTGTGCCTTCGTGAGCTTTCCCTTTTTACTTTATTTGTTTATTATTAATCACTTCTGGTATCTCTACGCTTTGCTTTGACGAAATAGAGGTATTGGTATTACTGCTAGTTGTTAGTTTAAAGTTATCAAGAATTGTAAACTTCCAACGGTGAAGCATTGTAAACATATTCTCTGAAAAAAGAGAGAAGGATGAATGTAACACACCCCCCCACTCCGTAAGTTTTGTGTACATTTTGTAATTACTTGTTTGTTTTACTATCACTTCTGTTAGCAGTAAGAAGGGTGCCTCCCCTATCCGAGAGGAAATATTTACATCTCACATAGCTGTGGCTGAAGTCCAAGTTGTGTAATCTATCGAAAAGTTGATTACATAATTTTCACCCAACAATTTTTTTGTGACTCCGCTGGGGACACGATACACATTCGAAAGCCTGACACTTTTCTTTTGAAGTATACCGGTGTGCTTTTTTTTATTGTAATTTATTTTCTTGTAAGTTTTTCAAGCTTTCACCAAGGACATGTAAATGGCTGCTCAAGGTCCTTGGGGAAATGATTTTGGTCCGTTGAGCCTAGTTCTACCCCTACATGCTCTTCCTGAAGGCTCACGGAAGAACTTTCCCAAGTTTTTTGGTGATGGAGAACAACATCCTGACGAGCACGTTGCTGCTTTCTACATCACTTGTGGAGTTCATGGTGTTGAATACGAAGATGTATCTATAAGGCTATTTGTGGAGACTCTCCAAGGCGTTCCTGCAGATTGGTTTTATCATTTGGAACCAAGTACCATCACAAACTGGGCAACTCTCATAGCCAAGTTTGAAGGAAGGTTCAAGCCTCCTGAAGATGCTCATGCTTTGTTCGCTCATCTCACCCAGTTGAAGAAGGAATCTCACATGCCCATGCGTGAGTTCATTGCTCACTTCAACAAGTTGACACGAAGAATTCCAACTGTTGCTCAACCTACAAATAAGAACTTGAAATGTTTCTTTGTAAATGGTCAAGTGCCCGAGGTTGGTTTCCTATTGAGAAGAGCACCTGCAGGTACTCTTGTAATGTTGCAGACCTTGGCGACAAGAATTGAAGATGATCTCATTCTTGCTGGGAAAATAAAAATTGAATCAAATGAATCCGAAGAAACCCCTTCTTTGGAGTTATTTTCTTCCATCACGAGGATGAATCCTATGGTGCAAAGGTTGATAAATGATCTACTTGTCCTCAAAAAGTAGCTAGCTAATAATTTTTCCATTGGGAATGAACACAAGTTATCTTCACCTCTGAAGAGGCTTGCTGTTGAGGTACCATTAGTAAAAGCAGTACCAAAGCATCCTGACTCCGATCCAAGTGATCTCACTATTCTCTTCTAGGAAAAGGATGCATACATAGCTGGCGACTCCCATTTCTGGTTTATGTAGTCTTAGAAAGCCATTGATGAAAAGCAGGATGATGAAAGTCATTTTTCTGAAATTCAAGTGAATGAAAATAATATTTTCTTGAGATCTGAAAAGATGGACATGCATGCAGATTTCAGTCAAGTTGAAAAGAATGCATCTGTGTCACATGAGGACCTTCTTATAAATAATTCATATTTTCCCAAGTCTGAGGATGGTGAACATCATATTGAGGTATGCAATGCAGCCATATCTTCATTTGAGTCACATGAAGGAGATCATCCCAATCAGCATGAGGTTGTCGTGGTTGATGAATCAGTTGTTGAGGTAGCAACTGGTAAGAAGCATTCAATATTTGACCGATCAAGGGAATGTCCCATAAGACATCTTGCTTGGTTGGAGGCCAATGGGAAGACAGAGGGTCCACTTGCACCTAAGCGTGAAGATAAACTTGAGGATGCAGCTAAAGATATATTTGTAGATGCACAGGAGTAGCCTAGATTCAATGATTTATTTTGGAGCAGCAATATATCCATAATATTTTCAAAGGTAGTTGAACCTATTCATCTCCTTCATGAAGCAATGCTTCAACCTCATCTACATGTAGCTGCTAATGATCATGGAAGGCCTTGCAAGTTGCTGAAGAAAGGCAACTATTTTGTTGAACCTGTGAACGGTTTCATTTGAGAAGGTCTCATTAATGGCTAGGTTTAGTTAGGTAGTTTTTTACCTTTTCAATAAGTGCATTTGCACAAGTGTGCATCTTGTTTTCATAGATTTTATTTTTGTTATCGCCTGACTCCAAGCCCAATGGATGGATAAAGGCACTTGAATTCTAGAATTCTTCTTCCTTCATTCTTTTCAAAGAATGACAGAAGGAAGATCCCCAGCAGGAGCCAGCTGTTATCACGGAATCTAGCAGCGCTAATTCCACGGATAACCCCCCTACGAAACTTGTCTGTTTCCTAGGATTCGTGAGTTTCAAGTACGCATAAAAAATGGTTTTCAAGCTACCTCGAAATGCATTTCAAAGCCTTGAATAGTCAATTCGAGCATTCCCCTATGTTCGCCTCGCGAAGACCTTCAAAACGAGCTCCTTTGCGAAGTCTCACTGTTTGTACTTAGCAAATTGTGAAAAATGCAGTGGCACTGAAAAAGTGCGCTCTTGCTCTGAAGCCAAAATTTGGCTAAGTATGAAAAGTGCAGGGGTGCTAAATTTTAGCACCCCTGCATAAAAGTGAATTTCTAAAAAATGCAATAGCGCTAAATTTTAGCGCCATTACACTTTTTCCTGACACTTAGACTTTTTTGGCCCTGGCACGTTTCCTCATGATTTTTGAATTTTTCGTCAATCGTGCCACTTTTTGTGCCTAAATTTATTGCTCGACTTGAGTTAGGTTTTCAATTTTCTCTTTCACTTAAAAGTGTTTTATTTCGCCATTTTCATTGTTTATGGTCTTTGTTCTTCTTTTCTTCTTGTTGGGCGAGTTCTTCTCAAGCCGCAATCACGTGTTTTGGAAATTTGAAGTTCTTCTCTAGCGTTTTTCGTGTTTCATCTTTGTAAGTTGTTACCCTTGCTTTCTCTTTATTCTCCAATTGCAATGGCAACTCCATGCAGACAAACAATTTGCAAACCCCAAGTGCCATTTTCATGCACCGTTACATCTGTTTTACAAAATCATGTCTCAGATGCAGAAGCGCTAAAATTTAGCGCCCTGACATGTTGAACATGTCAAAAAATAATTCTAACTCTGAAAGTGCAGGAGTGCTAAAATTTAGCGCCCCTGCATCAAAAACTGAAATCTCAAAAATGTAATGGCGTTGAATTTTAGTGCCCTTACACTTTTTACAATTTTCTTCTAGACTTAGTCATTTTTTGTACAATGGTGCTGAATTTTCGCACCTTTGCACTTCTTCCAGACTTAGTCATTTTTTGTGCAATGGTGCTAAATTTTAACACCTTTACACTTTTGGCAGTTTTTAACCTAGTCTCTTCAAAATTGCTCTATTTCCATTCTGGACCCCATTTCTTCACTCTCGCATTGTTTTGCGTGCCTTGTCATCGGCTTCACATTTCCCAATGCTACTTTTTCTGCTAATGTTTATTGATTCACCATCCTTGCAGTTTCTCTCCAGATCTCGTCAAGTGATCCAAAGGTGATATCCTTTGCTCTTGGTTCTTCCAAATAAAAAGTTCATGCAGGAGACCAGGAAGAAGTATGAAGACTCTATGCCCAAGCAAAGAAACATGAAGAAGCTTCCTGTTCTCCAGTGTTAGACATTTCTGGTGCATCCCATTATTCATCTTGTAAATATTTCTCGACATTTTCGAATGTCTTTTTGTAAATTGTAATTACACCAAGATCAAAGATGTAATATTTTAAAAAAAAATACACTTTGACTTTGGTCAAAGTTAGGTGAGATCTCCTAAAATCACTCACGTAACTTTCCCTGATTTCCTCAATCTATTTCCTATTTTTGCTCATCCCTCTTTCTATATAATGTGAGGGATTTTTATTGTAAATTTATCCTTTAGTGTTTTGCAACGAAGTGCTGCCCTTTTTGAAGAAAATTTGTGAAACTTTGTGTTCATGCTTTGTGAATGAAATTCGATTAATAAAGAAGAGGATTGCAAGCCAAACTTTGTGTTGGATTCGATACTTTTGTGAGTTGATCTTATTTGGTGGTGATTAGCTTGAAGAATCTGAAGGACTCTAAGTAGTTTATGTAAACTTTGTGTTACATTTATTATTTAGATTGCATTTGTATTTCTGTTTATCATCTGGTTGAATGATCTACAAGACTTTGTGCTAGTAATTGTTCATGCTCTTGCATGTTCTGGTTGAATGATCTACAAGACTTTGTGCTTGTAATTATTCATACTCTTGGATACTTTTGTCGAAGGATCTACAAGACTTTGTGCTTGTAATCGTTCGTGCTCTTTGATACTTTTCTTGGATGATCTACAAGACTTTGTGCTTGTAATCGTTCATGTTGTTCGAGGAATTGCTCCGTCTAAGGAGACTTTGTGCTTCTAACGTGAAAAATGGTACATCTACACAGATCCAACATTGATAAAGCTATGGAACGACTTTGTGCCTTCGTGAGCTTTCCCTTTTTACTTTATTTGTTTATTATTAATCACTTCTGGTATCTCTACGCTTCGCTTTGACAAAATAGAGGTATTGGTATTATTGCTAGTTGTTAGTTTAAAGTTATCAAGAATTGTAAACTTCCAACAGTGAAGCATTGTAAACATCTTCTCTGAAAAAAGAGAGAAGGATGAATGTAACACACAACCCCCCCACTCCGTAAGTTTTGTGTACATTTTGTAATTACTTGTTTGTTTTACTATCGCTTCTGTTAGCAGTAAGAAGGGCACCTCCCCTTTCCGAGAGGAGAGATTTACATCTCACATAGCTGTGGCTGAAGTCCAAGTTGTGTAATCTATCAAAAAGTTGATTACATAATTTTCACCCAACACCCTTGAGTACTCTTGAATGCTCTTGTGAACTCAAACTTATTATAAAAATGCTCACTCAACTTGCTCGGTGTAAAATGAGTGAAAGAAACTTGTATTTATACTTAATTATGCAAAAATTCCTGAAATTACAACACTACAAGGTGACATCATATCTAGGAGGATAGAATCCCATAAAAATATTGAATTCATTTTGAGTTTGGGCTAAATGGGACTCATTCGTCCAAGGTGGCGAATGAGTCCCATTAGGCATAATTTTTGGTACCATTTTAAAAAATGCTTAGAAACGTGTGAAACTAGGTTCGGGATCTAAAAACCTAGGTGGGACTCATTTTCCCAAGGTGGTGAATGAGTCCTAGATCACTAAATTTGGGGCCATTCAACTTGAAACACCTGAATTATGATTGGGTAATGATTTGTGTCAAGATTATCCTATAAAAGATACAGAAAATGAGTCATGTGGATGTAAAATAAGGCCAATTAAAGCATAAAAAATCCCAAATATTAATGACAACCCTAGAAAAGTGTGAAAGTGTGTCACAACACTTTACAACACTCCAAATAAGGCATGATGAATGTTCATTTTTATTAAAATAAGATTCATTAGGTTTTATTAATTAATAAAACATTAGAAAAGTGTGAAAGTGTGTTGCAACACTTCACAACACTTTAGCAAGGTACCATTTCTATTCATTAGTTCACAAAGGCCCAAGACCTAATGTGAATGTGGCAAACACATTACAACACTAAATCAAGGAATTATTAGGCTCAATTCTGCAAGGAGGGCCCAAACAAGTGTGAAAATGTCCTCAACGACATTTTTCAACACTACAAGGGGGAGGAGACAACATCTTTCATAATAAGATCTTCCTCATTTATCTTTCCCAACCTTCATATTCTCAGCTGACACAACCACTCTAGACTCTTTAGACTTTGGAGAAGCTTGGCCTAAATCTAAGGGTAAACTTTGACACTCATAAATTGTAGGGGAAGTAGACACAACTATTGAATTCTATTTTTCGAAAGATTGCTTCTTACAAGAATGACTAGGATGCCCAAAATTCCCATAAAGCTAACAAAATAGTCTTAGTTTCTCATATTCTAGGAATTAAGACCAAGAACCAAATATATATTTCAGAGTGATAGAAGAAGGAAGGGCTCTATTTACCACAACATTTATATAGATTCTAGGAAAGACAAGCTTAGAATTCTGGGAAGTTGCTTTGTCCATTGCAAGAAGACTACCAAAAGTGTTTGCAATTCCCTGAAACAACTTTTGGTTCTAAAACTGAAGAGGTAAACTAGGAAGTCTAACCGAAGTTGGAGTAACAAAGCTCAAATCAGCAGACAGGTCCAAACAAGGCTTCCATTTATAGAAAGGGAAATACTTCTTGAAATTCTTATCATATGCCCAAGGACCCCTCGTCAGAACATAGATTAAATCTTTCTGGTTATTGAAGTTAAAATGGAAATGACCATTCAACATGGAACTAACACTAGCCTCACCTTTAAGTGTCCAAATAGAGTTCATTTACTTACGTGCCTAGTCTATGTTAGGCATGAAGGATAGAAATCTCCCAACTAGAGACATTTGAAGATTCACAACAAATTCATCCATAATCTCATCTGGAATAAACACCTCCAAACCATCCATGACACAACACGCCTTTGACTCAGAGGTAGAGAAAAGAGTCTTTTTAGCTGACCCTTTTTCCACCAGTTTGTCCACATATGAGACTTCATTCCCTTTCTCAAAAGGAGAACCACCTGACATTTGAGTGTTGATAGTAGCACCATCCTAAGACAACATCCACCAGTTTTGTTTTAGACCCCACGTAGCTAGCAACTAGAGTTGAAGTGCCATATATGGCTCCTAATAGGAAGGACAAAGGCCTTGAAGGGGACACCAACAAAGGCCCCCCACCTAGATTCGCCATGGCCGAACCAATAGTATAGAAATTTAAAGACTAAGAAGACAGACAATTCAATTTTAGATGCAATTCATTTGAACACTCATTAATTTATTCATTGTAATATATTTTCCAATTTTACCAAATATTGATATATAGCATTATATTTTTTTTAACCGTATATTTATTAAAAATAATTCTGAAAAACAAATAATATCTCAATCATTTAATCTTAACTTTGCTAGCTCAAAGAGGGGTTTCAAACCTGCGATGCAGAAGTTGCATGAGATGTCGATGATGATCGAGACCCTGACGGGGGTTTTTCGCCATTTAAGAAGTCTTTGGTGGCTGCGGCTGCAAATTTTTTTGTCGTCTAAGAAGTCTTTGGTGGTTGCGGCTGGTGATTTTTGGCTCGTAGTTTCTTATTTGGGGCGTGGTGCTGACAGGAGAGAGAGTTGCTTCTTTCTAGTCTCGGCACGGTGTCTTCCCTCTTGGTCTATGGTGAGTGGGTTTTGGAGGAGGTCAAGGTTTCTACTTTCCATTGTTTTTCTCGTTGGCATTGTTGTGAGAGGGTGTGGTCTTTTGCACTCTTATCCTTCTATGGGGTTGCCTACTTTGTTGTGGGAGTGCTTTGGCCTCTTTGAGGACTATTGGGTGCAAAACAAACAGATCTATGTTCCTATTCAACGTAATAGGAAGGCTTGGTGGTTCCTCTTGCTTGTCTATTCTATTTCTAGCCTCCTGTTGGGTGTCTTTAACTTCTTCCTGCGGCTTGTTGGGTGGTTGATGTTGTCGGGTGTTGTGGCTCTTAGTGTGGGTGGAGGTTGTTCTTCCCTCTTACCCTTTTTTCCTTGTGTTTTGTTTGTGTTGCTTTCCTTGCAGCTGGTGGGTGTGTACTCAAGTTTCTCTGGGGTGGTTTGGTGGAAGAATGGGCCTTTTCTTGTTCCTATTCGGCATAATAAGAAGGTTTGGGTGATTTTCATGCTGGTATGTTCTCCTACTTGGTTCCTCTTGGTGTCCCTCTACCCCTTCTAGCTATTTGTTCAGTGGCACCCTTTTGGGGGTTCTTGCTCTTACAAAATTTTGGCTTTTGGTATCCCTCTCGAAGAGTGGTGGTGTCAGCTTTAGAATGGTTCTGTGGAGTTTTCGCCTATTTGTGGCTCTAACCGGCATGTTAGGGTAGCTAGATCATTTTATTGTTTGGGCTTCTTCATGTTTCCTTCCTATCTGGGCTCCTCTTTCTTATTTGGGGCTTGTTTGTTGATGCTCTCTTTGGGTGTGGGTCTCTGGTAGTCTTTTGGCTATGCTTCTTTTTGAAGTTTTGTGTTTCCTCCTCTTGGTCTAAGGAGGAGTTGTTGTATGGGTTTCTCATCTTGCTAGTTTTGTTTACCTAGCTGAGTTTCCTGTTGTTTGGTATTTTGGTGGCTTTTTGATAGTTGTTTCTGTTCCCCCTTTGTTTGGGGTTGTAGATTATTTTATTTGGCCTTTTGGTTGTGAACCCTCTTGAGTTGGTGAAGTTTATCTTTATGCTAAGAGGTTGTTATCTAATGATGGTTGTTTTGAGGCTCTAGTGGAAGATGCCTGTTGTTTTTATGCTTTGTGGGCTGGTTGGTGTTGGTTTGCTGGTGGCTGGGTTTTCTTCGTTGGTCCAACTTTTTTTGCTCTTTGTTATGTGTCTTGTTCCTTCCTATCAGTTTTTGTGACTCGTGATGCTTAACGAGGATGTGGTTGCCCTTCCTACTGAAGTTGGTTGCTGTCAGGTTTTTCAGCTTAATTCTCCTATAGAGGGGGAGATTGTTCCTTTTGAGGTGGAACCCTCTTCTATTGAGGTGAAGGTGGTAGTTGTCTTGTTGAGGTGGAGCTTTGGTGGGCAAGAGCATAACGATTTTGGTGGGAAGGTGCTTCTTTTCTTTCTCTCTGCCAGAGGGGAGCCCTATCCTTTAGAGGTGGATATTGGGATGGAATCAAGTGGGATGGTGCTGCAGAGATGCGAACAAGTACTCTATGTGTTTGGACTCAGTTCTAGTTGATGAGTAGATGGTTTGTGGCAGATTGGCTGCTTGGATGCCTGACTGTTTTAGGTGGTTACTGTTGTTTTTTATTAGGGGTCTAATGGTGTCTTAGACCATCATGCAGATTATTTTTTTTGGCTATGGGGTGTCTTTCATGAACGGCTAGTTTGTTGATGCCTAGCAGATGCAAGAGGGTTATGTTGTATCTAAAAGAGTTACTGGTCCCTGTTAAAACCAGGTTGTTAAAGGGTCTCTAGCCCTTGCTTACCTATAAGATGCAATGTGTGTAGTCTTGTTCTATCTTTAGTGATTGTTGTGGGGCTGCTGATGGTTTATAATGTATTTTAATTGTAGCTTGCCTTTCTTTGTTCTGGGTTTTGGGCTCCATCAAAACCCATATTTTACCCTTAATCAAAAACTTAGCTAACAAAAATGAATGATTAATTATGTAGAAATAACTAATAACTGTCGTTAAACAGCAGAAAGAGAAAGATATTCCTATACATTAATTTGCGAAATCGACAACCTTGAAATGACAAATCTGTGATTCTTGTATCTCCCACCGTTAGAACAAAACAACAGCTATACCGCGTATTTCGAAGCATTGAAGATATTGCATTTGTCTGCGACTCTTTGTAAGGAATGAAAAGGTAAGAAAATCGTCTGAAGTAGGATGGAGACTTTTATGCGCAGAGAGAGTTAAATATTTCATTTCATTATCCATCTCTGCAGCGTTGGGCAGAAATCAGAAAATATGGAAGAAGTGCCAGACGAACTTCCACATTATTTTCTTGACAGCCCACTTGATGAGGAAAATGTTCCTGGCTTGCTTCAGCACAACATCGACCCAGCTAGGGATGGCAGATTGGCATTCTTAGAGGATCAGATATACCAAGGTGTTAATAATCATATTTTCCATGGCTAATTTGGGGAATTTCCTTCACCACCTAATATCCAGACCAGTGATGCGTTGTCTGTGGCGACGGATGGATTTGACAATGAGAATACCTTGTCGTGTGAAGAAATCATTAAAGCGGCGGGCGCTCAGTACATGCATGCCTTTGCTGACGAGGGCTTCAAACGGAACTTTCCCTTTGCCGTTCCAGCCCTGCCTAGGAAAGAACAGAACAGACTTGAATTGGTTCATCTTCTTTTGTCCTCGGCAGAGTTGGTCAGCAATGAACAATATGAACAAGCCTCAAGGCTGTTAAGCCAATGCAAGAAATTCTCTTCGCAGCTGGGGAACCCCATAGAGAGCCTCTGTTATTATTTTTCCGAAGCTCTTCAAGAGAGAATCAGACGCCAGATCTGCAATAAACCAGAGAAGTGGAAACAAGTAACCCCTGATTTCGCCAACAACTTTACAAGTGATTATGGAAAAAGTGAATTGTATGCTCTTGTGGCTCTCTGTACTAAGTTATTTCCCTTGCCAAATTGCTAGAATTGACGGCCGTGCAGGCTATCATTGACGCCGTGGGGCATACGAGCAGAGTTCATGTGATCGATCTAGGAATTTGAACTGGCTGCCAATGGACAGTACTGATTCAGTCCCTCGCTCTAAGTGTTTCTTCTTCTTCCGTTCAGCATCTCAAGATCACAGCTGTTGGAATGAACTCCCATGAGCTTGAAAACGGCGGAAGAAGGCTTAAGGAGTATGCTGAAGCTTGGGCGATTCCCTTTTCCTACTGTTTAGTCAAGATCTCAAATCTAGAGGAGATTCACGAAGGTTTATTCAACGTTGAAGCCGGTGAGTTCCTCGCGCTGTATGCTCTCACTGTTTTGAGAAGTTTCTTATATGATCCGACTCTTCTCAGAAAACTGTTAATGTTATCAAGAAGTTAAAGCCCCACATTTTGGTGAATTCTGAAGTAGAAGGAAAGCATAATTACTTGTCTTTTGGGAATCGGTTCATTGAGGTCCTTTTCTATTACCTTTTCTATTATAGTGCTTACTTTGATTGTTTGGAGGTTGTCTCGCCGGACAGAAATGATTTAAAGAGGGTTAAGTTTGAAGAAGTCTGTTGTGGCAATCAAATACGTAATATGATAGCCTGCGAAGGGAACTACAGGAAGGTGAGACACGTTAAAATGGATATGTGGAGGTCTTTCTTCGAACGAGCGGGATTTAAGGAATTGGGTTTCAGCTTTCAGGCTTGGTATCAGGCAAGATTATTGCTCAACCGATATAATCATGGAGAAAGTATTACTATTGAGCCGAATGGATCTGCTATAACTGTAGGGTGGAGAGGAACACACTTGCACACATTATCTCTATGGTCTTGTAATAGAAAGCATAATCGTTAATCATGCAAGGAAGCAGTTTTTTTTTTTTTTCTTTTGGTATGTCGATTATTGCTATTAATAATAATAATGGTGCAACAAAGCATTCATAATTTATTTATTTTTAAAATGAAATTTATATTTTATACATTTTATACATTTTAAATTCCTGAAATTAGATTTATATTATATAAAGCATTTTGTAAGTAGATATATTATTAATAGTAGCATATCGTTAGTAACAATATAAATGATAAGGTTAAGATCGTGTGTCTTTTGATTATATGTGATTCTTCTTTGAAAAATGAAAGGATTGGACATTATAGTTGTGGGTTCTATTGGGGACATGAAGAGGTTCCCTTAAGGGAAAAAGAAAATCAAAAAGCTATGATCACGTTTCTTTTGGTTGGGACTAGTTCTTCTTTAAAAAAAGTAAGGTCAATATGAATAGGTCAAGCTTTAACTCTAGTTTAAAGCTATTCACTGAGGTTTTGATTAGAAGATAATTGAGTGTTGTTATGGCTATACTTTGACTATAATTTTGTTGTCTTTTCCTTAGGGGCCATTTAAGTTTTAAAGACCATTTCATTGTTGATTCTAGTTTCATGTTGTTGTTGCCTCTCTTGATGTACTAGGCTTTCTAGGTTCTCCTCCTAAGGTTTTTACCTCTTAAGAAAGTGTTTATGTCATTAAAACTAATATTAATGATACGAGTTGTCTTGTATCCACAATCTTTTTGAAGGATAGAAGGACATATTAGAATGTACTATGGATTTCAAAAATGTTGATAAAGTTGCATTCTAGTTTTATCTCTATCAACATTATTTACATGTAATAAAAATTTACAAAACTATAATTTTATCCTCAAAAACCCTTATTGAATTTGAAGATCTACGAAAAAATCCTATCAAATTATTTTATATTCCATATTCCATGGTCGATGTCTATAGAGTCTACTAAATGAATAAATGGATAAGTAGAGTCAACTAACAAGCTTTTGATGTTGCACCTTTAACCACTCTTGCTTATTTGGATAAGATTATCTGATTTATTAATATGTAAAATTATCAATAGATTCCCCTAGTCTTCAACCATCCTAATAATCATATCCCCATATGTTCATGCCCAATTTTCTCTTTAGATACATAGACTCTCATATATTCAATTAAACTTGACATATATTCAAATTATCTAGACATATATTCCAATATAGTTCTCCTCCACCTTGATTTCAATGTTTTCCTATTCATGTTCATTTTACATGGTCATGGGGTTTATCATGTGCTCAAAAACTTGATACTTTCCTTCTAAACTTTAATTTGAAATACTAGTCCCTTACTCCATTTAACTAGCCAAGTACACATTTTCATAAATTTGAATCTCTACACCACTACTAATAGGAATTTATTAGCCCTTATTTATCATTCAAGAATATCCTTAAGCATCTTATCTAATATTCACTTCTTCAATAATTTCAAGGAATAGAATTTACATATAGAGAAGAAAACACTTTAATTGACACATTTAAGGTACTCTTGGTTTGCATGAAACATTCAAAGAAAATACACCAATAAAGAGTTTGATTTTTTATTCTTTATATACATTTCCTTAGGTTGGTCTCATTAGATGAAAATAACTCTTCCTAGGCATTTATAAATAGTATCAACTTTTATGTAAGAAAAAGGAAAGAATAAGTAGAAGTGATATTCAAGTTAATAAGTGCAAATGTAAAACCTATCAAGTCATTTCTATTGATATGGGATATTTCTTCAATAAAGGATTCCACCTAGATATTTGGCATCATCTTTTTATAATAGAAGAAAATATTATTGACTCTAAGTTGAGTTATATATTTCCACCATCTATTACTTAATTAATTTTAAGATCTTAAATGAAGGAAATCATTTATTGTTGACATAGTTCTTGATTAGATAAGTAGGGAAGGACCATGATCCCAAACAAAGCTTGCAACTACGTAGAACAATCCAACAAAAAATATTGGATAGACACAACAACCAGTCAAAAACAACAAGACGAACAACAATAAAAAAATATGAGTAACAAGAAAATAGCCACTAATGAAAGACAAAACAAAAACAAACAACTAGAGAGAAACAACTCAAGCTCCAAAGATTGAACCCAACAACTTTCCCCCCATGGTCTTGTCAACAAAGACCTTTATAACTCAAGCTCCAAAGATTGAACCCAACAACTTTCCCCCCATGGTCTTGTCAACAAAGACCTTTATTGAAGTGCATTAATTCTTACATTGCAAAACTATCCAAGAAGAATCAGAAGCTAGATTAGAAATAGTTTGACCGGGAGAAGAAGAATCCCCATCAACATAACTCACAATAGGAACAATAGTAACCTTAGGTGAGGAAATCAAAACTAAGCCTGAAGCTACAAGATTCATAGTTAATACATGGGCCTTAGGGGAGACAACATGCACACAGTAGTAGAAACTTGACCTTGTCTTGAACCAACATAGAAAAAACCACTAGAGAGGAATCAAAATCAACAATAGGATTAATCTTTTAAGTAAAATGAGAAGGAGGCCTAGAAACCTCACTGTTAGAAGAATAGTTTGCATCAAGGTACATAGTTAGATGTTTCTAGAGAGAATTCTTCCACCAAGTGGTGGAAGAAACAGGATGAGAACAATTAGGGTAGTCATGAGCCAAGTGACTTGTGGCAAAATAACATCTGCAATGAAAAGGGATACCTTCATAATCCACTAGTTGAGACCAAGACCACTCATTAACTTGAAGCACCACCTCCCCAAGCAATTCCTCAGAAAAATCTACCTCCACCGAAATGTGACCAAAGGAAGTATGAGTAGAATTCTTGGAGGAATTATCCACATTTAAGAACTTACCAATAGCATTACTAATGCCTTCATAAGTAGAGGGAAAAAAGAAATGTAAGGGGAGATATGACATTCTCACACAAACAAGCATAATATCAATAGGTTCCTTCATAGGGTTAAAATAATGGACCCAAGGTCTCATGGACAGGGGGTGAGAATCCCATTCCCACAACCCATGATCTAAAACATGTCTATCATCAGAAGAACAAAATCCATCCACAAAAAAACCTATAATAGATAGATAAATCTCCATTGTACCTTCCACCACAGGTGAAAAATGTGTAGAGATCCAAAGGTGCACATCATGGAGGGAAGGCCACAAATGGAAAAACCTGCAGATAAGTGCAGCCTTGCAGAAGAAATCTATGTAGTCTAAAACTTATTGGTCGAGAGAAATCACAGGGTAAGCACTAGCACACAACATAAGATTCAGAAAGCCCACCCCATCCTTTCATATTGTTGGCATATAGTTGCATGTTATGATTGATTGTATTTATTCTTCATATTCAACATAAATAGTTTCAAAATGAATTTTCCATCAGATTTTTTGTTATGTACAATGAAATTTTTATAAATATTTGTACTATATTATTTTTCATATATGTTAATAATCTAAGAAAGCCAAAATCTCTTAAATTTATACCACCCATAATTTCTCTAAATAATTTAATAATTTTTAAATATAATTTTATTTTTTTTGGATAATTAATCCATGAAACTAATTTATTCTACTTAAATAAATTATTATGTCAGAAGGAATTTAAAAATTCAATAGCCATTGAAATTTTTTTTCAATCAACTTACATGTAAGAGGTAATTGGAGGATTATATGGAAAAATATATGGTTTCATGTAAGAGGTAAATGAGATGTAGCGACAAATATTTCATGAAAAGAAAGGTATCCATGAAAAGATAAATTATATAGTGAATACACTGAAATGATTGGAAAGCATGAAGACATATAAGTAGTCTCATATTGAGCATACTAGGAAGCATGGGTACCATGAAAATCAAAGTGATTACTATGCTAAAGGCCCCCCATAATTATTTAACGACCTCCAAAGTATGACTAGAAATTTTAATTCCAAATTTAAAAAATTAAAATTGGAAAACTAAATAAATGATGAAAGCTCGATAAAATACAAAATTCTTATACAACGATCACATGAAAGATAAGTAAATTTAATTATTTAGAAATTTACAAGGCATTATCATACTACAAAATGTTACTTTTCTTATACAAATATATTTGTATCATAATGCACCATTTGTTAACTTGATATATTTTCTCATAATATATTTATAATCAATATTATAAATAAAAAGTAAAAAATAGGAAATTGTAACCTTCTTAGCTAAATAGTCACAAAAAAATTAAAATGTTATTACACAAGAATATCACCATATTGATATTGAGTATACATGATTTATAGCAACAATATTTAGGAGCTCCTCAAATTAGTGTGCAAATAATAACAATTACTTTCACAATCCCTTAGACTAGTAAACTATTGGGTAGTATTTTTTAATAAATTATGTATCTATTTTTTACTAGCAATCACACCTTGCTATGTAATGGGTATTTCAAAGATTTATTGAAGGTTAGTTAGGAAGATAATTAGGGATTCAAACATGAATAAAAGGAAACCTTCAAATTAGGAAGACAATTAGGCTCCATTATCAACATGCTCATGTAATTTTTATAATAGGGAGAGGGAGAGAGAGGGAGAGTTATGGATAAAAGAGGGATAGATAGAGGGGGGAAGAGAGAGAGAGAGAGAGAGAGAGAGAGAGAGAGAGAGAGAGAGAGAGAGAGAGAGAGAGAGAGAGAGAGAGAGCAAGGCATAAGGTGGTAGAGATAGTGAGAAAGATATAAATATTTAGATGGAGATGGATATCTAGGAGAGGGATATAGAGAGGAGAGTGAGAGATAAATATACAGAGGGGTAGAGAAGGAGAGAATGAGAGAGGGAAAGATAGAAAGATAAATATAGAGATAGAGATAGGAAGTGATATATGGAGAGATGTAGAGAGAAAGAGATATAGAGGTAGAGATAGATTGATATATAACAAGGTAGAGATAGAGGGAGAGATAAAAGAAGAAATATGGAGAAGTTGAGATAGAGAGACAAAGCAACATAGGTATAGAGGTCTAGGAAGAGGGAGAGCGAGAGAGATGGATGGATAGAGAGAGAGAGAGATTTATAGAGATAGAGGGGGAGAGATAAAATTGACTTGTTTGTGACATCTCATAAATCCTACCAACAATCATATTTCAAACAACCTAGCCCAAGATTGTGAAAGAGAACTTCAAATGTTATAAGGATTAACATTGAATTACAACAAAAAAAATTGTTTCTTGGTCTCCTCAAGTTAGATCTTGGTCTAAATTATAATTTCATAGGTGTAACTAAACATGTACAAAGACAAATTGATATAAGGGATGGTTTAGTTGGTCTCTGGTACAAATTATTTTTGCTTCTCTTAGAACATCATCAATGTTATCCACATTGATAATGAGGCCTCTAGTTTTTTTTCTTTTATTGAACACTATTGGCATGTGGCAAAGGCCACTCTAGATTTTTACTTTCTAATCCTTGAAGCAATGATTTTGTTTGCTTTGAAAAGTTCTAAATTTCAAATTTATTCTTCATAATTCTTGATACCTTTAAAGTCTCTAAGGCCCCTTTTCTACTGAAGTAGAGGGGATTTTGGTACTTGTATAATTCCTTCACATGATGAACCATCTCAAAAAATGCATGGCATTAGAAGTCTCTTGAAAGAAACCTCTTGGGAAAAACAAAGGGTCAAATATGGTTTGAATCTTTGAAGTAGGGGGAAACATGAGATTTATTTCTTAAATAGGATAACAAGGCAATGAGAAGAATACGATCAAGTCATCAAACTTAAAGCATTAAGCTTCCTTTAGATTCTTATTCTGTATGAGAATCTATATAAATATTTAACCAATCTTTTTTTTAGACTACAAGAATTGATCAGGTATATGTCCCCCTATAAACTGCAATGCTTTTGGTAAACTATGTTCATGTGACCTATGGCGTTGGCGTGACATGCCCTCCAGTACCATGGGTTTGGGGGGAGACTAGACCACGTGACCTCTTTCCCGCAACAAGATGCTTTAGCCAATCGAGCTAGGCCCCCCGCCCAAAAAAAATTAACCAATCTTGTTACAAAGATTTCCATACTTTTTTCTTTCTTTTTTTAAATAATATTGTTTATTTGAAGAAAATAATATAATATTTTTAATTTTTAAGTTAAACTAATAATGTTCAAATATCATAAATATTGAAAAATAATAAACTAATAGAAATAAGAAAAATATAAATATCTCTGAAATTATAATAAAAAATATAATATAATTAATAAAATTAAAAACTAATAAAATAATAAAATTTATAATCTGATAAAACATATTCCAATTAATAAAATTATAATATTATGAAATATAAAATTATATAAAATATAAATGATAACTTTAATTAATAAAGTCTAAAAGTAATTAAAATTTATTATTAGAAAAGTAAGTATAACTTATAAAAGTGGTGATAATGGGAAAGTAATTAAAATGGAAATGTCGACTAAAGTTGAGGATATCGTTGTTTTTTAGAGTGGGAGAATTATTTGAGTGGAAAAATAACAGAAATGATGAAAGCGGTGAAAACATGAGTGAATGAAATATACTATGAAACCTTACGCAAGCATAAATAATGGGTTGGGCTTAATGAACACACTCTAAGAATTGACAACTTAGATGGATCATGTGAGGTTTTTTCAATCAGTTAATTTCACCAACACCCATTTCTGTCATCGTTACAATCAACAGTCAATGCTTCCCCCAAACAATTATTATTACAGCTAGTAGTCGAAAGCTAGTAGTTCCCACACATAAGGAAAGCAAACTAAAACTCACTATTCTCATGCTGTGAAGTTTTGGCGAATCCTGTAACATGTTTGATCACATAAAGACCTCTCATAGAATATGGTTATTTTAGCATATATAAGACATGGTTATCCTCATAAAGAAATCACACTATTTCACCATAGGCATCAAACAAATCTCTAACCTAATCAGTTTACATTTTCTAGCATACTCCTAGCCTATGCCAAAATAGGAGCTTTGGAACAAGGGATAGGTATCCATAAGGGCATAAAGGATAGGGGAATTTTATCCAATGTTGTTGGAAATTCTATGTTAGACATGTATGTAAAATGTGGAAGCACAAAAAATGCAAGTGAACTATCTGTCAAAATGCTTCGAAGAAATGTGTTCTCATGGAATGCTCTGATTGTAGGATATTCACAAAGTGGGTTTGTTGAAAATTATTTAGAAACTTTCAATCAAATGCAATTATTAGTTGTCAAGCTATATTCGGTTGTCTTTGCCAATATTTTCCCATCCTTTGTCAAATAGGATCATTGGAATAGGGTATGGACATCCATCGAAGCATAAAGGATAAAGGATTTTTGTTAGATATTGTACTTACAACTACTCTGATAGACATATATCCAATGTGTGGAAGAATAGAAAAAGTTCCACAAACTATTTGAAAAAATGCTTCAACAAATGTGGTTTCATGGAATGCCATGATTGTTGGATATGCACAAAATGGGTATGTTGGCAAGACCTTGGAAATGATACTAATAAAATATGATTTACTATTCTCTTTTTTTGCAACCTCATCACACTCACATCCTTATTTAGAATAATACCATGAATATTGTAATTGTTAATTTAATGGTTTTCAATATCAAACTTAGAAATGAAATTAATTAAAGCCATGAATACACAATCAAGTCTTTGTTGTTGATGGATTGATTTATATTTTCAATCAATAGTTTCATTTATACACACTACATGAAAATATTGTTTAATAAGAGTAACTTATATTTTCAATCAATGATAGTTCAATTTATACATGATACATGAAGACAATGTTCAATAAGTGTAACATATATTTTTAGTTAGCGATGGTTGCTTTTGTACACAGTTCACAAAGACAATGATAAGGGAAACAAATTTCCCACTAAGACAAAGAAATAAAATTAATATAATGTATAATTTTAGTGGTAAATCAATCTATTCTTATGATATCACATAGAATTTATGTGAAAACTATGCACTCTATTCTAAAAAAATAATACTCATTAAATATTTCTCATTGATATGTTGTAGATTGTAATATTAAACATAAGATAAGTGAAATGTGCACACATCTATTTTATGTGATATCTATAGTATTTAATTGAGAATAAGAAAAGCTCAATACACATACTTGTTATAGGATAAAATTGAAAAAAAAAATCAAATAATGTAGATTGGCCCTATAATAAAAATGCAAGAGAACAAAATTAGACATGAATAGACTAAAAAAATGAAGAAAAAATTACATGTAAACTATCTAGAGAAGGGGGATTCACTGATCATGAGTCTCTTTATTCTAAAAAGAATACAAGGGAACAAAATACCCTAAAATACCTTAGACTACCACAAGGAATAGAGTAAGAGTTTCAAAACCAGAATGAGTAGTTCACAAGACTATAAAACTAAGTTTCACATTCATTTTGCACTAGCAAGGAAGAGAGATTCACATGAGATCACAAGTATTCATATTCAAGAGCAAGGAGAGTACTCAAGAAAGCAAAGTTGAAGTCTTGGAGCAATATTCTATTTGTTTATGTAGGTCTTCAAGCTCATTTTGATATCAAGATCAAGTACTGCGAAAGATTGGTGATAGATGCCTATGGAGGATCATGATGGATTTTAGGTTTTGTGAGATGCACTAAGAAATTCAACTGAGCCTAATGACTTATTTCCTAATCAGTTCTGATGGAACCTTCAAATTTTGCAAATTTGAAGTTCCTAAGTCCTTTCAATGTGTCGATAGAGGTTAGGTCGGCATACTGCTCAATCTACTCCAAAGCCTATCTTCACCGATTAAAATTTTGCAACTCAAAGGTTATCTTGCAAATGCATATGGTATAATGTTTCTTGGTACATATGGTAGTGGACCCATTCAATTTCATGCTGCCAGGATGACTTCTGATGGGCTATTTAATTCTTTTGTGACTGCAATCGAGCTAAAATTGGTGTTTTGGAAAGTTGCAAATTTCACAAATTTGAAAGCAATCCATTCCTTTTTTTGGTCTAAAACATCTCCAATTATATTTTCATCAAAAATTGAGGCCATACAATGCAGTATTTTAATGTGTTTTGGTTGTGGCAAACATGCTTGATAAGCTAGTTTGCAAAGGAGGTACCTAAATTCTAATTGTTGGTAGAAATCTAATTTAAAACCCATGTTTTAAATGATTGATTATGGCCACTACCAAAAAATCATGGCTCTAAGGGTCTCCATTTGTGGGTAGTGAATTTTCCCTGTTTAGGTGGTAGGAAAAATTGAAATTTACATATATTCCTAATGTTTTAAAGGCTAATATTTAAAATATACCAAATATTTTAAATATTATTCAATGGTAAATATGCACATGAGATGGAGGAATTTAGGGAAAATTAAACATTCGCTAATTATTATAGATTTTTTAAGATGTTATTGAACAAGCTTCCTACTAGACCTCTCAACGTAGTGGTGCCATCAGAGAAGCTAGCGGGAAAGAAGGCAAAGCTTGTTGGAATTATAATATGACGTCATTGTAGTCGTAAAAGGAAAAATTAAATTTTTTAATTTTAATGAATTTAACATTAAATATTTTCTTTCCCTGCTAGCCCACGGTAGTGAAAGTTGATGAGAGAAGATGCTTGTAGGGAAGTGCGGAGAAGAGAAGGAGACATGGGAAATTTGAAGAGCATCATTTAATCTATTTTTTGCATTAAAGGGAATCTTCAACTATTCTTAGCACACTGCATTCTTTGAAGGGAGAAATTAATTCAAAGGTAATGATTAAAGGAAAAACGTGATGGATGTAAGAGCTATAATAGAATTTCTCCCATCGCATAGCTAACGCCATTGCATTTTTCGTAGAGTTTTTTTCATGTAAAAGGTTGTGATGGTCTTCTCTTGGGTGCTGCAATTGGAAGTTCATATATGGAGATGCATTTGAAACAAGATTTCACTATGAAGTGGGAAGAAACTAAAATCTAATCTCGTTTTTGTCTTTGGGCTCATATTTTAAACACATGTACAGGTTGGAAAATGTCCTCTCAACCTCTAGAAAGGTTCCTTAATCTTTTATATTGCCTAGAAAGTCATTTAGGCAAAGTTTTATACATTTTCTGGTTGCTTGTAAGGTAGAAAACACTTGGCAACCATTTCTCATGATCTAGAAATCAAATGCAAAATATGGGGAAAATATCTTACCTATAAAACAAAAAGGTTAAAATGCACAATTGAAAAGAATTTTAATAGTTGGGTAAGTGGATTTTGACCTAGGTGCTAATATTTTTCACTTATAGATGAAAATGAAGCCATTAAGTGGGTTTTTACGGCTAGGTAAAGGTTTGCATGGGAATTGCAAATGAAGGTAAAATAAAGAGGGAAAATGAAGTAAAGAGGAATTCTCTTAATGCTAGTTGGTTGTGGGTCAAGGGAGTAGAGGTGTGCCATGTGTCCACTATTGATTAATTTTAGGGATTCTTTATTCTCTTCTCTTTTCTCTAAAATTATAAGTTGTTCTCATTTGTGGGGGTTCTAGTTTTCTCTAGGTTGAGATTATTGTAATTTTGTAGAGGGTTGTCTCTAGATCACAATTTCTTCAAAATTTTAGAGTTGAATGTTGTAGTGTATTTTTTAATAGCAAGAAAATTAGTTTGCAAATTATGATGAACTATGTCATACTATAATGTCTCTAGAATGTATGCATTATATTTTTAATCAAAGTAATCAAAGATTATAATGGTTTTTGTTGCATATTTGTTGTAATAAGTGTTTGGATTGATGGTAGTTATTCAAAGAATAGGATAAAGTGTGATTTCAATAAAATTTTGAATATATTATATTGCATCCAAGATCTATAAGAATGTTGTAGAAGTGTCCTAAAGAGACCTCATTATTGTAATGGAGTAATGGTAAATAATGGTCATTGATTTTGTGTTTAGGCTATTACCAGATAGGCTATTTCATCTTGACTCTATTATGGACAAGCACCTAGTATAGTGTGTTTGTCTTGTGCAAACCTTGGAAGGAATCACCATTTTAAAATATAATGATTCTTTCCCATTTTCATGTTTAACTTATTTCTAGTTTTCTATATCTTCATGGAGATTAAAGAACACAAAGGTTATTCTTAGGAATGATTTTTATGTAACTTCTTTGTGTGTCTCGGGTGAAGATTTATCTTAACTTATTTCTTCTCAATTTTATTCAAGGTGCAAAGGGATCATGCCTAAATGTAATGAAATGTATAAAACCCTTTATACATTAATCTGAGAACCATTCACATGTTAGAAATCTATAATGTTTTGTTTAGAATTTGTCTCATCATAAGAGCAAATCTTTAATTAGGAACACCCTCCTGAATCTTATGGAGCTCAAAGCATAGAAGACTAATTATAGCCTTGTTCATTGGCCTTTCTTGTCCTTGATATGTTGATAGTTCAAGACCTTTTTCTTAACCTCTTGATCCCTTGGTTTGGGCATCGTGTTTTTCCTTAGGACTGGGGGTTGCAAGAAATAAAACAAATAGATTGGAAACTTTGTTGGGGATAGTGACAAATCCATGAGAAACAGTCAATAATTTGGTGAATCTGAACATCTGGTTCAGATATTGAAGTTTTCAAACCTAGAAGAGGTTTTGTTGTAGTCGATTTAAAGGATTTATGTGTGACTCTACTATTAGAGAAGACCCAAAATGAAATTAAGCTTTAAAAGAGCTTGATTTGGTTTGAAGTTCAGTCCTCTATGAAGAGAGGTGATGACTCTATCAAAAGAACCTAATGAAGATGTGACAAATGTTTCAAATCTATAAAGATTTCCAATCAGGGAAGAAAACTTGTAGTAGTTGCAACATATCTAGGTATTTTCCAATTTTCAATAAAGATAAGTTTATGTATGAAAAGCATATTTGAGAAATTTGAAGAATAAATGGGTTCCTTATTGAGTGATTTTAGAACTAGGAGAAAGGGAATATAGAAATCATAATATTCTAAAATGAGGAAGCACTAAGAAGAAAATAGTTGTAGAGGGAATAATTTTTCATTTTTAAATATGGATAATTTTTTTGGTTCTCCCTCTACAAGCTTTAATGTCATGATAGAATAGTAGTCATGTTCTCAATGAAAAATGTTCTCTAATGAAAGATATAAGCCTCTAGATTTTAGTAAAATCTAAGGTTATCCACAGTTTGTCCTAAGAAAAATAAATGAATACTTGCCTAAGTTTATAGGAGATCTTGAAGAATCAACATCACAACATCTACATGATTTCATTTGTTTAATGGTGGATTACCAGATAGCAAAGGAAGATGTTGTCATGAATTTTTTTGTAAGAACTTTAGAAAATGATTCTAGAGATTGGTTTTCTAATCTTCCAACACATAATTGTATTTTTTCATTGGAAGATTTTAATATATTTTTCATTGATTAGTTTGAAGGAATATCAGAAGACAATGTATGCCTATTTGATAATAGGCATCTACATATCCAAGAAGAGTTTGAAGAATAATCTGAAAACAAGGTTGAATCCATATCACCTATTAATGCATTGTGTGATATAAAGAGATACGAGGGTGAAACCCCATATGAATTTCATAGTAGATTTATGAAATCTTTATTTGCAATGCAAGAATCAAAAAGACCCAATGAATCATTTTGCATTGATTTATTCTGTGAGAATGTTAATCTAGGTTTGAGTACTATATCACATGATGTAAAGCCTCCAAGTGTTAAATGTATATACCCATGGATTTTAGTTCATGAAGACATCAAAATGAAATGGGGAACTTATTTTATCTTTATGATGAGTTATGGTTCTTTTTTCCTTTGTAACCAAAGGAGAAGGGAAGATGCTTTTTTTGATGAACCCATGGAGAACATATATGTAGATGAAGATTTCAGCCCTAATAGCTAGGATATAAGACATGATGAGATGGATGAGGTGTGTGAATTATTGCCTTCTATTGAATTTGAAAACACAAAAGAAGAGAGCTAACTCTCTATATTAGATGAAGGTTGCATTAATGCAAGTAATGCTAACAACATGCTCTCACTCATTAATGAGAAAAAACAATATATGATTAATCCTTTAAGTCATATGTAGTAATTTCATTTGAAAGTGGATTGGAAATTGAAGATCTATTTTTATGTCATCTTACTAGTTATGTTGATTCTGAAGTTTCATGTCTTCATGAGGACAACATTAGTGTTGTAGAATTAAATATGAAACTAGATTAAAAGAATTCCTAACCAGGTGATCAAGATGACTAGAATTCTATCTACAGCCTTAGTGACTATGATTCCTCTTAAGAAGAAGAAGTAGAATTGATCTCCCTAAGTGAAAATTATTCCAATAAAGATGATGACAATAGTTTTGAAGGCTTACAAATGCAAGGTGATGTTATGAAAATTGGTTATGTTGTTGAGAATTCTTTGAATGATCATATCAGTTCAAATTGTGCTAATAATATTAGATTTTCAAAACCTTGTATGGAAAGGTTAGATGTTAAATTCCAAGGCAAGTTGAATATCCTCTCTTCAAGCAATGGGTGTGATGTTGTGAAGAAAAATGGGACTCCAAGTTCTCTTAGACAAGAGTTTATTGAGGTATATGAATTGAACATACTTTTGAAGAAGACATATGTAATCAACATTGTTATGATATACTTAGTCATCCTAATTTGACAAGTATTGAGTGTGGAATTGATGAAAGTATTCATGGTGATGAGACAAAGGATTTTATTGATCTAGGGAATACTCTTGAGATTGGCAACATATCAGATGAAAATGACAAAGTTGTTGGTAGTGGTAGTGGTATTGTTTTGTCATGGATGTCAAATGTGTTGTATTTAAGGTTGATTCATGATGTTCATATTCATGGTTGGTGTTGATTTTGCTCATTGATGTATTCATATTCATGATAGCAAATGATTTCCAAAGACCTTGATGATACTTGAAGGACATAGTTGCTTTAGGGTAAAGTGATTGTTTTAGTGCCGACATGGATTAGTGTGATGTTCATTCTTTGTATGGGTTCATGATACAGGAATCTAAACTCATTACAAGTGGTACAAGTTTATTTTAACTATTTAGTGTTTATCTATTGCTGATAAAATTGTAGGTTTATGTCTTTTGTGCAAGATAAAAAGAAAGTTCAGTTGAGATTATGTGTGGAAGTTGATTTTTTATAGAAGGTTAGAGTTTTTTATGTGAGATCTTAAAGGGGTTGCTAAAGATTTCTAAACTGAACCTCTCATATCTTGAAACTGGTCGAGAAAGTTAATCTTGAAGATCAAAGGCTATTGTTTAAAAATGAACTTGGAGGGGCTCTCAAATCAAGGGTTCTCATTAAAATCTAAGCGACTACTTCAAATGGTTTTTTCTTTGACATGCATGGAAGTTAAAGGGTTTTTGCTTTATGAATCATTTGGAAATGAGAAGATGAAGATAGAAAGTTTTTTTTATTGGTGCCAATTCAAAATTAGAAGTGTTTCTAATCGTAAAATATATCTTTTTATCTTCTAATAAAAATGTTGAGTTGTATTTGATCTATCTCAATTGCATATACACCTTTAGATATCTATGAAAAAGATCAAGAACCTTATTTTGGACATGAAGGAAGATTATACAATTGACATGATGGAAGGTTATACAGTGAGCATAAAGGCAAAATGAATATGAAGATTGTACAGTAAAAAGAAAGATATGAAATTGATATTGTGTTCATCTATCAAATAGTGTGGTGCAATAATGTGTGAAGAATGAGAGCTTTTAATTGAAGATGACAAGGTTGATGAATGATTTGATGGTGTTTAATTGAATTTTTTTAGTCTCAACCTGCACAATCTAGAATATCAATAGTCAGTTGATATAAGTATTGTTTTTTTAATGAAATGTTTTTTGATGTGAAGGCAAGGTAATTTTTGAAGGTGAGCAGATGATTGGATTTAATGTTGGTGCCAAAAACTTGAGGGATGTTAGTGATTGATAGATTTGAAGTTTTGAATGAAGTGATGTTGTTTTTGAGGTGTATGTTTTGATTAAACATATTGAAAACATAATGTATGTTCTTTTGATTAGTATATGCATATTATTGATGATGAGAATATGATTTTAGTTTAATGCTTTGTTTGTTCAATACATAAATATTTCCACTTATGTTTGTATGAATTCAGGTCTATGTAAGGTAGTGATTACAACATTTTTCTTCTAAAGGTTAGGATTGACTTGATTTGAATGAGATCTCAGATGCTTGGAAATTGATGAGAACAAAGACAAGGTAATAGAAGTCTGATTGAAGAAGAAGTGAATGAATTATATAGATTGGTGTTTTTTTTTTTATTGACATATGCTATGGTAAGGATGGATAGGTGTTTGACAGACCTATGATATGCATGGAAATAGAGTAACCCTCAGGTTTTTACTTTTTCTTTTCAAATGGTGTTGATTTTCCATTAAGGCTTTTGTTCCCAGTGAGACTTATTTTTCCAATGAGGCTTGTATTATCAGTGAAGCTTGTTTTTCTAGTGAGGCTTGTATTGCTAGTGAGGCTTATCTTTCTAGTGAGGCTTTTATTTCTAATGAGGCTTGAATGGTTACTAGTGAGGCTTGACTATTAGCCAGTGAGACTTGTTGCATTGTCAGTGAGCCATACAATTTATAAAATACAAGTTTTTTAATAGAGCAATTGTTCAGAGTGGTTTTTTTCACCCTTTTAGGGTTTTTTCACTCATAAATATTATGTCTTGATTCTTCTTGATGATGTGTTTCTTTATTCATGGTTGATCATTCTTGATTTAAATGTGGTATTCTAATTTGCACATCTTTGTGATTTTGATAACATACAACATCTAAAGAATTTGTGTAATTAGGTTTGTTGAAATTGGTTTTATTAGACCATTGATTCACCCTACCTCTCAATGGCCTTGTACTCCAAAAAGTGGTATCAGAGTAGTAGGTTCCAAGAAAAATTTTAATCAACTTGGGTTGATCTTGGTGGTTGAGTACAATTTCAAAAAGAAAAAGAAATAATGAGAAAATAAATACCTAGCAAAATACTAAAAAACAAGCACAACCTAAAACAAGTATAAAGGTTGATGAAGAAGTAGTTAAGAGAAATAACATACAAACTAAAAAGGATACAAGGTTAGAATATTTTTTTATAGTTGGGAATATTGACAAAAAAGATCACTTTGTGAGTGACTTTGAACAAGAATATAATGAAAATGATGAAGAGGAAGCAAGAGTTTATCTTTAAGATGAATTGATTGTTTCCTTAGATGAATTCAAGAAAGAAAGAAGAGAAAATGAATAACTAAAGATGAAGTGTGTATAATATGATTAGATTATTGAGAAAATAAAGTTGCAATTGGAAGAGTCTAGAAAAGCTGAAGAAGCCATTTGCATGAATTTGCAAACCAAAGTAGAATATTTCCAAAATTTAGAGGATAAAATTTTGTGCCTAAAGAAGTAATTAGAGAAGGTACATCATAATTTGAAAATAATTCTACAAAATGAGCAGAGTACTAAGTTGTTTGACAAAGTGATGCTCAACCAAAGATCGCTATCAAACAAATCTGGGATAAGATGTGTAGGGTAAATGAGTAACAGAGATGCTGCAGTGTCAAAGAGGCCAATGAAATTGAAAATCCTATCAAAAGTAACAGAATATGAACAAGGAGAATCAACTTTTACTTCCAAATATCCTGCAGATTAGAATACTTATGAAGATGGATATTGAAGAGATCATGATCTAAAACAAAGTCTGAGAAGAAGGTCACCAACAAGAAAAGTTAGGTAAAATTATTCATATTTCCATGGCTACTATTATTCTTGTAATGATTATGGACATAAAGCAATTGATTGTTGAAGGAGTAAATTTGCATTTTATTGAAATATGAATGTGGTTTGTTATAAATGTTACAACCTTGGACATATAGCAAAATTTTGTAGAAGAATTTTAGTGACTCCACCTAATCATAATAAGAGGGAAAACATTCCAAACAAGAATAAAAAAGAGTTTGAGAAATCTTAGAAAAGGAAAGATCCTGAGAAATTTTGGAGGAGGAACCATGAATAAAAACACAAAGAACCTAATCTTGTGCATGCTACACAAGAAACTTCTATGAATGCATAAAGAGTTGCATGAGTTTAGGGGGAGCTTTTAGAGTCTTATCATTCAATCCATTTAGGAAACAACAAGGAGGTTGTAGGCTCTAATTATCAAGATGTAAGATTACATTTGAAGACAACACCTAAGGACAAATAAATTATAAAGATTCAAACTCTTATGAAAGAGTGGTTGCAAAATTGTTCATGGAAATGCTCAGTATAGTAGTGGTATTATTTGAATGTAGCTAAATATTCCATATTTTCTTGCTTTATATTCTCATATGTTTGTTCAAGAAAAGTAGTAAAGGGTATGTGTAGGATCATGATGGGCCAAAAAGTGGCAATATGATGGGTATTTGTAGGGTATGTGGCTGATGACTTTTTTTTAACCCAAAATTGATGAAACGAAAAGGGTTTTTAAAGGATATTTTCAAATTTCCACCAATTTAAATTATCTTTTACTTTGAATTTAATAAATTATTATTATTCATTTTCTATTTGAATTACGACTAAAGTCTTGATTGATAGGATGATTGCAAAAATTCTATAGCTTTCAAGCAGTATCACATTTTTGAATCTAAAACATGCATCACATTCTATGCTTCAAATAATATAGGATTAAAAAGAAAAAAATTTAATTTCATGAAGTTTTGACCAAGTTAAGGTGGTAAAACATATGAGTTTTTATATTTTTTAAACATTGTAATTAAAAATTCATAATTAATTATTTACTTGGAAAAAAATTACAAAAAATATGCATCACATCGAGACATGAGTCCTCTACTTATATCTAAAATCTTATGAAAAAATATTATCATTTTATTGTGGTTAGGATGGTCAGACAGATGCCTACTTATTTTTTTTGGGAAATTTAAGTACTACTGCATTGAAATTTCAAATTTTCACCAAATAGATTTAAAAAAAAGAAGGATAAACTTAGTAGTTTAGAAACTACATTCAATTTGCTATAGATTCTATTCTTACATATTTTTGAAATAATATAGATAACTTATTTGAATTTTTATGTCAAGTTACCTAACTCTGATTTTTCTAAATTTTTTGCCACTTAAGGGCCTATTTTTTCCATGATGATCCTGCACATACCCTAAAATTTTAAAAAACTCTTTAATCTTTACATATCAAATGTATACACTTTCATAAGCCCTGAGGAGAATAATAATGTTTGTCCAATTCTATTTTTCAAAGCAATGACCTTGTTTGGTATTTGTTTTTTGTATTAGGGCCAATGATCTTGATGACTTTTATGGAAGATTGTATATCACTGTAAAGTTCTCTATGCATGTACCGTTGTCTTGGCAGTCTTATTATTTGATACATTGTTAGATCCTTTTATCAGGAAATAGTGTTTCTCTTGTCACATGTTTGGTATTCTTGTTGAAAAAAGTAATCATGAGGGCATTACTGGGTTAGAGCAATCAAGATGGTGCAATTCCTCTGATGGAAAGTGCTTATGTGAAGTGCTTGCATTCAATGATCTATTTTTGTCCTTATCTAAAGGTTATTGGAGTTCATTAATATTGGATTGTGACTGGATGCCATATACAATGCTCTCAAGTGTTTAGGAATAATGGAGAGATTCAAGGTGTTGATACAAAAAGTTGTGATTGGAAGTTATCAAGGAGTTTCTGCAAGGTGTTGATACAAAATTTTGTTACTACATCTCATAGTTTTGATGCTTTTGCACTCATATCACTATGGTATTGATGTAAAGTAGTAGTTTTGATAGTGATATGGGCCTTTTTGTAGTGTGAGTATAAGGTGACAATGTGAGATAACTCAAAGTGATGTGTATGTGGCTTTCATTGAAGGTGTGATTTGCTTATAGCTCTTGAAGACAGTGTACTTTCTTATCCAGTTACTCAAGTTTCTTGATGACATCTTGTATGGAAAATGGCTATTACTTGTGGATTACTTGCCATTTTGACATTGCAATTCATTTATTTTAGATTGTTTTCTCTTACATTTTGATGCATTAGCTTGAGGAATTTTTGTAGTAAATTGGTATTTTCAATGGTCAATAATAGTGGAGTAATTTTCATAGTAATGATGTTCTTTAAAAAATTTATTTGGTGTTGTTGTTTGTTAGAGATATCCATCCATGGTTTGCTGCTCTCAGTCAATGATTTATAGTGTATCTCTAAATTTTGGATGACAATAAGTCAGTAGATTGTGAGATAGTTTTCAGCATAGTTGCATCTACTTACATAGTAATGTAATCAGTAAATCATAGCATAGTTTCATGAATTGTAATGAGTAATTCATCAACTATCATTGCAAACCATGAGTGGTGTGTTTTTTATAAGATTCTTTAGAAGTGTACTAGTATGTAGATGGTACAAGGTGTTGGCTTTGATATAGTTATATATGGCAGTGCTCTCTATGTCTAAGGAAAGTTTCTCATTTATTACCAATGGAAAGTAAGTGTTTAAAGTGATTCTTGAAGGGTCAGTACAATGTTTTTCATGCTTGTGTTAGCAACATGACATTATTGGTATTGATTTGGGAACAATAAACTAATGTGTAGTAGTAATGGAAGGAATTAGTTCTCTTATTAGTGAACAAAGCCATGATAAAATTAATTGTTGTCAAAGGTACTGTAGTTGTCAATCATAAGATATGGTAATGGGATGTATGGTGGTTAATGAAAAATAGGGGAAAACAATATATCAAGACTATCATAAGGTATAAATACAATGCTTATTTATGTGCATAGAGGTAGGATCATTATGCATAAACCCCTAGAGGAGTAGTAGACAATTGGGATAGAAGATATTCTTTAAAGACTATTCTCATTGTTAATACACAATCATTAGATGTATGAGTAAAAGAGTTAATAGAGGATAGTGCTTCATAGTCACACATAAGAAGGATAGCTTTGAAAAACAGTTTGTAAGGTGACACTATTATTGAGAAATGTTGCTTGATCACAATGGTATTTTCTTTTAGGGTATGTGTAGGATCATGATGGGCCAAAAAGTGGTGATATGATGGGTATGTGTAAGGTATGTGGCTGGCGACTTTTTTTTTTACCCAAAATTGATAAAATGAAAAAGGTTTTTAAAGGAGATTCTCATTTTTCAACCAATGTAAATTATGCTTTACTTTGAATTTAACAAATAATTATTATTCATTTTCTATTTGAATTATGACTAAAGTCCTAATTCATAGGTTGATTGAAAAACATCTATAGCTTTCAAATGGTATCACATTTTTTGAATCTGAAACATGTGTCACATTCTATGATTCACATACTATAGGATTAAAAAAAAATGAAATTCATGAATTTTTGACCAAGTTACGGTGGTCAGACATACGAGTTTTTTATATTTTTTAAAATTTGTAATAAAAAAATCATAATTAATTATTTACTTAGAAAAAAATTACAAAAAACTATGCATCACATTAGGACATGATTCCTACTTATACCTAAAATCTTATTTAAAAATATTATCATTTTATTATGGTTAGGGTGGTCAGACAAACACCTACTTCTTATTTTTTCCCTGAAATTTAAGTATTACTATATTGAAATTTCAAATTTTCAACATATAGATTTATTTTTTAAGTAAAGCTAGTAGTTTAGAAACTACATTCAATTTTCTATAGATTCTATTCTTACATATTTTTGAAATAATATAGATAACTTATTCAAATTTTTATGTCAAGTTTCCTAACTTTGATTTTTTTGAACTTTTCGCCACTTAAGGGCTTGTTTTTCCAATGATGATCCTGCACATACCCTTTACATTGATCAATACCTTCACAATGCTCTAATTTGTTTTTTAGATAGCATATTTGATAGTGTGTTCTTTATTCATGGCTTATATCTCAAAGCTAAACTAAGTTACAATGGTGGTTTGCATTGTCAACATCTTGTGGGGAATCACATTCAAAGGGGGTAGTATGATGTCATAAATACAAAGGACAGTGGTATGTCATCATTGAAGATTGTGTTAAATGCCAATGTGAGGGTTCAATTATGTTAATGTTGAAAGGTTTACATGTCACTTCATGATTGCAAAAGTAGTGAAATAGTTCCTATTCCTTCTAGGGGGAGTAGTGGTTATCATGAATCTTGACAATGCTATTAATAGTATCTAATGTAGTTTTCTATTCAAGTGTGTAGAATATGATCAAATTATTGAGAAATTAAAGTTACAATTGGAAGAGTTTATAAAATTTGAAGAAGTAAATTGCATGAATTTTCAAACCAAAGAAGAATATTTACAAAATCTATTGGCTAAAATGTTGTCCCTAAAGAAGCAATTAGAGAAGGTAAATCAATATTTGGAAAGATTTCTACAAAATGAGTAGAGTACTAAGTTGTTTGAAAAAATGATGCTTAGCAAAAGATCTCTATCAAACAAATTTGGGATAGTCTATGAAGGAGAAATGAGTAAAAAAGATGCTACAGTGTCAAAGAAGCCAGTGAAATTGACAAGTGTGTTAAAAGGAGTAGAATATCAACAAGGAGAATCAAGTTTTACTTCCAAAAATCCTACAGATCAGAATACTAATGAAGATGGATACAAACAAGTTCATGATCCCAAAACAAGTCCAAGAAGGTCATCAACAAGAAAAATTAGGTTAAATTATTCATATTTCCATCATTATTGTTATTCTTGTAATGATTATGGACATAAAGCAATTGATTGTAGAAGGAATCAAGTTGCACTTTATAGAAATATGAATGTGGTTTGTTAGAAATGTACCAACCTTTGACATATAGCACAATTTTGTAGAAGAGTTTTAGTGAGTCCACCTAATCATAAGAAGAGAGAAAACATGTCAAACAAGAAAAGGAAATATTTTGAAAAATCTTGGAAAAGGAAAGAGCTTGAGAAATTTTGGAGGAAGCATGAACAAAAACAAAAGGAACCTAATCATGTGCATGTTGCACAAAATAATTCTATGAATGCATACAAATTTGCATGATTTTAGAGGGATTTTTTATAGTCTGATCATTCAATCCCTTTAAGCAACAAAAATGAGATTGTAGGCTCTAATTCTCAAGATGTAAGATGAAATTTGAAGACAAAACCAAAGTTAAAAGATAAATTATCAAGATTCAAACTCTCATGACATAATGGTTGCAAAATTGTTCATGGTAATATTCAGTAAAGTAGTGGTAATTTTGAATGCAACTAAATAATCCATGATTTTCTTGCTTTATCTACTCATATGCTCATTCAAGAAAAAAATTAAAATTTTGAGAAATTTTTAAATCTTTACATATCAAGCATATACACTTTCATAAGCCTTAAGGAGAACAACAATGTTTTTCCAATTCTATTTGTCAAAGCAATGAGCTTGTTTGGTATTTGAATTTTTTTGATTTGGGGCAGTGATCTGGATTAATTTAATGGAAGATTGTTTGTCACTACATAGTTCTCTATGTGGTATTTGATTTTAAGATTGTTTGTCACTACATAGTTCTCTATGTGGTATTTGATTTTTTTGATTTGGGGCAGTGATCTTAATGAATTTTATGGAAGATTGTTTGTCACTACATAGTTCTCTATGTAAGTTCCATTTTCTTGGTAGTCTTATTGTTGGATGCATTGTCAGATTTCCTATATTAGAAAATAGTGTTTTAGCTATCACATATTTGGTATTCTTGTTGATAGAAGTAATCATGAGAACATTAACTAGTTAGAGAAAATCTGATGGAAAGTTCCTATGTGAAGTGCTTTCATTCAATGATATGTTATTATCCTTATCTGAAGGTTATTGGAATTCATAAATCCTAGATGGTGATTGGATGTCATATATAGTGTTATTAAGTCTTTAATAAATCCTAGATGGTGATTGGATGTCATATATAGTGTTATTAAGTCTTTAGGAATAATGGAGAGATTCAAGGTGTTGATATAAAAAGTTGTGATTGGAAGTTAAGGTGTTGATACAAAAAGTTACTAGATCTCATGGTGTTGATGATTTTTCAATTATCTCATCATGGTATTCATGCAAAGTAGTAGTTTGGACAATGATATGGGCCTTTTTGTAGTGCAAGTATAAGGTGATAGTGTGAAATAACTCAAAGTGATGTAGTTTGGACAATGATATGGGCCTTTTTGTAGTGCGGGTATAAGGTGATAGTGTGAGATAACTCAAAGTGATATGTATCTAGCTTACATTGAAGGTGTGATCTACTTATAGCTCCTGCAGTAGTTTGGACAATGATATGGGCCTTTTTGTAGTGCGAGTATAAGGTGATAGTGTGAAATAACTCAAAGTGATGTAGTTTGGACAATGATATGGGCCTTTTTGTAGTGCGGGTATAAGGTGATAGTGTGAGTTAACTCAAAGTGATATGTATCTAGCTTACATTGAAGGTGCAATCTACTTATAGCTCCTAAAGACAATGTACTTGCTTATGGAGTTACTCAAGTTGCTTGATGACATATTGTATGGACAATGGTTGTTATTGTGGATTACTTTCTAGATTGAAAATTCAATCCATTTATTTTAGATTGTTTGCTCTTACATTTTGATGCATTTTCTTGAGGATTTTTTCTGGAAAATTGGTAGTATCAATGGTCAATAACAGTTGAGTAATTTTCATAGTAAGATGATCTTTAAAAAGTGATTTGTTTTTGGTATTTATTAGAGATATTCATCCATGGTTTGCTGCTCTTAGTCAATGATTGATGGTTTATCTCTATATTTTGGATGAAAATAAGTCAATAGGTTGTGAGATAGTTTTTCAAAAAGTGATTTTTTTTTGGTATTTATTAGAGATATTCATCCATGATTTGCTGCTCTTAGTCAATGATTGATGGTTTATCTCTATATTTTGGATGAAAATAAGTTAGTAGGTTGTGAGATAGTTTTCTATCTAGTTGCATCTACTTACACAGTAATGCAATCAATAACTCATAGCATAGTTTCATGAAATGTAATGAGTAATTTATCAAATTTCATTGCAAATAATTAGTGGTATGTTCTTTATAAGACTCTTTAGAAGTTTACATAGGTATGTTCTTTATAAGACTCTTTAGAAGTGTACCAGTATGTAGATGGTTCAAAAGTTGCTCATGTATTACCAATGGATAGTAAGTGAAGTGATTCTTGAAGGGCCAGTATAGTGTTTTTCATGATTTTGTTAGCAATGGCATTATTATTATTGATTTCAAAACAATAAACTATTATTGATTTTAGAACAATAAACTATTATTGATTTCAGAACAATAAACTAATGTGTAGCAGTAATGGAAGGAATTGGTTCTCTTATTGGTGAAAAAATCCATGACAAAAGTAAAAATTGTCAAAGGTATTGTAGTTTTCAATCATTGGATATGGTAATGGGATGTATGGTGGTTAATGAAAGGTAGGGGGAAACAATATATCAATATTTTCATAAGGCATAAACACAGTGATTACTTATGTGCATAGAGGTAGGCTCATTATACATAATTCCATAGAGGAGCGGTACAAAATTTGGATAGTAGACAGACTTTAAAGAAAATTCTCATTGTTAATACAAAGTCATTAGATGTCTGAATAAAAGAGTTAATAGAGGGAAGTGCTTTATAGTAACACCAAAAGTAGGATAGTGCTTCATAGTAACACATAAGAATGATAGCTTTGAAAAACAGTTTGTAAGGTGACATTGTTCTTGAGAAATGTTGCTTGATCACAATGGTGTTGTCTTTTACTATAACACCCCACCATGCAAACCCCAAAGGACAACTACAACTAACAAATTACCGCAATATTTTTTTTTTTTTGAATGTAGGACATTACACAACATAAAGATGAACATACATTACATGAAATTAAGTTATCTAAATACAATACCAACTACGTCCTTCGGTGTACACGAGATGACATTAAAAAAACTAAACTCATACCATACGATAACTAATGAACCAAGATTGCACAAGAAAACATACAACCATCCATGATCAAAAGAGAAGAAAAGATACATACAACATTTTATTATATTTCAATTCATAGTTCAATATAACAATTGTGCAGAATATTTCCACAGATACATCACATCAAATAACGGCTACCACATAAGGTTTACAAAAGTAAAATAATACATTACAACCATTTCAAGGGTACATTACATCATTTCAAGAGTACATTACACTATTTCAAGAGAACAATACATCACTTCAAGAGTACATATGCACATTAGTGCATCCCATCATAGAGAGGAAAGATACATCAACACAAGAATGATACATAAATGAACATGGTATAATAGAATTGAGGTGAAGTTCTGGATCAACTACATCATCATGAACTCAAACCGGGGACCTAATGGGGTGCATAGCACGTTCCACCCAACCACGTGGACCTAAAAGTCCACCCCCTGCTAGGAGTTGACAAGAGAGATCCCCATTCCTCATCCAAAATAGTCAAACAAACCAAAAGCAAAAAAAGCTCCACAACAAGGATAACAATGACATAAGGTAACAAACCATAACATTACCATCACATAGCCACAACAAAATAATGAAAATTCCAATGAAACCAGATGCCAATATTATAGATCAAAATTAAGTAACCATAAGAGTGCCAACAATGATAGGATCCAAATCCTTCAAATGATATCATAGTATCAACCAACAATAAATATCAAGGGAACCTTCCATTAACATCAATCAAGTTTCCATGAGGCATGTGTGTAACACTAAAATATAGAACTAGGAGGATTCAATCAAAAAATACCAATAACCAATTGCCTCAACAACATCAACAAGTAAATCAACACTCCCAGAGGCAACCAAATAAGAGAAAATAAATAAGAGAAAATAAATGGGTACTATAGGAGAGTGTCATTGCATGGCCTTACATGGATTTTTCTGGGCAATCTATCACAAGGTACCACCTCCATCTATGGTTATCCAAGCTACCTATCTCAAGGTGACCGCTCTATAGGGTGACTCATGCAGGACCACTTACCTTTCATGAGGACAAGGAAGTGATCTTACCAACTAGGTATTCTCATCCCATCCTTAGCCTGTGAAAGCACTAACGGTATGGGTGAGGCTCCTAATTAATCTTGTTTAGTGTTTATCTACCCAACCTACTAGTTAATTAATTACATTATCACTTAATTAAGAAACTCTTCCATGGGTTACCATAACAACCCCTTTGTGCGCCAACCCCCATGAAGAGCCACTCCTTACAAGTACCAAACTAAAAATTACAAGGGGTGTACCTCATCTCACATACAAATCAAGGAATACATATCACACAACATGCGAGGCAAGAGCCATCTTGCAAACCCATTCCATATCACTGAAACAAGAACAAAGGAGGTACCACCCACAAAACTCAAAATTAGAAATAGGATCAATGAATCACAAAGGTCCAACCATGGAAAAATCAATACAATTCAAGTTTCTCTAGTGCCTCTAGAAGCCTAAAATACCAAAAATCCACAA
Source organism: Sequoia sempervirens (assembly GCA_007258455.2). Taxonomy (NCBI): domain Eukaryota; kingdom Viridiplantae; phylum Streptophyta; class Pinopsida; order Cupressales; family Cupressaceae; genus Sequoia; species Sequoia sempervirens. The sequence continues at coordinate 31,484,330 of VDFB02358134.1, read as the reverse complement.
AATCCCATTGAGGGTAATTCAAACACTTCAGGTTCCCAACCATCACCAAATATGACGACAAGAAAGTCATTGCAACAAGTCTCCGCAATCGAAATTAAAAAAAAGGATGACTCACATCATGGAACCACAAAAAGACTATATAACTTCCATTATTCACAAAATAATAAGTGAGAATAAAAGAGGCAATATCATAACGAGACCTTCAAACTGAATCAAGATAATATAATCAGGTTAATACATCATCATCCACAATTACCAACAATAGATTAGCCGATAGGGTGTCCAAGGGAAACATCAATATTCTCCTTATAAGATACCCAATGACTAATTACCCAATATACTTACAATTCAACATTATATTACAATCAAGAAGTCCACTACAACAAAAGATAGTCATATTTCCTTGCATATCAAATCTTCAATTATTTAATTATAACTAAATTTAATCATGCCATATAATGTAAATAATATTCCAGATCACATCTCAGTATCCACCAACTCAAACAACTTAGATTCTAATTCCCACACAAGAGTTATCCACCTAACCTTATGTCGTAATTCTTGAGTACCCATGTATATATGTTCATAATGAACAAACGCAAGGTACAAATATATATATAGGATGTATTTTGTCAAAAATAACTAATTTTCTATAAAGGAAAATGGCATAAGAAACCTAAATGTACGTAATTAAATCCATATTTCTCCCCTTTCCATTAACTTTCAATTCACTTACTATTTGTTACTTTTGTATATCTAAATCAACAACCTCTACTTTCAATTTCAATTACTCTTTTATTTACTAAAATCATTTACTTTATCTATCTACAACAAATAAATTACTTAATGGTTGACTAATTCAACATCTTCTATAATCTTACTCAATTTCCCTTCTACTTCATATGTTAAGATACATGAATACAATTACTCATAACATAAAATCCTCTTATTTAAATTCCTAAATCATACTTAAATCTAAATAAGAATAAGTCATCTAACATTATATTAGAATATATTAGTTAACTAACCTATCTATTTAAAACAATTTACTTTAACTACATATACAGTTAAATACTCATTCAATAAGACTTAACCAATTAGAGTATTCTTTTATTTTGTAGCATTTCTTATTTCTTCATATGGGAGAAATCACTCCTTACAATTAATCAGAAAATATTATATATAATAGATATGAGAAAATCTCAAAATTAAAGAATTTCTAGAAAGAAACTCATCCTTGAATTTCCACCAACCAAGATCATTTATTATGTTTATATAAGATATTATATTATTGCAATATCTTTATTTTCTAATCAAATACGTTAGACATATCAAAATGTTTATCATATTTATACTAATTGCTAATATACCTTGCTTGCTTATAAAACATACAAATATATTCTTAACTAACACACACTATATATATGCTATACTAAATGACAATCTTCTTCAAATTTTAAATCAAGAGAAAATACTTTTAAAAAAAACTAAATTCTTTTCAATTAAAATAAAAGATGTGATAATTAAATCCTTTAATTACTATGAAAAGGCATGTTCTACATCTATTTAGATGTGTATTTACACAACAATTATCTATTTATATATTTAATTTTTAATCTACGAATTCACTAATTTCTAAAAGAAATTAATTGGTCTCAAGCAAATTAATCATTTCCTACCGAACATTATAACCTCTATTGGGTATGATTCTCTAAACAAGAAATCACTAATTTACATAAGAACTAAATCATTCTTCTACAATAAAATAGTTTAGTATTTTATCATTTTCCCATATAGATTATATTTATATTCAATTTGAACACATTCATGTACTATATTAAAAGATTAATCTCTCACTAGCCCTATTAAAACGATTTCTAATAAAATTAATAATTACTCACATTCTACTTGTTTACTAGCTTTATTGAATTAATAATTATTAACTTTTTATTTCTAATAATTACTTATTAATCTTTTTTTTTAATTTTTGTTTTCTGGAATTGATTTACTATATTTAATAAAGGGATTACTAAGAAGAGAGAGGGATTATCATTTTTATTTTATTATATATATTTCCCTAACATGAGAACATGGGACTTCACATTTAGGGGCATAATTTTAAGTATTAATAATGTATGATTCTTTATATTTATTAATTTAGACTCTTAATTAGGTATCACGTGAGGGGAGGGAAAGAAAAATGCCACCTAAGCCTTGCTCAAGAGGGACTAAATCTAGACTAAATTAAGCCCTTTTATTTTTGTATAAGGAGGTCTAGGTGGGTCCCACGCTCACATAAATTATGAATTAAAGATGTTTAGCTATATTTTTTAAATGAAGGATGCTTTTACGAAGCACCTAGGGCATAAAAGCATTTTTGTAGTATATGCGTTGAATCAAATATTAAATTAGAAAAAGTCTGAATAAGAAGTAAGCCCATGAGCGCCCCCTTATTATGCATTTCACCTTATCATAGGATACATAAGATGCGATTTAATTGCATTTTATAAATTAGTGCGTCCATTTGAATTCGTACCCTAATGTTGGCATAGAAAAAGAAGAATTGATTTTTAATCCTACCGTAAAGCCACGGTGGAGACCCCTATTTCTAGGTTGTTGCTCGCCAAATTGAAGAAGCGATGGTCATTACCAGTGAGGAGTTGGGAGGAGCCCCATGAACAAAAGCAGTTGGGAGGATGCAAGAAGCAGGGCAGGTGAACTGTTTACAGAATGCCTCAAAGAAACGTGGTCTCCGGGACAGCAATGGTTGCAGGATGTGAACTAAAACGGATTCATTAAAAAGGCCTTCAATTTTTTTTTAAACAAATGCAACAGGTGGGTGTAAAAACCAAATTTTGATTACCCTTCCTTTATCCTCCCTGCGGATCCCAAAATGGGGTTTTCTTCTTTATATTTTTGGAGCATGGTACGGACATCCCTCAAAGCATTAAAAAAGGGTGGAGGAATTCTGTTAGAGGCTGCAGTTGCAATTGCCTTCATAAACATGTATGCAGAATGCGAAAGCTTAGGCAAGGCACGTGTACTGAATGACAGAATGGAATACAAAAGTTGCAGAATGTGCTCAACACGAATTTGATAAAAAGGCTTAAGAAAATTTCGAGAAAATGCAATTGGCAGGCGTAAAGCCATCGGTATCAGGGAGGCTTTTAAAACTTATACACTCCCTAAGGTCTAAATACTTCAGCTGCGACAGGTTGCAAATGGTAATAGGAAGATTATTTAAACCTCTACACCATTCTATTTTCAAGTACTACAGATGTGACAAGTTCCCAATGGAATCAAGAAGGCTATATACACCTCTACAGTCTTCTCTGTTTGAGTGTTGCTGCTGTGATAGGTTGCAAATGGTAACAGGAAGATTATTTAAAATTAATACACCCTCCAAAGTCTAAATTTTACAGCTGCGATAGGTTGCCAAATCACCGGAGATTGTGAAGATTTCATGTTGCATTGGATGCATCCAAATTGTGAAAATAATAGCATTCAATCTAAACCTCTGCTCTATGATTTAAAATAAATAATTAAAAATATCTATAAACACCCTAAAAAGGTAAGACCTTCGACAGAATACTCAAATGTTTTTGCAAAGCAATGGCGAAGTCTATGCCACTGAAGGAAATTAAAAATATTGCATAACAAAAGGTAAATATACTCACAACCCATGAGGTCAATCAAAGGGACATTATGAAGAAAAGGACTCACTTAAACCATGGCCTGTGACTTACCTCAAGATTCTGCACGAAGTATGGTGCTGGAGTAAAATGTGGCTTTGGAAACTACTCCCGGCACATCAACACACGCTGCCCATTAATGCGCCATCTTCTCCTCTACACTCAACTGCTAAGGCATCTCCTCTCCCTGCCCTCCAACAAACGTATTTTTCTCTTGCAGACAAAATGCGGAACATAGACAAGGCGTGTGCACTGTTTTGCAAAAATGCTTCAAAGAAATGTCGTCTTACGAACTGCCATGGTTGGAGGATATGCACATAATTAGAATGGGCTGAAGAAACTTTCAAGCAAATGCAATCGGCAGGTATAGAGCCAAATTCCACCGCCTTTTCCAACATCCTCTGTTCCTTTAGATTCTGCTCCAAACTGTGTCGCGCTGCCAAAGATATTGATGAGAAATTTGGGTAGAGTTTTGTAGTGACAAAAATGACGAACCCCTCCTCTTTTCCCACCTTCCCCTTAACTGTTTAAGGGTACACCTCAAAGGGATGTCGTCTCTCCCAATGTCCAGCTGCCTTTCCTAGATTAAGCATGCAGAAGAAGGATGCAAAGACAAGGCACGTGGCAGCAGGAGAGAATTCATGAAGCAAGGTGGAGGTAAGTGGCAGGTGAAGATTTAAGCTTATTGTAAAAGTTTATTATTATATCAATTTTATATATATTTATATGTGTATATTTGTTCTTACTTATAATACCCATAACATTGGTGATGTCATTTAATCATAAAATTCCTCTAATAACAAATTAATTAATAATTTAAGTTCATTAATAAATAAAGAAAATATAAATAAAATTTATTATTGTTATATATATATATATATATATATATATATTATTATTATTATTATTATTATTATTATTATTTGATTTGTATTTATTTAAGAAGAATGAGTATCTTGAGAATGATATTCCTTAATGCTCTTTTACTTAAAATTATCTAAGTTACATATGCTAACGTGGTTTAAGTAATAAATTCTAAATGATAATATTGAATTTATATAGTCAAAGCCTTATGTATTCAATACCAACTATTAAACACTTGTTTGATAACCTTTCTAGGATGGTGCCATGATAATAAAGTTTCATGAATAATAATACTAATATTTTAACTTTCTAAGTGTTTGCAAAGTTAAAGATATGAAATATTTAATTTAATATAATGATGGCACCAATTATGCAAGATCTCACAAGTTGCAAATACACAACTTACTCATATGATGCAAAGGACCAAAAGCGGAGGGGCACTACATTTACATTGATCAATACCTTCACAATGCTCTAATTGGTTCTTTAGATTGTGTCTTTGATATTGTGTTCTTTATTCGTGGCTTATATCTAAGAGCTAAACTAAGTTTCAATGGTGGTTTATGTTGCCAACATCTTGTAGGGAATCACATTCAAAGGGGAAAATATGATGTCATAAATGCAAAGGACAGTGGTATGTCATCATTGAGGATTGTGTTAAATTCCAATGTCAGGGTTCAATTATGTCAATAGGAAAAATTTTACATATCACTTCATGCTTGCAAGAGTAGTTAAATAGTTCCTATTCCTTCTAAGGGGAGTAGTGGTTATCATGAATCTTGACAATGCTATTAATATTTCCTAATGCAGTTTGCTACTTAGTGATCAACTCTTGTTTGTGGAAGCCAGTCTATAGATAGTAATAAAGATTACATGTTGAAAAATTCCCATTGTTGGTTTGGTCTTGATGATGGTGACACTGCAATTAGTTTTATCATGTGTTATAGCAGTGGCTTGTGATAGTGTTCCAGTTTCAATAATGTTGTGTTATCATAGCAGGGTATCAAGGGTATGATCATTGATCTTTTTCCTCTGTATAATTGATGAGGTGACTTCAAAAATTTCTTTGTTTGACCTGAAGTTAGAATAAGTTAGCTCTTAAGGTATTTTTCATGGGATCCCTTTGTCATTGTTATCAAACTAAGAGAAAATTATTCAATCAGTCCACTTTATAATGGGAGCCATAAGGTGTGAAATTTTCTTAAGTTGGTCACATCAATGCCAAAGGGGGAGTTTGTTAGTAGTGGCATTGTTTTGTCAGTGATGTCAAAGGTGTTATATTTAAGGTCAATGCATAATGTTGGTATTCATGGTTGGTGTTGATTGTGCTCCTTGATATATTCATATTCATGATAGAAAAGGATTTACAAAGACCTTGATGATACTTGAAGGACATAAGTGCTTCATGGTAAAGTGGTTGTTTCAATGCTGGCATGGATTGGTGGTCTTCATTCTTTGCATGGGTTCATGATACAGGAATATAAACTCATTACAAGTGGCACACGTTTATTTGAACTATTTAGGATTTATCTAGTGCTAATAAAACCCTAGGTTGATGTTTTTTGTGCAAGATAAAAAGCAAGTCCATTTGAGATTATGTTTGGAAGTTGACTGGTTATACAAGGTTATAGTTTTTTAAGTGAAATATTAAAGGGGTTTCTAAAATTTTTAAAACTGACCCCCTCATATCTTGAAACTAGTTGAGAAAATTAATCCTGAGGATCAAATACTATTGTTTAAAAATGACCTTGGCTGGCCTCTCAAATCAACGGTTCTCATTCAAATCTAAACAATTATTTTGATTGTTTTTTTCTTTGATAGGTGTGGAAGTTAAAGGGTTTCTAATTTTATGAATCATTTGGAAATGAGTAGTTGAAGATAGAAAGTTTTTTTGGTGGCGCCAATTAAAAATTAGAAGTGTTTCTAATTGTAAAATATATCTCTTTATCTTCTAATAGAAATGTTGAGTTGTCTTATCTATCTCAAGTTGTATATATGCCTTTAGATGTCTATGAAAAAGATGAAGAACCTTTTTTTTGACACGAAGGAAGATTATACAGTGGACATTAAGGTATATTAAATAGTGAGTATAAAGGAAGAATGATTATGAAGATTGCACAGTAAAAGGAAAGAGATGAAATTATTATTATGTTCATCTATGAAATACTGTGGTGTAGCAATGTGTGAAGAATGGGAGCTTTTGATTGAAGATGAACAAGTTGATGAATGTTTTGATGGTGCTTAATTGAAGTGTTTTAGACTCAGTCTACACAGTCTAAAATATCAATAGTTAGTTGATATAAGTATTGGTTTTCTAATGAAATGGTTTGTGATGTGAAGGGAGAGTAATTTTCTAAAGGTGAGCAAATGATTGGATATAATGTTGGTGCCAAAAATTTGAGGGATCTTAGTTCTTGATAGATTTGAAGTTTTGAATGAAGTGATGTTGTTATTAAAATGTATGTTTTGATTAAACATGATGACAATAGAATGTACGCTCATTTGATAACTATATGCATATTATTGATGAGGAGAATATAATTTTGGTTTAATGCTCCATTTGTTCAATACATAAAGATTACTACTTATATTTGTATGTGTACCATAGAAAAAAGTATTTATTGCTTGATATGGGAATAATTGATGACAAATTGGACTTAATGAAGTCTTGATTTGGTGTTGTGAGGTGTTTTTCACATCCACACTATGTCTTGGACCCTTGAAAACTAAATAAAATATATTTAATGATGTCTTGTAAAGGGGTTGTAAAGTGTTGTGTGTGACTTTCACACTTTTCCAGGCTCTTATTAAGTATTCAAGTCTAATGGACCTATTTTTCCCTTAATTCAACATTGTAAACCATATTTAATTATATTATCACAACAATATAGAAGGCTTGTGAACTAAATATAGTGTTGTAATGTGTTCTACACATTCGCATTGGATGTTGTGCCTTTCTAGGCTATCTAGACCTCATTTTAGTGTTGTAAAGTATATTTAATCACACTTTCACTTTGAATTTTGTGTCCCAAGCCCTAATTGACCTTCACATCATCATTAATAGGTCCCTATGACACCATATTGTGCATCCCAAGGAATAATTTGATCAAATACTCAAAGAAATTGGTATAAGAACTAGAATTCCTCATTCCCCAACAAGCCAACTGGTAAATGGGCCCCTCTGGGACTAATTCACCAGTTGTGGAAAATGAGTCCCTTCTAGGTGGGACTAATTTTCCCAAGGTGGTGAATTAGTCCCATTTGGGTCATTTATGACTTTTGAGAAAGAAAATTTGGAATTTAAGTTTATTATTCTTTCATGTCAGCCTTAGGCATCCAATTAATGGGAAAATAAGGTGAATTTCCTATAAATACAAGTCTCCAAACCCTAATTCACAACCATTCTTCATTATTCATCCATCATTCTTCTATCTCAAGTCAAACAAGTTAGGGTTTTATCATCTCAAGTCACCAAGATAGCATTTTTCAGACATTCAAGGATAGATTCTTCATATTGTTGCAGCAATCCATGATCAATCATTATGGTAAGGTATTAATCCCTTTATTTCATGTTCATTCTTCATATTATTTATTCATTTGGTTTAATTACCTAAAAGGGGTTTGACCAAGGCAAACCCCCATGCCCTAACATTCAACATTTATCCTTCTCTTCTTGTGTGCTTGTAGATTTAGACATCTTGAAGGCTTGGAAATCATTGAAGATCAAGTTGCAAAGTTGTTGAAGATATCTCCTTGTTTACCAAGGAAAAATATCAATAAAAAGTCACTTTTAGACCCAAAAATTAGACTTTCAGAGGCGGACACCTATCGAGAACTAAAGTGTGGATGGGAGAATTCAGTTTCTACTTTTGGATTGTTAGAAATTCAAAAGTGGATTGATCCATTGATGGAGAATGAGTCCCATTGCCAGGCCTAAAACTAGTTTTCTGTAGTTTTGGATACCCATTTGTCTGAAACGAGCTTCAGAACAGTTTCCCAGATCTATGACTAATTCACGTAAAATGGTGAATGATTACCTCTAGGCCTAATTTCTAGCATCAGTAGTTTAATCCATTTCTATTTAATTTTGTTCACATTTCTAGGTGTTTTTGCATATCACTTGATGTGTTTTGCAACAACTTGCATTTCTTTAATTTTCACTTCATAATAAATATCTTCCTTACATTTTCTACATTTATATTATCTTATCTAGACACATTTTCATTCATATTTCCATTAGTTTGAGTGAACCACTTATATTTTTTGTGGGGTCTATCTCTCTCCTTTAGGTGAAATACCCTAATTGAGCAAGAGATTCATAGCATCCTAAACCACAAAAATCTATGGTTCATTTTGGTGAACCTTCCTTTAGAATACACTTTCTTTTCTGATTTGGAGTCATTCATCATACATCTAGCTTGCATTGAACTTGCATTAGATTTGCATGTATTAATTTGCATGCTAGGTTTCAAATTTTGCATTCATGAAAAGTGCATTTAGGTTGCATTTTTTTTGCATCTAAAATCATTAATTTTTTTTGAAATTTTGCATTCTCATCTTAGGTATGCATCTTACAACTCAGAAAACATCAACATCACTTGGAAATTTCTAAAAATTCTGAAAAAAATACCTACTGGGTCTCACTCACCACCTTGGGAAAATCAGTCCCTTTTCACCCTTGAAATAGCCTTTCACAGAGCTAAAAACCCTATTTTTTATGCTTATGGTTCCTACCATCGGTTATCTATATCAATTGGTTGAGTTTTTGTAGCATGCATTTCATTAGATTTAGCTTACATTAGCTCATTTCATGCATGACTTAAATTTCAAGTTTGCATTCTCATATGGTTACATAGCATAATTAGTTAATTTTCATCCTTAAAATCTAAAAATTTGCATTACTCTTTTGCAGGTGTGCTTTAGCATACTTACATTTCAAGTTTGTAGAATAATCATTACTTCATGTTTTCATTAAAAATTTCTATAGTTATCATCTTTCATGTTCTATTTTCAGATCTTATTGCATGTTGCAAGAGAATTTTTTTAAGTGCATGTGAATCTAAGGTTCTTTTCCCTCTCTTTTTCTCATCATCGATCCCTCTCCTAGTTTCCCTTCTGTGGATGAGGTTAGTCTAGTGAAAGAAACCTTAGGTAATCATAACAATCACATTTTTTCTTCTCCTATTATCTCTCACACTTGTGCAAAAGATATTATAGTGCTAAAAGAACCAATTGATGAGAGTTTTGACAATCTGAGTTGCTTCTCTCCTCTTACCTCTCCTATTAGACATAACACTACTAACGAAGAGGAAATCACTATAAGTCATCATGATGATCACACAACACAACAAGATGATAAGATCATAGAAACATTCATAAACATCACCTTACCTAATCTCCATAACCATGAACATTGTCCTTCTCCTAATATCCCTCCTCAACACCACGAGGATAGGTTGGTGTTAGAAGATACCCCTATTAAGTGTCATGAGCATCTTGACCATCCCTTACCTAATGCTCCTACCATTTGGGACACTCTATTTCAAAATCATAATGGTCCTTCTCTTGATGCCTCTCCCACTTGTGATGAAGCTACTTTACAAATTTCAACCTTGGATGAACATATTACAAGCTCTCCTAGTAGGGTATATAATATGGAACTTGAGAGAATGAGACCTTACAAAAACATGAAAACCCAATAGTCTTCCACTAATCTCCCCACTATCAATAATCAAACAAAATAAAAATTAATAACTCCCTTATTTGTGATAAAGTCATTTTTCAAGAACCAACCCTCAAATGTCAAGACAATGTGGTTTGTAGTTCTTCTCACAACCCTCCTCCTAGGGAGGATACCATGATGCAAAATAAGGATGACATTGATAAAAATAATATAATGCCCTTACATGACAATGATAATCCCATGTTAGATTCTTATTTTCCAAGGGATGTTAATATTATTCAACCTCAACTCATCATTTTCCCACCATCACATAAACCTACACCTCCACCTAAACTTGAGTTTACTCTTTACCCAACTCAAAATAATGTGTCACAGCAACTGATTCCTCATATTGTTTTTGAAAAGGAAAAAACGGGTTTTATAGGGACCTGAAACCATAGAGTTTAAACAACAAGAGATAGACAGAGAAAGTACAAACAATCAGACAGCTGTCCCAAAGAAGGAAAAGACAGCAACAAAAGACAACAGGGCCCTAAAAAAGGACCACCCAAAAAACCAGCAAACAAAACATCACATTACTCCAAGGTGTTAAGTAAATCCTCGGCTTCCTTTTCAACATTCTGCATGTCCTGTATTGTTACTCATATTGAAATAATCCATCACCACCACAACCAAACCCAACCTCTTTACCTTTTCCAAATTCTATACTACCTAGTGACCCTTGCTTAAGGGAGTATGATATTATTGGACAACTTAAGAGCACTCCCACAGAGATATCTCTTTGGTACCTTCTTTAGACTTCACCTACCTATCATACTATGATTCAAATAGCCTTACAAAAAGTTCCTATCCTTTCTAATGCGCAACCAAATGACATAGCAACCATAATTCAAGGAATAAATGTTGACATTTTTTCCACCAAAGTGAACTGCCCCCTTTGGAAGTGAAAAAACAAAATGAAGATTTCATGATCATTTCTCAATATAATCATATAGGGATAAAGTGAACCCTTGTTGACAATGGCTCAACCCTTAATGTGTGTAGCATAAACCTCTTGGATAGGCTTCGTGTGGATCACTCAAAAGTTCAACCTAGTTATTTATCTATTAAGTTCTTTGATAGTGTCAAAAAGAAACCACTTGGTGTGATCACTTTACCTATTACAGTTGGATAAGTCACATTGAACACACTAATCTAGGTTATGCCTCATGATCTTTCATATAACCTTCTTCTAGGCAGGTCGTGGATTCATGCAATGAATGGCATGCTTTCAACTATTCATCAAAAAAATGAAATACATCTACAACAACAAAGTGTGCACACTTGACACTGATCGTGAGGTTTATAGTTTCTTACAACTTGATAAAAAAAAATGAGAACCCCTTAAGCACATTAATACCAACCACACAAGTGGAACTGACACAGAAAAAAGAAAAAAAACAACATATTAAACAAGTTACCAAGCTATTAGAAGATGACTGGGGTTCCTTGGATTTCAAACATGAATTAATGGGAAAGGACAAGATCATACACAAAGATTCAAATAGGGGAAAGGAGAATGTAGATGACCCTTCGAAAGCATCCACCTCACTAACTTTAGACAATGAAAAAAATTACACAACAACCTTTGACGACGTTGATCACCAACCACCACCCAATCGAAAAGCAATGAAATTTTTTTATGGAAAGTGGTATGAGCTCATGAAACAACTTGGTTATAGTGGAAAAGGATGTGGTGCTAACAAAAAAGTTATTTTTTTCCCCATCGATCCTATCACACAACATACAAATTGTGGTCTTGGATATAAATTCCTTTGATAGAAATAACCAAGCCTTCACTCAACATCAATAATATCACAAATAATTCCTCTAAATCAACTTTAACAGTCATACATCCTGAACTCATCGACACTAGTGGTCTTGAAACTTCTGAGCCTTTCCAAAACATCAAACAAACAAATACATTCTTGCTTAATTTCAATGTCATCTAACAAAACACTAATTATTTGCATTAGTTAGATTTTACACCCTCTTATAAAGGAGAAAACAAAATCTTGCACTCTGTAGAGTCTTGCTTAGGTATGACAACTAATACCAAGCAACATGTATCTTTCAAGCAAACTACAACACCACCTTCTACCATTAATCAAGAGGGTATCTTGTTGAGACTCCTCCAAGATCACTTGATATCTCTCCCTCCATGAACTCGAAAGAAATTATATTACAAGACTTCATTTTATGCATATCATAGAGTTCATAGTCATTCCACTAATGAATATAAAGCTTTGAGTAGGAAAATCCAACATTTTCAAGAGTTTGGTGTTCTTCCTTATGAAGGGGCATCTTGTTCCTCTAACTAATACTGATATTCATTCTCACCTACATTTCATCAATCATTTCGGCTCACCTTTGTCTTGCACTAAGTGGGGTCAAGGGGTTTGATAGCCTTGTGCTCGTATGTCACTTGTCATTGCCTCTTTTTACTATTCATTAACCTTTCATTAACATATAAGAGCAAGCTTGGGATGTGGACGACATGCATTAAGTTGGCTCACATGTGACATATGGCCTTTTTCATGACATAGCTTATCAGAAACATACAACTTGGAATAGGGATTTCCATGTAAGCTCTCATGTATCCTTCTTCTACTTTAAAGAAATTTCTCACAGTACTAATGTTCACAACGTCTTTAAAGTGGGGGCATACATAACCACTCACATTTCATTGTGCAATTTTATTTTTCTTGTGATTCCCTCTCGTGGACACATTTGGCACAATGTTCCTCAAGATGAGACCTTGCACTTGTCCTCTCTTGGAAACAAGATGAGACCATTTGCACTTATCCTCTCTTGGAGACATTTGGCATGATGTTCCCTAAGATGAGACCTTACACAAACTAAGAAAAATCCCTTTGAACACACCTTACTTTATTTTCAAAAAAAATTATATGGCCACCTTGCATAATACAACTTGCATGCCTATGGTACCATCCTGCTTGTTTATGCATGTCAAGCATATGAAGTTTTGCTTACCTCATCGAGCTCAAAAATAAGTTTTCTTTATGCTGCCTTATTAAAGTTATTAGAAGGTATAAATTTGGTATGGTTGAGTGGGAATCCCATTCTGAGGCATGACTTTTCCCCATAGTCACCTTGTGGATTTCTCACCCCGCAGACAACTAGAAGTTTTGTGGACCCAGAGTGAGTATACTTGGGACTCCTCACCTGGTGGATAGCCAAGAGTTCCATCGCCCCAAAGTGAGTATGCATTTTTGGATAAATATCCTAGATATGGTCCACAACATGTTAGACAAATGGTCAAAGCTTGATCCACCTCATTTTTATTTCTCTTCCTTCTAATTCTTGCCATTGCATGATAGCATGTCTTGTTTTTCTGCACCTTGTGTGTTTCCTTTTGGGCTCATGTTGGTTTGACTTAGGATCTTGGATCCTAGGGGCTTGACTACATCCTTTGATCTTTGTTATCCTAGACCATCCACATTGGTACAATTGGACCTCTCTTGAATTTCTACTTTAGTGTGACTTTGAAGCAAGTTCCTCCTCTCACTAACGTGGGCGCTAAATGTACTATAGAAAAAAGTATTTCTTGCTTGATATGGGAATAATTGATGACAAATAGGACTTAATGAGGCCTTGATTTAGTGTTGTGAGGTGTTTTTCGCATCCACAATTAGTCTTGGACCCATTCAAACTGAATAAAATGCATTTAACAATGTCTTGTAAAGGGGTTATAAAGTGTTGTGAATTACTTTCACACTTTTCCAGGCTCTTATTAAGTATTCAAGTCTAACAGGCCTATTTTTCCCTTAATTCAACATTGTAATACATATGTAATTGCATTATCACATCAATCTAGAAGGCTTGTGAACTAAATCTAGTGTTGTAAAGTGGTTTACACATTCACATTGGATGTTGTACCTTTCTAGGCTATGCGGACCTCATTTTAGTGTTGTAAAGTGTATTTAATCACACTTTCACATTGAATTCTATGTTTCAAGCACTAATTGACCTTCACATCATCATTAATAGTCCTCTATGACCCCATATTGTGCATCCCAAGGCATAATTTGATCAAATATATGATGAAATCAACATAAGAACTAGAATTCCTCATTCCCCAACAACCCAGCTAGCAAATGGGCCCCTCTATGACTAATTCACCATCTGTGGTGAATGATTCCCTTCTAGGTGGGACTTGTTGGTGTTTTTCCATTAAACCTAAGGAATCTCTAAAGAGTACCCAACTCCTATACACAAGACCCTTAAAATGAATGGCCAACTGACAAGGTCTAGTCAAAGACTAAAACCTTCTACACTTTAGGCTCTGTGGGACCTAGCAAGGTGTTCCTTTCAACATTTCATTTGACTATCTCAATAAATGACAATGAAAATCATAGATCAATTCCTATCAAGGGTAAATTATGTACTTCACTCAAAGGTTGGCTAATCTTCAAGAAAATAACCATTAATTCACTAGGAATAGGGAGAATATCTCACATACATGCCTCATAGTAAATGAATTTTAAAATATGTTTATTCTAACCCTGAGTCCATAGCCTTATATACTATCATTATCACTCAAATGAAAAATAACACAAAAAATAGACTAGTTTCTTCATCAATTGGGCGATGGAGTCATGCATCTTACAATCAGTCATTTAGAAAAAAATTTAACTTGATAATTATTGGCTATTCCCATAAGGCTTTGCATTATGGAAACTTGCTATACATAGCACATCACTTCCTAAAAATCCTCTATAAACTCTCACATATACATAGCCTCAATTAAGCATTTAATTAATTCTTTGAACCAAATAAGAAACAAATACATGCATTCAAATGAAAAATTTGAAGATGAATATGATATAATTGATATTACATTCAAAATTTGCAAGAGATATACAAAGAAGAGCGTATGAATTATTCATAAAATCTATTTCAATACCAATAATTTCTACAAAACTATTTAAGATTTTTGTATGCATAGTTCAAAGATGAAGACAATTTGACCAATCTATTTTCTAGTATTCTTTTAGTTTCTACCCTTATTGCATATAAAACCTAAAGAATCAAAAAACTACAACCCCCACAAACGAGCCATGAAATCCCTTTTATAGTGAAAGGGAGCCAAAAATATTTTGACTTGAAATGCGTATCACATTATAAAATTTTATTTTAGTTTTAAGTTCAACTGCATTTCCAAAATTACCACATGTTGACTATGTTAGAATGGGGAAACCACAATTGCAACAATGACCAAGAGGAGAAAAAAAGTTCCACCAAACTTTCCCTCAACTATGAGGTAAGCAGTAAATCCATCGTTCATAGTACCATGGCACGCACAGTCAACATCAAACACTTCAAAAAACAAGCCACACATGTAGAGAGAAAGCTACCACTACATAAATTATCAAATAGCACAAAAAAATCATTTCACACACCACCGTTTTAACAACCACAAGACCTTCCACCACCAGTAGACCATCCACAAAACATACATCCACTTCACATCATAGCAAGGGTTGGAGATGAAACCTCAAATCCTTCCTCATCCTTGTCTCATTTCTGCACAATGCCATCTCACCCGCTCAGAGTCCTGAAAACTAAAGGAGGGATGGAAAATACCTCCACTCCATGGGATGGATCTCAACCTAGAGTCATGAGGTACTAATGATAGATGGAATCTATCTCCATCTCAGTTTCATATGAGGTTTATGTGATGTCAATGGGAAAGTTTTTCCATCCAAAAGAGCGAAACACATATTAAATTTTATGTTGAATTATGTTGGAGGGCCCAACATATTATTCTCCTTTTTCTTCCATTACATTTAAGCTTGCATTTTGACCTTTTAGCCGGTGGCTACATTTGGTAACGACAGGTGAAGGTCCCTTGCCATGGATATCCTTGTGAGCGCTTCAGCCTTGCTCTAGGTCCTCACCATAGGACTCCTACAAATTAAGTTAGGAAGACCTCTGCACTTGAATAGAGGGAGCACTAGACTTACTCATTCTAACACTAGAAAAAATATATCCTCATAGCCTCAGCTTTTTGCAAAAACTCAGAAGACTTGACAAAAAATTGTGTTGGAAAAAATAGAAACTCTCTACTTCTATTTATTGAACAATGTGATGATAACACACACCCAAACTAGGAAATTCTTTGGCTTGCATATTATCACCATTTATTTCCCAAGTCCATGGAAATTCACACATCATACTTTAGGATTACTAGCAATTAAGTCTCCACATGCGCAGAGATCAATTTGATCACACCTACAGAGAGTAAGTCATTAATGTCCATTGGTTGCATAATGAAATGGCTATCATGTGCCAGTTTACTAATTTTGAATGTTGGCCATTGATCTCCTGATGAGATGGTAGATCAGACGACTAACTTTAAGCTAATTGGGATTAAATTCCAATCGTGCTTCATCCTTTTGTCTCTAGGCCAATGGCATTGATCCACCTCAAAAAATAGATCCTCTATTGGAAAGCTTTATCCATCTCACAAACTTGGTGGATTAATCCATGTGTTGGGATCTCGCTTATCCTGCAGCCTTTAATGAGCATTCACCTTTTCCTATGAGCCAATGGGGAATGCTGGAGATTGTCCCCGACACTCAATCCTAGCCATCAGTTGAGAACCATAGGCCTTAAGCCAAAAAATGGAGAATGGACCCCACGTCTGTATGGGGACATGCATCTCCATCTCACTGTCCTCGCAGTGCATAACTGGCTAGCACTTTATTTTTGTGAATTGGTAGGGTATAGCTAGGATCCTTTCCTATGGTCTTGAATCTCAAAACCTACACACACAACAAGGTTAGCATTAAATAAGGGACCATTGTTTGGCCAATGGTGATTTGAACCCTTCTGATGAAATGACTTAAGCTTAAGTCATTTGGGAAATATTAAGACTCAACCTTAAGAAAGAATTAAATTCAATGGTCGATTTGGTGGCTAGAGTTCTAGGATAGATGGGCCAGTAGATAGATGCATACAATGGATCAAGTAATGCCTTAAAGAGTGGAAGACTGGTAAGGTAAGTCAACATGGAATTACAACGAATAAGGTTTTTCTCAGAGGAAAACCATATCCAAGCATGGGAATGAGGGTTTAAAGTGCTAACTAAATCTATAGTATCCCCAAGAATTACAAAAAATTTGGAATCTTCATCAGTCGCTCATGATCAAGGACGTATACCCCCAATGGGTATAGCGATAATCTATATCTTGGGTTGAAGTATACCAAGGTAGAAAAATAACACCTAGGAACCTGCCTAGACAAGGCAAGCAGACACAACAAAAAATAGACACACCAAACTAACTTATGTACACTATTCACATAATATACATCATGATTCATTTCCATGAGAAGCCACTTCTAAACACTTAGCTTCAATCTATAAACTGGAGGGACCTAGCCCCCAAAACTTTAGGGACAATTCTTCCCTCTGTCAAAAAACTTGTCTTGTTCAACTGGCAGTGGATCTACATGGGCATTGTGCAATTCCTGATAGTTAACATGATCATGATTGGGGCCATTTATTGAGGCCATGTTGCTCCATTCATTCACCTTCTCTACCATAGGCTCATCAATCTGAAATTAAAAAGCCAAACCCTCATATTCTACATAGTTTGGAAGTGTAGGATCATACCCCATTTGTTCATCAAATCTGAAAACTTCATAGATAGTTTGGCTCATTCTTGGCCAATCTTTTACAAGATTGAGGAAAAGAAACACAGAATCAGGCATACCTTCCATCTATTTGTCACAAGTATTGTCCTCAAGGGGTGAAAGAAGTTCCATAATAAGACTCATAAGATAGGGTGCATCTGCAAAAAAAATCAATGTAGCTTCATTGTGACTAGCATCATTCCTCTGGTTGTCCATACCTTTGAATAGTCCTTCACATGGATCAAATAATCCTTCAATATTAACATATCCCACTGGATCATCAAATAATTCCTTCTCCTCAACATAAAAAATGTTTCCTAATCATTCATGTATTTATCCTTTTGGTCATCCAAGAATGGACTTCCTTTAATTTCCATGCACATATCAACACATTGAACCCAAGTGGTTGACACTTCAACCACCTTTTCAAGCACATGGCCAGTTACCATAGGGAAATCAACATAATCATTTATATCCCTTTCGATACTAATGCTACATTCAAAATTTCCACCACTATCTTGAAATTCTTTATCATGTGAGCCATTGTCACATTTAAATGTCAGAAAGTATGGGTCATTCTCTTGATGTTTGTCATGTACAACTTGTTCAATCACATGTTGGTAAAAAAATTCATCTATAATTGTGTCATTACATCTTCCATACAATTGGGAGACTATGAAATCAAGGTTGACATATTCAAAAGAAAAATTATTTACCATAGCATTGGTTTGATTCTTATTTATACCTTCCACAACACATTCACTAGTAGTACTTGCTAGCTACTCATCTATATTTTCTTCAAAAAGAGGATTTCTTTATACCAATAGGAATCATTATTTATGACCTCACTATCTAATAAATATTCATCAAAAAAATATTTTTTCCATACATTCATGATGGTCACATGTTCCTCATCTTTCTCAATGTCAATATCCCAATCATTTTGATCTTTAGTGCATTCAAAGTTAGTGTAATCACTTCAGGAACAAAGAGAAATACTTTCAACATCTTCTTCATCATTTTCACTCATAACAATTGATCCACATTCAAAAAATTCTTTACATGAAGAGAATTGATCACTGCCTAGAAAACCCACCCCTTCAAGGCTATTAATATATCCCATACTAGAAGCAAGAGATTCCAGCTCCACTTCATAAGAAGAGTCATACTCAATAGAGGATTGACCAAGTTCAATCTCATCCCTTTGATTCCTCATTTGTGTCATATAATTGAGACCAAGTGCATTCCCATCACTATTTGGTGCAACATTACTCCTAGTTAAATCAACTTGTGAGGTTTCACTATGTACCTTTGGTTTTTTTTGATAGCCTATGACATCCCAAGGAATATAATTAGGCATTATTTCCTTGTCTTAACACCCTGTATCTTCATCCTCATCACTATTACATAAATCTACTTCTATGTTGCTTGTGAAATGACAACATTCAATAGTCAATTGTTCAGACTCTGATACTTCTCTTTGATCTATCAACCCTAGCCTTTAGTTCTCCTCACTATGGCAATTATTACCCCCATTCTAGGAAACAACCAAAGGCATACAACTATGTTCAATATCTTCCATAGTGTTTATCCAATCCACTACTTTAGCAAGGCTTTAAGGCTTCAAATTATCAACCCATTGGCTTTCTCCTAATTTATAGGCTTCACTAAACAAATTAATGCACATCAAATCACTAGGCCTAAAAATCTTGGGTATCTCCATCAGAACATCCAAGAACCTTGAAAACAAGTTTTATGGACACATGTTGGCATGTCTCTTCATCTCACACAACTTTCTAACAAAGAGAATCAAATAAGCTCTTCCTGACCTTGGTTGATGTGAGGTTGATACTTGCTCACATTTTGTATCTCATAGGGATAATATTGTTGTGACATCTGTGGGATCCTTTTCTTGAAAAACACTTTTATTCCTTGATTGGTTTGGCTCAATAGCTTGAATTCTATTAGAGCTAATCATGCCAGCAATCATAGGTCCCTTCATGATTAAGTACCTCAAATTGTTCTCAATATTCACAGGCTCTTGGTAAGCTTGTTCTAAGGTAGCAGGCTATTTATCTCTTAATAAGAAGCTCATCTTACTATCAAATGCTCCCAAATATACAACCAAACATTCAACATCATTTGGCCTCATATTTTTAGGGACTTCCCTTATAACCTTTGTAAATCTAAGGTTGAAGGAAAAGATTAATTCTTCCTTATCCCTAGAGATCTCCATGGAGTTCTTCCTTGCAACACTTGTATTTATCCTCTCACCAAATTGCTCCATGAAAACTTCCTTAAGTTCATTCCAAAAATGTACAAAGGAAACTGGTAGGAAAGATAATTATTCTCTTGCATATCCTTTTAGTGATTGAACAAATAACTCCATAACCACATCTTCATAATCTATTTCATAATCACCCATCACATCAACAAATTCTTGCACATGCTCTCTTGTCAATTCTGACTTGTCACCACTGAACTTTGGTATTTTATCCCTAATCTTGGGTGGTACAATATTTGGATATCCACAAATATTATCAAAGTCGAGGACCCTGTACCTGTTAGTACTAAAATTTCCTTGGTGGGAGAACAATTGTTCACCTTGTATGCTTTTGTCCATATTTACACTAGATAGTATAAATTGATAAATCACCTTTAATTCTTGAGAAGGAATTTAGAATATACTATGTAATTATACAATACTACATCAATTCATTTTACAAATATGGTCCTAATCCTCTAGCATCTATATTCCTCACAACTTCTACCTATGATCCAACAATTTAACATGGCTTCTTTTATCATAATGCATAAATTTTCAACTTATACACAAAGGCATGCTAAATTCTTACTACTATTCCCTCATATAGTACTAATTCACCTACTAGGGAATAAATTACATATTGAACATGGAAAATTTATCCAGATTTACCCATAATATGCTCAAATTTCTTTAAATTCTATTAAAATACCTTGCAATTTGTAGTGGCTGACTATCTTTTGTCTTTGAAAATGCGTATTTGAGCAATCGATGTATGCTTCGTCAGGTTCTTTGAGTTAGAATTGCCACCTCTTTTAAATAGGATTCAACTTCAAATGAGATGAAGTTCCTTTACAATTAATACATGTTCTAGGTTATCTTCCATAGCAGAGTCACGTTAGGATCCTCCACAAAAAATTTGCTACACTCATCTTGTCTACCATGTTTAAGAATTTGAAAATATCTGAATGAGACATTAAGAGATACTACATCACTTGACTCTGCATTTTATCTGCATTTGGTGAATGAGTGTTTTCCCTAGTAGAGTCACCATTTTGTTGGTATTTTTCCATTACACCTAAGGAATCTCTAAAGAGTAGCCAACTCCTATACTCAAGACCCTTAAAATAAATGGCCAACTCACAAGGTTCAATGAAAGACTAAAACCTTCTACACTCTAGGCTCTGTGAAACCTAGGAGGGGGTTACTTTCAACATTTCATTTGACTATCTCAATAAATGACAAAAAACCATAGATTAGTCCTATCAAGGGTAAATTACGTACTTCACTCAAATGTTGGCTAATCTTCAAGCAAATAACTATTAATTCACTAGGAACAGGGAGAATATCTCACATACATGTCTCATAGTAAATGAATTTTAAAATATTTCTATTCTAACCTTGAGTCAACAACCTTATATACTATCATTATCATTCAAATGAAAAATACCACAACAAATAGACTAGTGTCTTCATCAATCAGGTGATCGAGTCATGCATCTTACAATTAGTCATATAGAATTTTTTAAAATCTAATAATTATGGGCTATTCCCACAAGGATTTGCATTATGGAAACTCATTGTACATAAGACATCACTTCTTACCAAATCCTCTATAAACTCTCACAAATCCATGACCTCATTTAAGCATTTAATTGATTCTTTTAACCAAAGCAGAAACAAATACATGCATTCAAATGAAACATTTGAAGAGGAACATGATATACTTGATATTATACTCAAAATTTGCAAGAGATATACAAGAAAGAGCATATAAATTATGCATAAAATTTGTTTTGATATCAGTAATTTCTACAAAACTATTTAATATTTTCATATGCACAGTTCAAAGACCAATACAATTCAACCAATCTATTTTCTAGTATTCTTCTAGTTTCTACCCTTCTCAAATATAAGACCTAAAGACTCAAAAGACTAGAACCCCTACAAATGAGCTATGAATTCCCTTTAATAGTGAAAGGGAGCCAATAAGCTTGTGACTCGAAATGCATATCACATTACAAAATTTCATTTTAGTTTTAATTTCAACTTCATTTCCAAAATTCCCCACATGTTGATTACGTAAGAATGGGGAAACCACAATTTCAATATCTTCCAAGAGGAGAAATAAAGTTTTGTAAAAACTCCCCTTGACTGCTAGGTAAGCAACAAATCCATCATTCATACTACCATGGGGCACATAGTCAGCATCAAACACTTCAAAAAATAGGCCACACACATATATAGAAAGAAACCACCACAAAAATTATCAAATAGCACAAAATTTTCATTTCACACACCATATTTTTAACAACCAGAAGAACTTCCACCACCAGCGAACCATACACGATACAAACATCCACTTTGTGTCATAGTGAGGGTTGGAGATGAAACCTCATCTCCTTCCTCATCCTTGGATGAATTAGAGTCAACGGTCGACTGGGTGACCAGTGTTCTAGGCTAGAGTGGCCAGTAGATAGACTCATACAATGGCTCAAGTAATGAATTAAAGAGTGGGAGACCGATAAGCTAAGTCAAAATGGAATTAGAATAGATAAGGTTTTTTTAGAGGAAAAACCCATCCAAGCATGGAAATGAGGGTTTAAAGTGTTGAATAAATATATAGGATTCCTAGGAATTAAAGAAAATTTTGAAGCTCCATTAGGACCAATTCGCCCAAGGTTTTGAATTAGTCC
Source organism: Sequoia sempervirens (assembly GCA_007258455.2). NCBI lineage: Eukaryota > Viridiplantae > Streptophyta > Pinopsida > Cupressales > Cupressaceae > Sequoia > Sequoia sempervirens. The sequence goes on along the minus strand of VDFB02358134.1, from coordinate 31,461,434 downwards.
CATTTGGGCCCCTTTTTACTTTTGAGCAAGAAAATTTGGAATTTAATTTTTTTATTTTTTCATTTCATCCTTAGGGATCCAATTAATGGGAAAATATGATGAATTACCAATAAATACAAGTCTCTAAACCCTAATTCACAACTATTCTTCATTATTCATCCATCATTATTCTATCTCAAGTCAAAGAAGTTAGGGTTTTATCATCTCAAGTCACATAACATTTTTCAGACATTAAAGGAAAGATTATTCATATTATTGCAGCAATCCATCATGGAAAGGTATTAATCCCTTTATTTCATGTTCATTCTTCATATTATTTATTGATTTAGTTTAATTACCTAAAAGGGGTTTGACGAAGGCGAATCCCCATGCCCTAACATTCAACATTTCTCCTTCTTTTCTTATGTGCTTATAGATTTAGACATCTTGAAGGCTTGGAAATCATTGAAGATCAAGTTTCAAAGTAGTTGAAGATGTCTCCTTGTCGAAAAAAGAAAAATATCAACAAGAAGTCATTGTTAGACCCAAAAATCTCACTTTCAAAGGCATACACCTATCAGGAACTGAAGTGCAAATGAGAGACTTTAGTTTCCACTTTTAGATTGTTAGAAATTAAAAACTCTAATAATTCACCATTTATGGTGAATGAGTCCCACTACTAGGCCTAAAATAAGTTTTTTCAGTTTTGGATACCCATTTGTCTGAAATGGGATCCGTAATAGTTTCCCAAATCTAGGACTAATTCACCTAGAATGGTGAATGAGTCGCTATAGGCCTGATTTCTAGAATCAAAAACATTTCACAATACATTTATAGCTTCTAGAAAGATCTCAAGTTCACACTTTTAGTTTCATCCATTTCTATTCAGTTTTGTTCACATTTCTAGGTGTTTTTGCATATCATAATGTGTTTTCCAAAAACTTGTATTTCTTTAATTCTCACTTCATAATCAATATCTTCCTTAATTCTTCTACATTTATATTATCTCATCTCGACAAATTTTCATTCATATTTCCATTATTTTGAGTGAACCACTTATATTTTGTGTGGGGTAGATCTCTCTCCTTTAGGTGAAAAAACCCTAATTGAGCAAGAGAGTCATAGCATACTAAAACACAAAAAAACTATGCTTTAGTATGAAATCAGGTCTATGTAAGTTAGTGATTACAAGGTTTTTCTTCTAAAAGTGAGGATTTATTTGATCTAAATGAGATCTTAGATGCTTGAAAATTGATGAAAACAAACACAAGGTGATAAAAGTTTGATTGAAGGATAAGTGAATGAATTATACAGATTGGTGTTTTTCTTATTGTTGACATATGCCATAGTAAGGCTGGATATGTGTTTGAAAAATATGTGATATGCATGGAAATAGAGTAACCCTCTAGTTTGTTCTTTTTCTTTTGAAATGGCATGTTGATTGGCTAGTGAGGCTTGTATTTCCATTGAGGCTTTTTTTGGTAGTGAGGCTTGTATTTCCAGTGACGCTTGTTTTGCTAGTGAGGGTTGTATTTCTAGTGAGGCTTATTTTTCTAGTGAGGCTTGTATTGCTAGTGAGGCTTGACTATTAGCTAGTGAGGCTTTTATTTCTATTGAGGTATACGATTTGTAAATAGCAAGGTTTTTTAATAGAGAAATTGTTCAAAGTGGTTTTATTCACCCTTTTAGGGTTTCTCCACTCATAAATCCAATGTCTTGATTCTTCTTAATGATGTGTTTCTTTATTCATGGTTGATCATTCCCAATTTAAATGTGGTATTATGATTTGCACATCTTTTTTATTTTATTAGACCACTAGTTCACCCCCACCCTCTATCAGTGGTCTTGTACTATAACAAGTGGTATCAGAGTAGCAAGTTCCCTAAAAAAATTAAATAAACTTGGGTTGATCTTGGTGGAGTAAAATTGCAAAAAAAAAAAAACAGGAAATAAATACCTAGTAGAATACTAAACAGCAAGCACAACCTAAACCAAGTACAAAGGTTGATGAAGAAGTAGTTAAGAGAAATGACATACAAACTAAAAGGATACTAGGTTAGAAGATTGTTTTATAGTTTGGAATATCAACAAAAAATAATATCACTTTGTGAGTGACTTTGAACAAGAATATGATGAAAATGATGAAGGAAAAGTTTATCTTGAAGATGAATTGATTATTCCCTTAGATGAATTGAAGAAAGAGACAAGAGAAAAATAATAAGTAAAGATGAAGTGTGTAGAATCATCAAATTATTGAGAAAATAAAGTTGCAATTGGAAGATTCTAGAATAGTTGAAGAAGTTGCTTGCAAGAAGTTGCAAACAAAAGTAGAAGACTACCAAAATTTAGAGGTTAAAATGTTGTCTCTAAAGAAGCAATTAGAGAAGGTAAATTAGGATTTGAAAATATTTCTACAAAATGAGTAGAGTACTAAGTTTTTTGAGAAAATGATGCTTAGCCAAAGATCTCTATCAAACAAATCTTGGATAGGATATGAAGGAGAAATGAGTAACAAAGATGCTACAGTTTCAAAGAACCCAATGAAATTGACAAATGTGTCAAAAGCAACAAAATTTGAACAAGGATAATCAAGTATACAAAAGAGTTCATGATCCCAAACAAAAATTTGAGAAGAAGGTCACCAACAAGAAAAATAAGGTAAAATCTTTCATATTTCCATGGTTACATTTATTCTTGTAATGATTATGGACATAAATCAATTGATTGTAGAAGGAGTCAATTTGCATTTTATAGAAATATGAATGTAGTTTGTTATAAATGTACCAACCTTGGACATATAGCACAATTTTTAAAAAATTTAGTGAGTCCACCTAATCATAATAAGAGGGAAAACATGTCAAACAAGAAAAAGAAAGATTTTGAAAAATATTGGAAAAGGAAAGAACATGGGAAATTTTGGTGGAGGAAGCATGAACAAAAATAGAAAGAACCTAATCTTGTGCGTGTTGCACAAGAGACTTATATGAATGCATAAAGAGTTGCATTAGATTAGGGGGGGGTGTTTATAGTCTTATCATTCAATCCATTTAATCAAAAAAAAGGAGATTATAGGCTCTAATTCTCAATATGGAAGATGATATTTGAAGAAATCACCTAATGAAAAGGATAAATTATCAAGATTCAAACTCTCATGATAAAGTGGCTACAAAATTGTTCATGGCAATGTTCAGTAAAGTAGTAGTTTTGAATGCAACTAAATAATCTATGATTTTATTTCTTTATATGCTCATATTGTCATTGAAGAAAAATAGTAAAATTTTGAGAAATTATTTAATCTTTACATATCAAGTGTCTACACTTTCATAAGCCTTGAGGAGAAAAATAATGTTTGGAAAATTCTATTTGTCAAAGTAACAAACTTTTTTGGTATTTTATTTTTGGATTTGGGGCAATGATCTTGATGACTTGTATGGAATATTTTCTATCATTTCATAGTGCTCTATGTGTGTGCTATTGTTTTGGCAGTCTTATTGTTGGATGCACTTCTAGATCCTTGTATCAGAAAATAATGTTTAAAAGTTGTCACATGTTTGGTATTCTTGTTGACAAAAGTAATCATGAGAGAATAAATGGGTTAGAGAAATCAAGATGGTGTAATTCCTCTAATGGAAAGTTCCTATGTGAAGTGCTTGCATTCAGTGATATGTTCTCCTTATTTGATGGCGATTAGAGATAATAATTCCTAGATGGTGATTGGATTTCATATATATTGTTCTCAAGTGCTTAGGAATAATGGAGAGATTTAAGGTGTTGATACTAAAATATATGATTAGAAATTGTTAAGGAGTTGCTTCAAGGTGTTGACACAAAAATTTGTTACTACATCTCATGGTGTTGATGCCTTTTCACTCATCTAATCATGGTATTGATGAAAAGTAGTGTGCACAGTGATATGGGCCTTTTTGTAGTGTGAGTATAAGGTGAAAGTGTGAGATAACTCAAAGTGATGTGTATGTGGATTTCATTAAAGGTGCAATCTACTTATAGCTCTTGAAGATCGTGTACTTTCTTATGCAGTCACTAAATTTTCTTGATGAAATCTTGTATGGAAAGTGGTTGTTACTTGTGGATTACTTGCTAGTTTGATAGTGCAATTCATTCATTTTGGATTTTTTTCTCTTACATTTTGATGCATTGTCTTGAGGAATTTTTGTAGCAAATTGATAGTATCAATGGTTAATAACAGTGGAGTACTTTGCATAGTAATGATGTTCTTTAAAAAAATGATTTGGTGTTGGTGTTTGTTAGAGATATTCAACCATGGTTTACAACTCTTAGTCAATTATTTATTGTGTATCTTTGTATTTTGGATGAAAATAAGTTAGTAGGTTGTGAGATAGTTTTCTAGATAGTTGCATCTACTTACACAGTAAATTAATTAGTAATTCATAGCATAGTTTCATGAATTATAATCATTAATTCATCAAATTTCATTTAAAATCATGAGTGGTGTGTTCTTTAGAATAATCTTTAGAATTTTACAAGTATATAGATGGTACAAGGTGTTGGTTGTGATACAGTGATATATGGTAGTGCTCTTCGTTTTTGAGGAAAGTTTATCATGTATTACCAATGGATAGTAAGTGATGTGATTCTTGAAGGTTTACTATAGTGTTTTTCATGCTTGTGTTAGTAGTGACATTATTGGTATTGATTTTGGAACAATAAACTCATGTGTAGCAGTAATGGAAGGCATTGGTTCTCTTGTTAGTGAACAAAGCAATGGCAAAAATAATTGTTGTCAAAGGTACTATAGCTATCAATCATTTGATATGGTAATGCGATGTATGGTGGTTAATGAAAGGCATGAGGAAACAATATTTCAAGACTATCATAAGGCATAAATATAGTGTTTATTTATGTGCATAGAGGTAGACTCATTATGCATAAACCCCTAGAGGATCAGTAGAAAATTGGGATAGTAGACTGTATTTAAATACAATACTCATTGTTAATACATAATCATTAGATGTCTGAGTAAATGAGTTAATAAAGGATAGTACTTCATAGTCACACCAAAAATAGGATAGTGCTTCATAGTCACACATAAGGACAAATTTTTTAAAAAAATTGTAAGGTGACACTATTCTTTATAAATGTTGCTTGATCACAAGGTGTTGTCTTTTACATTGATCAATACCCTCACAATTCTCTAATTGGTTCTTTAGATAGTGTCTTTGATAGTGTGTTCTTTATTAATGGATTATATCTCAGAGCTAAATTGAGTTAAAATGGTCGATTATATTGTTAGCATCTTGAGAGGAATCATATTCAAAAGGGGAAGTATGATATCATAAATGCAAAGGACTATGGTATTCCATCATTGAGGATTGTGTTAATTGACAATGCCAGGGTTTAGTTATGTCAATGGGAAAATGTTTACATGTCACTTCATGATTGCAAGAGTAGTGAAATAGTTCCTATTCCTTCTAGGGGGAGTAATGGTTATCATCAATCTTGACAATGCCACTAATAGTGCCTAATGCAATTTGCTACTTAGTAATCCACTCTTGTTTGTGGCAGTCAGGCCATAGACAGTGCTAAAGATTACATGTTTGTAGTTGCTCTCTGTAGGCTTGGTGTTAATGATGGTCACATTGCATTGAGATTTCTCTTGTTTTGCATCAGTGGTCTGTGATGATTTTCTAGTTTCAATAATGTTGTGTTATGATAGTGGGGTATCAAGGGTATGATCACTCATATTTTTCCTTCGTATAATTGATGAGGTGACTTCAAATATTCATTATTTTCTCTTAAGTTTGAATCAATTATCTCTTAAGGTTTTTTTCATGGGATCACTTTGTCATTGTTGTGAAAGGGGAATAATAGTATTCAATCACTCCACTTCATAGGGGAGCAATAAGGTGTGAAATTTGGTTAAGTTGACATCAATGCCAAAGGGGATTTTGTTGGCATTGGCATTGTTTTGACATTGATGTCAAAGGTGTTTTATTTAACATTGACACATGATGTTGGTATTAATGGTTGGTCTTCATAAGGTTGTCATTGATTGTAATCCTTGATGTATTCATATTCATGATAGCAAAGGATTTACAAAGACCTTGGTGATACTTGAAGGATAGAGTTGCTTCATGGTAAAGTCGTTGTTTCAGTGCTAACATGGATTGATGGTGTTCATTATTTTCATGGGTTCATGATATAGAAATCTAAACTTAATACAAGGGGAAAAAGTTTATTTGAAATATTTAAGGTTTATCTAGTGTTGATAAAACCATAGGTTTATGTTTTTTTGTGCAAGATAAAAAGCAAGTTAATTTGAGATTATGTTTGGAAGTTGAATTTTTATAGAAGGTTAGAGTTTTTTAAGTGAAATATTTTAAAAGAGGTTTCTAAACATTTCTAAACCAGCCCTCACATATCTTGAAACTAGTTGAGCAAGTTAATCTTGAAGATCAAAGGCTATTGTTTAAAAATGAACTTGGCAAGTCTCTCAAATAAAGGGTTCTCATTCAAATTTGAATGGTTACTTGAAATGCTTTTTGTTTTTCCAGGTGTGGAAGTGAAAGGGTTTCATCTTTTATGAAGCATTTGGAAAAGAGAAGATGAAGATAGAAAGTTTTTTTGTTGGTGCCAATTCAAAATTAGAAGTGTTTCTAATTGTAAAATATATCTCTTTATCTTCTAATAGAAATGTTGAGTTGTCTTATCTATCTCAAGTTCCATATATGCCTTTAGATATCTTTGAAAAAAATGAAGAACCTTGTTTTGGACATGAAGGAATATTATACAGTAAAAAGCAAGAGATTAAATTGATATTATGTTCATCTAGGAAATTGTGTGGTGTAGCAATGTTTGAAGAATGAGAGCTTTTAATTGAAGATGAATAGGTTGATGAATGTTTTGATGGTGCTTAGTTGAAGTGTTTTAGTCTCAATCTGCACAATCTAGAATATCAATAGTTGGTTGGTATAAGTATTGGTTTTTTGATGAAATGCTTTCTAATGTGAAGGGAAGGTAATTTTTTGAAGCTGAGAAAATAATTGGATTTAATGTTGGTGCAAAAAATTCGAGGGATGTTAGTGCTTGATAGATTTAAATTTTTGAATGAAGTGGTGTTGTTTTTAAGGTGTATGTTTTCATTAAACATGATGAAAATAGAATGTATGCTCTTTTCCTCAGCAAATGCGTATTATTGATGATGAGAATATGATTTTAGTTTAATGCTCCATTTGTTCAATACATAAAGATTTCCACTTATGTTTATATGAATTTAGGTCCATGTAAGGCAATGATTACAAGGTTTTTCTTCTACAAGTCAGGATTTATTTGATCCGAATGAGATCTTAGATGCTTGAAAATTGATGAAAACAAAGACAAAGTGATAGAAGTCGGATTGAAGGAGAAGTGAATGAGTCAAGTATAGATTGGTTTTTTTCTGATTGTTGACATATGCTATGGTAAGGTTGGATAGGTGTTTTTATAGACCCATGATATGCATGGAAATAGAGTAACCCTCTAGTTTTTTCTTTTTCTTCTAAAGTGGTGTGGATGGCCAATGAGGCTTGTATTGCCAGTGAGGCTTGTTTTGCAAATAAGGATTGTACTGCTAGTGAGCCTTTTTTTGTTAGTGAGGCTTGTATTGGTAGTAAGGCTTGAATGGTTGCTAGTGAGGATTGATTGTTAGCTAGTGGAGCTTGTTTTATTGCCAATGAGGCATATAGTTTGTAAACAAGTTTTTAATAGAGCAATTGTTTAGAGTTTTTTTCTCACCCTTTTAGGGTTTTCCACTAATAAATCCTTTCTTGATTCTTCTTGATGATGTGTTTCTTTATTCATGGCTAATCATTCCTAATTTGAATGTGGTATTCTAATTTGCACATCCTTGTGATTTTGATAACATAGAACATCTAGAGACTTTATGTAATTAGGTGTATTGAAATTGGTTTTATTAAACCACTAATTCACCCCCCTCCTCTTAGTGGTCATGTACTCTAACAAGTGTGTGCAATTATTTTTAGTTAGAGAGATAATTTGTGAGAAGTTGTAATGAAGAAGCAAATGGTTATTTTCTAGTTTGATAGTGAAGAATATGACCTCATTGATTAATGTAGTAGTATGGAAAAAGAAGATACATGTGCAAGAGGTTCATTACAAAAATAAATTCAGGGATTTGATTGTGTAGAGCATGCATATTTTGGTTATGTAAGTCATGAACAATGAATTTCTTTCTTATTTGATAATTTACCTTCTTCTATCCATTTTTTTGGTTTTGAAGTTATCATTGAATGTTTGCACGAGGATAGCATATTGGTGCAGGGGCACCTAAGCTCCCTAAAGATCACTTGAAGATTCAGGAGGATGCAGGGGTCAAGAAGATCTTTAACACATTTTAGGGCATCAATTATGACATCTTGAAGCCTATAATGGCTTTTGAAATGGATGAAAACATTAAGGGAATCAAAAGTCCTAAGGGTCCTGATAAGGACCCTAGGACCAAATTGCAATGTAAGTGGACCAATAGTGTCCTGAGACTCTAGATAGGTTTACTTATGTCAAATAAGGTTGAATTGAAAAATGCAACAAGTTTTTGAATGTTTTAGTTAATAAGAGTTAATAAATGAAGAGTTGGAAATTCAAATATTTGAAATCCAACTTTGGGCGGGAAAGTAGCTTTTGGGAGTTTTAATCACAATAATGTAATAAAATAAATTATAATCAGTTGGGATAGTTGTGGAGTGAGTCTATAAACCTATAGAAAGAATTTTTAAGGAGGGTTGGTTGATATTGCAAGTACTGTATGGACTACTACAGGAAATCAACAAAAAATTCAATCTTTTTTGCATTTTTTTTAGTTTTTCAGATGAACTATTGATTTCTATTGAAGATATGTTCCGTTGGATGATCTAGGGACTTTATTTCATATTTATTTAAACCTTTAAACATCCTGATACAAATTTATAACCAATTTCTTGTATTATATTGCTGACTGTCCTCAGAAAAGTATAAATTTTCCACTAATTTTGAGAGTTTTTATGGATGAATGATCCATTTCATGGAAAGTGTTGGTTGTGACATATGAAATGGATCATATCTAAATTTTATAATACAAAACCAACAAGATAACATGCAGGAAGGAAGGAATCTAGGGTGTACACCGAGTTTTCACAAGGTAAAGTGCATGAAAATGGAGCCTAAGGTATAGCAGTGGGAGTTATGCCTAAACAAGGGGAATTTTTTGAGTTGGGATTGAATAAGTATGTTTATCTAATGGTGCAAAGTCAAATAATAGGTTTTGGAAGTGTCTAGAATGCTAGTTTTCAAGAAGCCCTAGTTTTGGAGCAATTTATTGAGGGTTTTGTGTTTAGGAGTCTTAAAGGTGTCTTAGGAGTTTGAAGCCTTGAAAATCCTTAGTTATGAAACATTTCAAGACACTTTTGAAATTATCATAGTCAGGGGATAATAATGGAATAGTGTTGCTTTGAAAAAGAGGGCTAATTAGGCCTAGATTTTGTGGAAACAATAGGTTTCGGGGAGTCTGATCCAAAACAAGTGCCATCAGGAATTTAGTATGTTTTTTAGCAACATGAAAGACACTTGAAACAGTAATTATATTGAGGATTCTTTTGGGGAAGTTGAGTGAAAAGTCAAAAAAACCATCGTTGGAGGCCTAGTTGAGCTAGAAGGCTAGTCAAGGTGAAAAAGTGGGTTTTGTTTAAGACAGAGGTTTGGGGCTTTGAAATCATTCAAGACAAGTTTAATTGTCCCTTAAGAGAATTCCTAGGGTTTGGGTCCATAAGTGAAGGATTTAGGTCATAAGTGAAACTCTGAGTCTTATCTCCAGCAGGGTGCCTGGAACAAGAGTTGAGAGTGCATCATTGAAAGTCTTGGAAACATTGTGTTTCTACCAAAGTTCCATACCCTCTACATCAGAGTGGTATCATAACAGTGAGTAGGTCCTTTAGGGATTGAATAATCAGCAATGGTACCTAAAAAACAACTAACAAAAGAGTTGGAGGAGTTGAGGGAAACCCTTGAAAGGGAAAGAAGGGAAAGAAGAGAGCAAGAAGCAACAAGAGAGAAGGCTAAAGAAAGGGAAGAGAGGCAATGGAGAAGGGAGAGAGAATCTATGAAAACTAGGATAAACAACCTTGAGAGAAGTAGGAGAAGAGAAGAACAAGAAGACCAAGAATATAATGATGAAGATAAAGAGCATGTGAGGGTAAATTAAGAACAACCTCTAGATGAGATAGAAGACCCTGGGGAAAGGAGGTTATTGAGATTGTTGAAAGCAGTATAAGGTCATGGAGGAAAGAGTCACATAGATTTTCCTATCTATCAAGGGAAGATGGATAGTGAAGAGGTGTTAGGATGGCTTGATGCCTTAGACAACTATTTTGAGTTTGAGGAGATGGAGGAAGAGAGGAAGGTTAAATTTTCCAAAACCAAGTTGAGAGGTACAAAATTGACATGGTGGACTAGTTTTCAGAATGATAGGATGGCTAGGGAATTGGAAAAAATTTCTACATGGGCAAGGATGAAGAGTTTAGTCAAGGAGCAATTCCTACCATCTGATTACACAATTCATGTGAAGAGGATGAGGTAGAATTTAAGACAAAAGGACTTGGATGTGATGTCCTATACTGAGCAATTTCACAAGCTTAGTATCAGAGGAGGATATGAGGAAGAATATGAAAAACTAGCCAGGTATATCAATAGTTTGAGGTATAACCTACAAGATGAGATTGGTTTGCAGATGCCAAAGACATTAGGATAATGTTTTCAGTTGGCCATTAGAGCAGAAGAAAAGGTGAAAAGGAAGCAAGAAAGGTCAAGCAATGGTGGAAGAGGAGATAGTTCAATGAGAGGCAGAGGTAATAGAGAACAAGGGAAAGGAAGCAATGATAAGAGCAGCAATGACAAGGGAAAAGAGGTGTTATCAGGTCAAAGAGGAGGATACACTCATAAAGGAGGAGGAAGATTTGGACAAGGACAAGGTAGAGGCACATTCACAGGCAGGTGTTTCAATTTTAATGAACCAGGGCATCCTTCTTTCAAATGTCCTAAATGGGAACAATTATATAAGGGTAGAGATAGAAGGGAAAATTTGGTACAAGAAGAAGATAAAAAGGAAGAATCAAAGACCTTGATGGCAGACCCTATAATTGATGGTGAGTTCCTTATGGTAAAGTAAGGAGAAAGAATTCATCAAGAGCCAAAGGTAACTATTTTCAAGACAAATTGTCTCAGTCATGGTAAAATATGCAGATTACTCATAGATTCAGGTTCACATAGAAATTTAGTTTCATCTGATATGGTAGCCAAGTTAGGAATTGAAACATTTGATCATCCTACTCCCTACAAGGCCACTTGGGTAACTCAAATGTAGCATGTAGAGATTAGTAAGAGAGATTTTGTGGATTTTTCAATTGGTGCATATCAGGACAGAGTGCTTTGTGATGTCATTCCTATAACTTGTGGTCATATCATCTTAGGGAGACCATGGCAATTTGCTAGGAGTACAGTGCATAATGGATACCATAATACATATTTGGTGCATAAAGGTGATATTATGTATAAGTTGAAGCATTTTCCTTTGGAACAGTTTAATGAAAGTTTTTTGATTTGTTTTGAGAAGAGTTTGTAGGTGAATATGCAAGGTAAGACAAGGGAAGATACTACATGGTTGAAAAATAGTAAGTTGCACCAGGGTTATGAAGCACACAGTCCTAAAATTTAAAACCTATGGGACTTGGAAAGTATTAAGGTTGGGGGTATTGAATTCCATATAGTTGAGAATGATAGTGGTGGTGTTTCTTTACAAAGAAATTAGTGGAATAAGGGCAAGAATAGGGTACAAGGATAGACTGATCTCAAACAAAAAAGAGGACAAGCTAATAAATGTTTTGATTCTGACAAGAGTACAGGTTGGCAGAAAAGGAAGAAGGTGACTTTGGGAGATTTCATGTTATGTGTTCAGAAGATGCAAACATCCAAGAACAAGGAGTCTTATGGTGGAAACAAGTGGGATACTTCTTGGGGCAAGAATCTTTTCTTTCTTGGGAAGAATGGTGCAGGGGCACCCAAGCTCCTTAAAAATCACTTGAAGAGTTAGGAGGATGTAGGGGTCAAGAAGATATTTAACACATCTCAGGGCATCAATTATGACATCTTGAAGCCTATAATGGCTTTTGAAATGAATGAAAACATTAAGGGAATCAAAAGTCATTAGGATCCTGATAAGGACCCTAGGACCAAATTGCAATGTAAGTGGACCAATAGTGTCCTGAGAATCTAGATAGGTTTACTTGTTTCAAATAAGGTTGAATTGACAAATGCAATAAGTTTTAGAAGGTTTTAGTTAATAGGAGTTAATAAATGAACAGTTGGAAATTCAAATTTTTGAAATCCAACTTTGGGTGGGAAAGTAGCATTTAGGAGTTTTAATCACAATAATGTAATAAAATCAATTCTAATCGGTTGGGATAGTTGTGGAATGAGCCGATTAACCTGGAGAAAGCATTTGTATATAGGGTTGGTTGATATTGCAAGTATTATACAGACTGCTAGAGGAAATCAACAAAAACTTCAATCTTTTTTGCATTTTCTTGAGTTTTGCTGATGAACTATTGATTTCTATTGAAGATATGTTCTGTTGGATGATCTAGGGACTTGATTTCACATGTATTTAAACCTTTGCATGTCCTGATACACGTTTATAACCAGTTTCTTATATTATATTGCTGTTTGTCCTCAGGAAAGTACATATTTTCCACTAGTTTTGAGAGTTTTTATGGATGAATGACCCATTTCATGGAAAGTGTTGACTGTGACATATGAGATGGATCATATCTAACTTTTATAACACAAAAATAACAAGATAACATGTAGGAAGGAAGGAATCTAGGGTGTACACTGAGTTTCATAAGGGAAAGTGCATGAAAATGGAGCCTAAGGTACAACAGTGGGAGTTATTCCTAAAAAAGGGGCATGTTTTTGAGTTGGGATTGACTAATTATGTTGATCTAATGGTGTAAATTCAAAGAATAGGTTCTGGAAGTGTCTAGAATGTTAGTTTTCAAGAAGCCCTAGTTTTGGAGCAATTTATTGAGGGTTTTGTGTTTATGAGTCTTAAAAGAATCTTAGGAGTTTGAAACCTTGCAAATCCTTAGCTATGAAACATTTCAATACACGATTGAAAGTATCATAGTTAGGGGATAAGAATGGAATAGGGTTGCTTTGAAAATGAGGGCTAATTAGGCCTAGATTTTGTGGAAACAACAGGTTTTGGGGAGTCTGATCCAAAACAAGTGCCATCAGGAATTTAGTATGTTGTGTAGAAACATGAAACACACTTGAAACAGTCATTACATTGAGGAGTCTTTTGGGGAAGTTGAGTGAAAAGTCAAAAAAACCATCGCTGGAGGCCTAGTTGGGCTAGAAGCCTAGTCAAGGTGAAAAAGTGGGTTTTGTTTAAGTCAAAGGTTTGGGGCTTTGAAATCATTCAAGAAAAGTGTAATTGTGTCCCTCAAGATCATTCCTAGGGTTTAGGTCCATAAGTGAAGGATTTAGGTCATAAGTGAAACTTTGAGTCTTATCTCCAGCAGTGTGCTTGGAACATGACTTGAGAGCGCATCATTAAAAGTCTTGGAAACATTGTGTTTCTTCCAAAGTCCCATGTAATGCCCCACCGTAGTGAACCCCAAAGGACAAAAAATACCACAAATTTTTGAAAGCGAAACATTGCGTATAATGAATATGTTCATACATTACATGAAAATCAATTATGCAATTACAAAGTCATTCACGTCCTTTGGGGTACACGAAACGGTCATTACGAATCATAAAATTTTATTAAACGAAAGTGAATAAACAACCAAGATTACATAATGATATCATACAATCATTCATACTTAAAAGAGAGGAAGAGATATTCACCATTTATTACAATTAAATTTCTTAGTTCCATAATACAATTGTGGAGCATATTTCCACAAATACAACACATCATGATTACGTTAATACATTACATAATGCTCCCCTTATAACAATGGGAAGAGTACATCAAGTACAAGAACACCAAAATCTACACACTAAACATCCTAACAAAACTATGACAATCTTAACTAATTTTGCAATAATTTTCTTCTTTTTTTTTTGTTTACTTTTAAGACTATAACAACATAATCCACTACATACGATTATAGTCAATGATCTCACTAATTAGAAGCAAGGATAATATTGATTTACTATTTTTAACATTGGTGTTTATCTATTTAGGGTTGACTTAACGTACCTCTTACATTCCATCGTACTAAAGTTTCCTCACTCCCAATACCTGCAAGGTCTACATGACTTGGCACACACAAATGGTCAATGGTAGTTAGCACATGTTCACCAAGACAAACTATACAAGTCAACGATAGTTTTCAATGTCGAGGAAAAAAGACAAGTCTAAAATAATGACTCAGAAACAAAACAGTCCTAAGGGCCCGACCTAATTCCTCGGGAGCTCATCTCTGACGGCCTTGCCTACGTATATAATTCGCAGAGGAATCGTAGTTCGACTTTTCACATCCCATAATGGGTTACTTACAATGAGGGTATCTCCCCTCAGATCAATATATAACTTTACTTCGACACAACATAATCCCAAAATGTTTACATACACCAAAATCAATTCCTAACTCAGAATACATCATGCCCCCTATTCTTTAAGTCATAACACTATAAGAGAAAATCCTCCTATAAGATCCTTAAAATATAAGACGAGTAGAAAAACTAACTATATGATAAAAAGATTACAATAACAAAATCCACAACCTATCCAAATCAAATGCTAGATCTGAATTATCAAATCTAATATCAAATAAGGAATTCAAATATTAATCCTTTGATGCAAAATACCTGACAATCATGTAGCCTTTAAATATCATCACGTAAGTTAGACAATTATCATATTTCTTTAAATCCTTCATGCAATGATTATTGAAAAATTCGCTTAAATATTCTAAATTGAATGATATTGGAAGGATACATTACTATCAACCTTTTTGCTCCAACATGACCTAGGGATTCTAGTTCTTGAAAGACTTACTAAATTTAAGCAACATTAATCATATAATCATTGTGCATCATATGAATTGAGTAAATTAACCATACTACCAAATCTACTTTTAACATTTTTATAACTAATCAAGGAAATCTCATATGCTTTCATAATAAAAACTCTTCAAAGACTTGGATGAGGTTTTATAACTACTATAATAAATTGCCAAGATAACAACAAATTAAATAAACATAACCTTAACCATACATATGCATTCCTTAAAATTGACGAAAATATAATGTCAAGTATCATCCTATTGTGAGCATTAACTTTTTTTTTTAAACAGACACTTTAAAACTAAAATGTTAATCAAACAAAAAATGTCTATACTAGTTTTCAATATGCTGATTTCCAGCCAAACAGGGCAATGCTAAAATATACATAACTTTTACAAAACTTATCCAAATTTTAAAATTCAAAATGCTTTGGAAAGGTGAGGAAGAGTAAAATAAAACCCAGAAAGCATTTAATAAGATTCCAAAAAATGTGAGAGCAGTTTTATGTACAATCAGCTTTATTATTTAAGCACTATTCATTCAAATAATAGTAAACTTTAACTAAAAACAAAGTTTATAAAATTGTAACATTAATTTATAGATATTTAAGCACTATTCATTCAAATAATAGTAAACTCTAACTAAAAACAAAGTTTATAAAATTGTAACATTAATTTAAAAATATCTATACTAGTTTCCAAGTGTCAAAACTATTTACACAACGTTATGAAGTGTTTGTTCATACTATTCCAATAGTTATATTCATTCCCAAATCTATTCCAAAACCATATACTCAAGAATAAACCATATATATAAAAATAAGTATTCTTCCTGTTGGTTAATGAGATAATATTAATATTTGAAGTATGTAGAGGAAAGTTAAAATAAAACCTTTCATAAGACCTAGGACAAGATAGTCATGCATAACAATACAGTTATGGTAAATTCCAAATAAAATAGTTTTAAAACTTCAATTATGGCTTCAAAGAGAATACTCTCTAAAATTGTCAAGCTTAAACAAAAATTTCCTTGAAAAAGTTGTGAGCTATTCATATGTTACCAGCTAGAGCTCTTACGGGTGAATTTTATTTTGATTTGCTGAGTCAGACATTGTAAAGAAGATTGTTCATAATGTATACAAATGAATGCTCTATTTTCCAACTTTTCTCTTTCCTATTATAAGTGAGTTTTGTATTCCATATTTCTATAATAAGTAGTAGTTTTGCAATTGTTGTTGATCTACACAGGTCCTGTTAGTAAGTCGGCCATTGCAGCTTTAAAGATCTACTTGTAAAGATGGTAGTGAATGACATGATTAGAAATTAATATAGAGTGCTTTTATAAGTTGCCAAACATCCGGTGGGAATGGACAGCACCAAAAATGCTCTCATTTAAATTCAGTGGAAGATGTGCTTAAAGCTGGAATATGGGGTATTGGCAAGACCACAGTTACCAAGGATGAGTACTATCAAGTTTATGACAATTTTGATGGTGTTTCTTTTGTATTAATGTCCATGCCAGTTTCGTAGATGTTCAGGCCTTACAACTTTTTAGTGACCAATTCAATTGGATTTAACTAATTATAAACATGATGGAAAAGTGCGTAGTGTTAATATGGGTATATATTTGTTCAGACATCATTTGGAAGGAAATCATGTGCTGCTTATTTGGATTGTGTAGTTTCCATAATGTTAAAACCTAACTGTGCGCATTATTAGGAACTTGCAGTAATTTTTTCATTTCAATAAAAATATACTAAAATCACCGTTGAAACCTTACTTACAGGCAGCAGCTCACCAAATTGGAGAAGTGAAGGGTCAATACCAGGGAGGAAGAGTTTGGTGAAGCGAAACCATAACAGCTTTGCCAGCGTCCCATTTTCCTTTGCCAGCATCCCCTTTGCCTATCGTCCTACGCCGACTGCTCTTTTTTCCCAAAAAGGAAAAACGCTCTTTTTTCCCAAAAAGGAATGTTTTTCCGACAAGCACGTCTTCCCCTTTTTTGCAGCTTTCCTCCTTACTTCATATCCTATGAAAGGAGATTGCTGCCTGGGAGAAGGGTATTAGCTGCTAACTAAGTGGAGCATAAATACATTACTAGAGAAGGCATAAAGGAATGATGTAGTCTTTTTTTTGAGGCATGAAGTACAGACAAGGCACGTGAGCCACTTGACAAAAATGCTTCAAAGAAGTGTGATTTCATGGAATGCAAGAATTGCAAGATATGCACAAAATGAATTGTCTAAAGGGTATTAAGAATTTTCAAGCAATTAAAATCAACAGTTGTAAAGCTGAATACTGCAGCCTTTTTCCAACATACATTCTGCCTACGCCAAAAGTGAGCTAAGAACAGGGCTTGTATAAGCAGATGCAAATACAGAGACGTGACACAAGAACTTTTGGCTAAATTCCTCAAAGGAATGTGATCTCAAGGAATGCTATCATTGCAAAATATATTCAAAATGGGTTTGTTTAAAGGCTCAGTAACACACAAGTGAATGCAATTGACAGGTAACGCCAGGAACCAGAGAGGTTATTCAAACTTTTAAACCTCCTATATACTCAAGCACTGTGGCTAAGACAGGGAGACAATGAAATCAGGGAGATTGTTTAGACCTCTACCACATTCTATGTTCCAGTGTTTTTGAGGAGATTAGTGGTAGTGCTAAATAAAACAATCTAAGGAATAGGCTTGCCCTATAAAAATAATGCATCATGCCAGATATCCGGTAATAATGAAGGGGTAACCATCAAGCATAACAAAAAGGGGGATTTTTGTTGAAAGATGTAATTGCGACTGCCCAGGTAACCATGTATGCAAACAGGAGAGAAAAGACAAGGAACGTAAACTGTATGACAGTAATTTGCATCTTAATAAACATATTTTAAAACCTTGTTGAAACCTTCTTTCCATGTTGCAGCTCGCCAAATTGGAGGAGTGAAAGGTCAATACCAGTAGGAAAGAGTTTTGAGAAGCCAAACCTCAACAACTTACCAGCGTGCCCCTTTTGCTTTTGCCAGCATCCTCTCCTGCCTATCCGAATTGAGAGCTATCCAACAGAATAAGGAAATCCTTCTCAAAAAAAAATGTGGCCTCCAGGAACCCCCCCCCGCTTTCTTCTACAGACAAGTATGCAAAATGTGAAACAATGGAAAGGCACGTGTTCAGATTGACCGAATTCCAAAAAGAGCTGTCATCTCCTGGGCTGCCAACGTTGCAAGGAGTAAAAGAATGAAATTAATTAAACTCCAATGTATCCTTACCTAATATATATTGATAAATATCTTATATTAGTTAATTTATATAATACAAATATAATATTGTAGTTTACACAAATTTCCAGACATAAAAGACATATTAGCTAATAAATATTTATTAAGAATAATAATTATCTGCCTAAGGTTTTATCAAACCCAAACACCTTCCTCATTAATATATATATGTATATATATATATAATTTAAATTTTAAAATTTATTCATTAAATGATATAGCATATTCTCATGATTATATAAAAAGAGATTATTTTAAACACATTATTAATTTCTTATTATATATATATATATATATATATATATATATATATATTCTCTTCCTTTTATAAGGGAATAAGAATTTATTTAGATTATTATAGCTTATAAGTGACACTAATCTCCTTTTACAACCCAACTCAAAGTTACCCTTATAAGAGGTGGATAAGATACACCGTATTAACATGTCTCAAATATCCTTAAAATCTTTTATTATTGCTTTACTTAATTTAACTATGAATATTTAGAAGAAGATATATATAAATATTTAATGTGAAAATATATGAATTCATAAAGCCAGCAAGACATCTCAAATAAACAAATCACTCACACAACACGATGGGCCAAAAGCAGAGGGGTACTACATCCTTCCCCCCTTTGCATCGACTTACTCCTGGAAGTCGCACGATGGCATAACATGCATAGTGATATGCACAACAACACAACAAACTAACAACTAAACCAATAATTAAAGCAACGACAATTAAACAATTAAGATTATTCAATTCAAATCCAAATGTTACCAAAATGGAGCCAGGGTCGCATACAGACAACATCGTCAACATAAAGACGGGTGACAGACTAGGATAGGGAAAATTTCTTGTCAAATCCATTTTCAACTTCATACCCATTGGGTTTTATGAGGCTCGCCCGGTCCTAATAGTGCAGATGGAATCGAGGCTTGGGTACCTGCAATCCTACATAAAACCAAGTGTCGAAACAACATATATATATCCAAACAAACACATTGTGAGAGGAGGTTGCAGTGTAGTAGGGCACTCGCAAGTGAGTGGTGCTACACCGTCCCTCTCACCAAAACCATAACAGTAACGACAACATCATGTACATCAATTATATCATTTATAACACTACTTGCATCATAACCAATGTCTCAAAAAAAATCACTAATCAATGCATAACACTAAGTCCATAAGATAAGCATAACCATTTAATTTACCTTCATCATTGAGATTCGAAGTTGACAATATGAAGGCCACAAACTAGGGTGGAAACATAACACATTAGTACCAGTCATTCAAATCGATTCATTTCCTTGAAACACTACACTTCCATAAAAACACAACATACTCACACAGAGAGCACACATTTTCATTAAATATCATCATTTACACCCAAGTCATTCCACTAAATTCAATATTCAACACAAAATTTCACCACATATGCACCAAAATATCATCAAATAACACCTTTCCAGAATTCAACAAAACATGATGTATCACTCCCCAAGCATAAAATCCCAAGTTTATCATTCCGTAGTTACTATTTCTTATAATTTAACATCCACACTACACATACACGCAAACTCACATCACCGAGATTCACATTACAAGGCTACACAAGGGTCCATTTGGACGCCGGAAAGCAGCATACTAATCCATGATATCAAAACCATGAGCCAAGAGCCAATATCCATCTCACATAATCCATATCTCACACTCAGTGGCTTGATGGTGTTAGGCCACCACACATGGTGAGACCATCCAAGCAAGACCACAATGACCTACCTCTTGTTGTACAAGGTGGTTAGCCTCCAAGAGATAGTCATCACACATAGGTGGGTAGTGGGTCCTAGCTGTAAAACAACCTCACATACCCCCATCCTCAAGGTTCCCTGCGTCTGCTTCCTCGTATACACTCACCAAGTCCACCTCATACGTCCTTGGAGAGGAGTCACAATACAATACATGGCCGACCTCAAAACAATAATGATAAACTGGTTTAGCCACCATAGTCATAGAATAAACATCAAATAAGATTCAATTTCAACAATAAAGCAAGAAATAAGCCCAATATCAACACTAAATCAAATGTAACCACGAGGCTACGAGAGAATAAAGTCACAAAGTATGGCTAAACCTTTACAATCAAACATAAACAAAATGTCGGCCTTCAAAGTCAATCTAAAATCATCAATAATCATATAGAGAAAGTCCTCAATCTTCAAAATTGCACAATACAACACTGCGTGACTAGATACTAGCCACCAAACGAGGAAGGAGGGAACATCGTCTGGCTATGTCAATAGCCCTCATGTGGTGCAGAGTGAGCACGCCATCCACATGACCCAGAGTGTGCTCCTCGGCTACACCCTACCTCGCGTCGTCACGCGACATGGTCATACACCAGTCGGAGAAGGCACGCACTGGTCATATGCCGCATGGCAATGTGTCTGTGGCTCCGCGGAAGTAGGCACGTGCAGAACACATCCCGCATAGCGATACCTCGTGGAGAAGGAACACGCAGGTACTCGCCGTAGCCAGAGGTATACATGGCTAGGACATACCCATATGCTAACCGACCCAACACTATCAAAAGCAAACATGAGTATCCCTCTACAAGTGTGTAAGGCCCCATTACGCTCATCACACAAGTAGGCTATCATAACACAATCTCATAGTGCACCTTCACGTGTCAATGCACATGGCATCGTGTCCTCGAGCCTAGATCGCTACCATCAACAACACGGCATCATCACCAGCACTGTGTCGGAACATCAGTGGGGTGTGGCATCATATCCATTGCATCATGTCGGAACACGTGCAGATATGGTGGGTACAATACATATACTAGTATATCAATATGGGGCTACTCGAGCTTCACCTCTCATACAGACAAGGTTAACTCACTAATGCCATCTCAACGTCCCTACGGACGACCAGGCATAAACTAACAATCCAATGCTGTTGTACTCAAAACTGTGGGGTTTAGGCTAGCACATATGGATCAAGTACCCTGATCCATCATAAGGGGAAGTAGTGAGTATGTTTCCTTGAGATCGGTTGAGCTAAGATCGCTCTGCGTCGCAATGTGCGTACGCTGCACACTCCGCCCAAGAAAACTTTGTGACTTCTACTACCCCTCCATAGATTGAGGGGCTGAGAACCAAAAGAAAAGAATCTATGAAACTATCTTTTGGCTACTCTTATGTATATATGGATTTTCAACCACACGTGGGTTGGCCCTCAATCAGGTAACAAACATACAAACACACATAATGGTATGGTTAATCCCACACCAAATACAACATATTCTGAATGGATGGGTACACCGTAACACCTTCCAATGACCTGTGGGTTATGGGCTCACAAAGCAAGTACAGGGTATTCACAACACTCAACCAATGCACAATTACTGGTTTCTCACATTTACAAGGGAAGTACAATTATATACACAATTCCATAAGTACATTTACTTCCATAATCCATGTGATTCATATCATCACATATATCCATAACCCACCATTAGCTTTTCCTTCACGTCCCTCATTTCCATATATCACAAGATGCTAAATGTAAATTTCAAGATCTCCATGATCACTTAACAACTCCAATTAACAAATTCGCATTCACTTCCTCAATATTACAAACTAGCTACCACTACATATACTTAAGGATGAACATATTATACTCATTTTCTTTCATATATATAAAATCATAATTATTCATCATGGGTGGCACATAATAGAAACTTATCCCAACAATTGTACCACTTCCACGTTATAACTAATTCGTCAAATGGATTTACTTTTCCATACTCTAATTAAGGAAGAATTGAATCATTAATCGTATTGGATTGAACCATTCTAACATCTCTATTCCATCCCTAATAATAATTTCATCAATTTTCCCATGAATTTAGGAGCATAGAAATTACACAAGATCATGAGAGGATAGCATAATACAAAATCATTTCCTTTCGTGCATCAAATATATTAAATCACTATCATTGCATTAAATAGGACACTCAGGATTACTTACTATGACATTTCAAAGATGATTTTACAATGTCTACTTATGCATCTATACATAATGCAAATGAAGCTTTTCACCCAAGACTTATTCTAACTCCCATTCCTTTTACCAAGGAAAAATTATGAAATTTATGCTTAATGATCAAAACTAATTACTCTTACTAAGAATCTTCTAGATTACCTTCTTCTCATAACAAGGAAGAGAGAGAAGGAAAAAGAACATTTTCCATTCCAATTCAATGATCACATCAACAAGCTTTTAATTCCTGAATACCTTGATCCATACTAAATAAAATTGCAATAAACCCAACACAAATCCATATTTCACTATTTAGAATAGAAAAGGATTTATCTTTTATACAAGAGAGTGGTTAAACTCCCACACCACTCCATGTCATAAATACATACTTAAGATAGAGTATCCCATATTCATTCCTAACATAATTAACAACTATTTAGTCATCTATAATAGGAAGAACAGACGGAGACAACATATCTTATCTACCTCTAGGGTCAACCTAGTTTTCCCTAAACATAAACCACTCAGTATAGTCAAGGAAAACAAAGAAAGGAATACACACATAAGAGTACAAATAGCAAGGATGGCCTAGTGGGCTCAAGTGAAACCATAGTACCCAATGTTAGAACCTATGCTCTGATACCAATACTGTAATGCCCCGCCGTGTGAACCCCGAAGGACAACAAAACACCACAATTTTTTTTTTTTTTGAAAGTTGGTGAATGTTCATACATTACATGAAAATCAATTATGCAATTACAAAGTCATTCACGTCCTTTGGGGTACACGAAACGGTCATTACGAATCATAAAATTTTATTAAACGAAAGTGAATAAACAACCAAGATTACATAATGATATCATACAATCATTCATACTTAAAAGAGAGGAAGAGATATTCACCATTTATTACAATTAAATTTCTTAGTTCCATAATACAATTGTGGAGCATATTTCCACAGATACAACACATCATGATTACGTTAATACATTACATAATGCTCCCCTTATAACAATGGGAAGAGTACATCAAGTACAAGAACACCAAAATCTACACACTAAACATCCTAACAAAACTATGACAATCTTAACTAATTTTGCAATAATTTTCTTTTTTGTTTACTTTTAAGACAATATCAACATAATCCACTACATACGATTATAGTCAATGATCTCACTAATTAGAAGCAAGGATAATATTGATTTACTATTTTTAACATTGGTGTTTATCTATTTAGGGTTGACTTAACGTACCTCTTACATTCCATCGTACTAAAGTTTCCTCACTCCCAATACCTGCAAGGTCTACATGACTTGGCACACACAAATGGTCAATGGTAGTTAGCACATGTTCACCAAGACAAACTATACAAGTCAACGATAGTTTTCAATGTCAAGGGAAAAAGACAAGTCTAAAATAATGACTCAGAAACAAAACAGTCCTAAGGGCCCGACCTAATTCCTCGGGGGCTCGTCTCCGATGGCCTTGCCTACGTATATAATTCACAGAGGAATCGTAGTTCGACTTTTCACATCCCATAATGGGTTACTTACAATGAGAGGTATCTCCCCTCGGATCAATATATAACTTTACTTCGACACAACATAATCCCAAAATGTTTACATACACCAAAATCAATTCCTAACTCAGAATACATCATGCCCCCTATTCTTTAAGTCATAACACTATAAGAGAAAATCCTCCCTATAGGGTCCTTAAAATATAAGACGAGTAGAAAAACTAACTATATGATAAAAAGATTAATAACAAAATCCACAACCTATCCAAATCAAATAGCTAGATCAATTATCAAATCTAATATCAAATAAAGAATTCAAATATTAATCCTTTGATGCAAAATACCTGACAATCATGTAGCCTTTAAATATCATCATAAGTTAGACAATTATCATATTTCTTTAAATCCTTCATGCAATGATTATTGAAAAATTCGCTTAAATATTCTAAATTGAATGATATTGGAAGGATACATTACTATCAACCTTTTTGCTCCAACATGACCTAGGGATTCTAGTTCTTGAAAGACTTACTAAATTTAAGCAACATTAATCATATAATCATTGTGCATCATATGAATTGAGTAAATTAACCATACTACCAAATCTACTTTTAACATTTTTATAACTAATCAAGGAAATCTCATATGCTTTCATAATAAAAACTCTTCAAAGACTTGGATGAGGTTTTATAACTACTATAATAAATTGCCAAGATAACAACAAATTAAATAAACATAACCTTAACCATACATATGCATTCCTTAAAATTGACGAAAATATAATGTCAAGTATCATCCTATTGTGAGCATTAACTTTTTTTTTTAAACAGACACTTTAAAACTAAAATGTTAATCAAACAAAAAATGTCTATACTAGTTTTCAATATGCTGATTTCCAGCCAAACAGGGCAATGCTAAAATATACATAACTTTTACAAAACTTATCCAAATTTTAAAATTCAAAATGCTTTGGAAAGGTGAGGAAGAGTAAAATAAAACCCAGAAAGCATTTAATAAGATTCCAAAAAATGTGAGAGCAGTTTTATGTACAATCAGCTTTATTATTTAAGCACTATTCATTCAAATAATAGTAAACTTTAACTAAAAACAAAGTTTATAAAATTGTAACATTAATTTATAGATATTTAAGCACTATTCATTCAAATAATAGTAAACTCTAACTAAAAACAAAGTTTATAAAATTGTAACATTAATTTAAAAATATCTATACTAGTTTCCAAGTGTCAAAACTATTTACACAACGTTATGAAGTGTTTGTTCATACTATTCCAATAGTTATATTCATTCCCAAATCTATTCCAAAACCATATACTCAAGAATAAACCATATATATAAAAATAAGTATTCTTCCTGTTGGTTAATGAGATAATATTAATATTTGAAGTATGTAGAGGAAAGTTAAAATAAAACCTTTCATAAGACCTAGGACAAGATAGTCATGCATAACAATACAGTTATGGTAAATTCCAAATAAAATAGTTTTAAAACTTCAATTATGGCTTCAAAGAGAATACTCTCTAAAATTGTCAAGCTTAAACAAAAATTTCCTTGAAAAAGTTGTGAGCTATTCATATGTTACCAGCTAGAGCTCTTACGGGTGAATTTTATTTTGATTTGCTGAGTCAGACATTGTAAAGAAGATTGTTCATAATGTATACAAATGAATGCTCTATTTTCCAACTTTTCTCTTTCCTATTATAAGTGAGTTTTGTATTCCATATTTCTATAATAAGTAGTAGTTTTGCAATTGTTGTTGATCTACACAGGTCCTGTTAGTAAGTCGGCCATTGCAGCTTTAAAGATCTACTTGTAAAGATGGTAGTGAATGACATGATTAGAAATTAATATAGAGTGCTTTTATAAGTTGCCAAACATCCGGTGGGAATGGACAGCACCAAAAATGCTCTCATTTAAATTCAGTGGAAAATGTGCTTAAAGCTGGAATATGGGGTATTGGCAAGACCACAGTTACCAAGGATGAGTACTATCAAGTTTATGACAATTTTGATGGTGTTTCTTTTGTATTAATGTCCATGCCAGTTTCGTAGATGTTCAGGCCTTACAACTTTTCAGTGACCAATTCAATTGGATTTAACTAATTATAAACATGATGGAAAAGTGCGTAGTGTTAATATGGTATATATTTGTTCAGACATCATTTGGAAGGAAATCATGTGCTGCTTATTTGGATTGTGTAGTTTCCATAATGTTAAAACCTAACTGTGCGCATTAATAGGAACTTGCAGTAATTTTTTCATTTCAATAAAAATATACTAAAATCACCGTTGAAACCTTACTTACAGGCAGCAGCTCACCAAATTGGAGAAGTGAAGGGTCAATACCAGGGAGGAAGAGTTTGGTGAAGCGAAACCATAACAGCTTTGCCAGCGTCCCATTTTCCTTTGCCAGCATCCCCTTTGCCTATCGTCCTACGCCGACTGCTCTTTTTTCCCAAAAAGGAAAAACGCTCTTTTTTCCCAAAAAGGAATGTTTTTCCGACAAGGCACGTCTTCCCCTTTTTTGCAGCTTTCCTCCTTACTTCATATCCTATGAAAGGAGATTGCTGCCTGGGAGAAGGGTATTAGCTGCTAACTAAGTGGAGCATAAATACATTACTAGAGAGGGCATAAAGGAATGCTGTAGTCTTTTTTTTGAGGCATGAAGTACAGACAAGGCACGTGAGCCACTTGACAAAAATGCTTCAAAGAAGTGTGATTTCATGGAATGCAAGAATTGCAAGATATGCACAAAATGAATTGTCTAAAGGGTATTAAGAATTTTCAAGCAATTAAAATCAACAGTTGTAAAGCTGAATACTGCAGCCTTTTTCCAGCATACATTCTGCCTACGCCAAAAGTGAGCTAAGAACAGGGCTTGTATAAGCAGATGCAAATACAGAGATGTGACACAAGAACTTTTGGCTAAATTCCTCAAAGGAATGTGATCTCAAGGAATGCTATCATTGCAAAATATATTCAAAATGGGTTTGTTTAAAGGCTCAGTAACACACAAGTGAATGCAATTGACAGGTAACGCCAGGAACCAGAGAGGTTATTCAAACTTTTAAACCTCCTATATACTCAAGCACTGTGGCTAAGACAGGGAGACAATGAAATCAGGGAGATTGTTTAGACCTCTACCACATTCTATGTTCCAGTGTTTTTGAGGAGATTAGTGGTAGTGCTAAATAAAACAATCTAAGGAATAGGCTTGCCCTATAAAAATAATGCATCATGCCAGATATCCGGTAATAATGAAGGGGTAACCATCAAGCATAACAAAAAGGGGGATTTTTGTTGAAAGATGTAATTGCGACTGCCCAGGTAACCATGTATGCAAACAGGAGAGAAAAGACAAGGAACGTAAACTGTATGACAGTAATTTGCATCTTAATAAACATATTTTAAAACCTTGTTGAAACCTTCTTTCCATGTTGCAGCTCGCCAAATTGGAGGAGTGAAAGGTCAATACCAGTAGGAAAGAGTTTTGAGAAGCCAAACCTCAACAACTTACCAGCGTGCCCCTTTTGCTTTTGCCAGCATCCTCTCCTGCCTATCCGAATTGAGAGCTATCCAACAGAATAAGGAAATCCTTCTCAAAAAAAAACGTGGCCTCCAGGAACCCCCCCCCCCCGCTTTCTTCTACAGACAAGTATGCAAAATGTGAAACAATGGAAAGGCACGTGTTCAGATTGACCGAATTCCAAAAAGAGCTGTCATCTCCTGGGCTGCCAACGTTGCAAGGAGTAAAAGAATGAAATTAATTAAACTCCAATGTATCCTTACCTAATATATATTGATAAATATCTTATATTAGTTAATTTATATAATACAAATATAATATTGTAGTTTACACAAATTTCCAGACATAAAAGACATATTAGCTAATAAATATTTATTAAGAATAATAATTATCTGCCTAAGGTTTTATCAAACCCAAACACCTTCCTCATTAATATATATATGTATATATATATATAATTTAAATTTTAAAATTTATTCATTAAATGATATAGCATATTCTCATGATTATATAAAAAGAGATTATTTTAAACACATTATTAATTTCTTATTATATATATATATATATATATATATATATATATATATTCTCTTCCTTTTATAAGGGAATAAGAATTTATTTAGATTATTATAGCTTATAAGTGACACTAATCTCCTTTTACAACCCAACTCAAAGTTACCCTTATAAGAGGTGGATAAGATACACCGTATTAACATGTCTCAAATATCCTTAAAATCTTTTATTATTGCTTTACTTAATTTAACTATGAATATTTAGAAGAAGATATATATAAATATTTAATGTGAAAATATATGAATTCATAAAGCCAGTAAGACATCTCAAATAAACAAATCACTCACACAACACGTGGGCCAAAAGCGGAGGGTACTACACATACCTCCATCACATATATATAGTTGTACATGAAATTTAAAATGTAAGGACAATTTTTTGTACAATTAAAGATAATTTTTATGACGATTTTTCACTTGAATAATGTGATTTTGTCAATGACATGGATGCATATGAAAACCTTTTTTTCTAGGTGTGTAGCTTCTAGTTTTCCTCATGGGAAGTGTAATTCAAATTTCCAAGAGATTGAAATAGAGAGACAATATGAGGAATATGGCTATTCACACAAAATGTATCATGATATGAATGGAGGTGCCAATGAGGTTTGTATCAGCATAAATGACCCCAAGGTATGCTATTAATCAATAGTCCTTATTTTTAGTGAAGTTAAGTATGATGCATTCCTTTGTGATGAAGTTTCTAGTTTCCCACAATATGAATCCCAATGTTATTGAATTTGAGCATTTCACCTGAATCCATTGTATGTCTTATAGTGATGATGAGCAACAACAAGTTTTTTAGGTTGGTGATTTTTTGGCTGCTCATGTTTCTTATATGCCCAAACTTCAAGTTTTTACAAGTTTTTACGTTTGACATGTTAAAGGAAAAATTTCCCTCTCCAAGTCAATATAATGAAGGGGAATATTTTTATTTTCCATGTGAATTGGAGGCATTTAATTTTTTCCTTTATTTATTTGAGGAGGTCAAGGGGTATGAATGTTCCATGTTTTCATATAGTGTTAACTTGAGGTTCCAAATTGTGGACATTGAAAAAGTATCCCTTTTTTCCTTACTTGATTTGGCAATAATTAACGATAAATTGGACTTAATGACACCTTCGTCTAGTGTTGTGAGGTGTTTTACACATCCACATTAGGTCCTGGGCCCTTGCAAACTAAATAAAATACATTTATTGATGTCTTGTAAAGGTGTTGTAAATTGTTGCATGTGAATTTCACACTTTTCTAGAATTTTATTACAAATTGGACCTATATTTCCCCTAATTTAATTTTGTAAAATGAAAATGCATTTATTGATGTCTCGTAAAGGTGTTGTAAGCTGTTGCAAGTGAATTTCACACTTTTCTAGACTTTTATTAGAAATTGGATCTATCTTTCCCTTAATTTAATGTTGTAAAATGTATTTAATTCAATTTTCATATTAATATAGAAGGCTTGTAAATTAAACTTAGTTTTAATCTAGTGTTGTAATGTGTCTTACACATTCACATTGGATGTTGTTCCTTTCTAGGCTATGTGGACCTCATTTTAATGTTGTAAAGTGTATTTAATCACACTTTCACATTGAACTTTGTGCCCCTATTCCTAATTAACCTTTATATCATCATTACTAGGCCCCTATGACCCCATATTGTGCATCCAAAGGATTATTTTGATCAAAGACATGATAAAATCAACATAAAAACTAAAATTATTCACTCCTTAACATCCCAAATGGCAACAGATCTCCTCTGGGACCCATTTGCCACTTTGGGTGAATGAGTCCCATCCAGGTGGGACTAAGTCACCCAACTTGGTGAATTAGTCCCATTTGGGCCATTTTTGAGGATTTAGTGAGAAAATTTAGGTTTTAAGTTTAATTTTCCTCTATGTCAGCCTTGGAGATCAAATTAACAAGCATTTTAGGTGGATTTCCCATTTTAAAAAGCCTCTAAAACCTAATTCATGGTTCATTCATCATTCTTTATCCATCTCAAGTCAAAAAATCTAGGGTTAGGTCATTTAGAGAGCATTCAAGACCACTTCTAAGAAATTCAAGTGCCGATTCTTCATCCATTGTTGTAGAAATTCAAGATCTATCATCATGGAAAGTTTCTAATTCCTTCATTTCATGTTCATGCTTCATCTTATTTTTTCATTTGGTTTGACTACCTAAAAGTGGTTTGACCAAGGCAAACCCCTATTACTTAACATTCAATATTTCTCTCTCCTTTGTGTGGTTGCAGATTTAGGAACTTTAAAAGATTGGAAATGATTGAAGAATAGGTTGCAAATATGTTGAAGTCATCTTATTGTCTAGGTCAAAATATCTAGAAAAAGTCACTTACACTGCCAAAAATTAGAGTTTTAGATTCAGATACCTAGAGGAGTAGAAAGAGCAGATTGAGAGCTTTCGTTTCCACTTTCAGATTTTTAGAAAATTCAAAGTGGAATCATACTTCATTAGTGGCATATGAGTTCCACTATACATTTTTATCAAAGATTTCTACAGATTTGGATACCAATTTGGCTTAAACGGGCTTTAGAACGGTTTTCCAGATCTGGGACTAAGTCGCCCAAAATGGCATATGAGTCACAGTATGTCAAAATTTTAGGATTAGTAGAATTTTTATTCTCCATTTCATCCTCGGGAAGTTTATAGGTGCACACTTTCTGTTTCATAGATTTCTATTTAGTTTTGTTTGCATTTCTAGGTCATTTAGTATAGGTTTGCATATCACATTATGTTTTCAAACAATTTACATTTTCCAAGTTTTGTATTAGTGGTAAACCCTTTTATTAGCTTTCATCCTAAAGAATAGTATCCTTTGATATATTTCAATCTCTCTTGCATTGGAATCCCAAGGATTTGTTCTTGAGTGTGAACTTTGCGAAATTAGACTCCTCTTCCTTCATTCCCCTTTTAGGTCTTGATAGGGGAAGTTGTGCATTCCATTTCTATAGTCCACACAAGTTTTTCCACCACCTACTACAAAAACAAAAAAAAATTGCATGAAAATGTGGTGGCCTATGCTATGTGGTTTCCATGCAATATTAGGATCAAACATGGAGCAAGTCTTTACTTGTTCAGTGGTAATCACATATTTGTGCTTGTAGAAAGAGGTCTAAACTTGTTACAGTGGTGTGGCAGAGGTAAATGTGGGCTGAGGAAAATTAGTTCCTTCAATAGGATAGTGTTTGACAAAGGAAAGCATTGGTTCTTCTTTTCATCTGGTGGCCTGGGGCCATCAAATTTGGTTTAAAAAATTGAATAGAGGAGTAGTTACAAAGTCACCAATGGATTTGACACTTGTTCTACTCCCCAGAGATCTTAAATATCACAATTCCCATAAAGGGAATGCATCCTCGAACATGAGCCACTGATACCACCTTCAAATTTTGAAAATATAAAGTGCCTATGTCCTTTCAATGTGTTGACAAAGGTTAGGTCGACATACTGATCAATCTATCCTAGACCCATCTTCCCCAATTAATATTTTGCAACATAGACTTCATCTTCAAAATCCATATATGGTAGAGTTTTTTTTGGTAGATATGGTAGTGTTCCCGTTCAGTTTCATGCTTCCAAGATGAATTTTGATGGGCTATTTAATTCTTTTCTGACTATGACTGTGCTAAAGTTGGTGTTCCAGAAAGTTGAAAATTTCATAATTCTAAAGGCAATCCATTTCTTATTTTTGCCTAAAATATCTCCAATTTTATTTTCATAAGAAATGGAGACTATAAGATGCATTATTTTAATGTGTTTTAGCTACAGTGAACACATCTAATAGGCCAATTTACAAATGAGGTACCTAAATTCTAATTGTTGGGTGAAATATAATTTAAAACCTATTTTTTTATATAATTGATTATGGTCACTTGCAAAAAATCATGTCTCTAGGGGTCCTCATTTGTGCATAGTGAATTTTCCCTATTTGGGTGGCAGGAAAAATTAAAATTTACATATTTCCTAATGTTTTAAAGGCTAATATTTAAAATATTCTAAATATTCTAAATATTATTGAAAGGTGAATATAATATGAGATGGAGGAATTTAGGGAAAATTAAACATTTGCTAAATATTATAATTTTTTTAAGACATTATTGAACAAGCTTCCCACTAGCAGCTACACAATAGTGTTGCCACCAGAGAAGCTAGTGGGAAAGTGGGCAAGGCTTTCTAAAATTATAATATGACATCATTGTAAATGTAAAAGGGTAGATTAATTTTTTAAAATTTTATTAAGTTAAACTTTAAACAGTTCCTTAGCTCGCTAGCCCACGGTAGTGAAAGCTAATGGTAGCAGATGCTTACAAGGAAGCTGGGAGAAAAGAGGGGAACATGGGAAATTTGAAGAGAAACATTTAATTTTTTTAATGAATTAAAGGGATTCTTCAACTATTCTCAGCACAACACATTCTTTGAGAGGGGAAATTAAGCCAAAGGTAATGATGAAAGGAAAAATGTGATGGCTTTAAGAGCTACAATGGAATTTCTCCCATCGCATAGCTAACACCATTACCTTTTCTAAGATATTTTCTCATGTAAAAGTTGTGATGGTCTTCTCTTGGGAATTCCAATTGGAATTTCATACATGGAGATGCATTTGAAACAATATTTCACTATCACGTTTTTGTCTTTGGGTTAATTTTTTAAACACATGAACATGCTAGAAAATGTCTTCTCAACCTCGAGAAAGGTGACTCAACCTTTTCTATTTTTTGGAAAGTGATTTAGGAAAAATTTTATACATTTTATGGTTGCCTGTAAGGAAAAAAACACATGGTAACCATTTCTCATGATCTAAAAATCAAATGCAACATATGAGCAAAAAATTTTACGTAAACAGAAAAAAGGTTAAATGCACAATTGAAAAGTAATTTTACTTGTTGGGTAAGTGGGTTTTGACCCAAGGGTTAATATTTTACACTTTCAAATGAAAATAAAGCGAATAAGTGGGTTTTTATAGCTAGGTAAAGGTTTTCATGGGAATTGCAAATGTAGGCATAATAAAGGGGGGAAATGTAGTAAATAGGCATTCTCTTAATGCCAGTTGGTTGTAGATCAAGGGAGTAGAGGTGTACCATGTGTCCACTATGGATTGATTTTAGGGCTTCTCTATCCTCTTCTCTTTTCTCTAAAATGATAAGTTGTTCTCATTTCTGGGGGTTCCAATTTTCTTCGGGTTGAGATTATTGTAATTTTGAACAGGGTTGTCTCTTGATTAGAATTTCTTCAAAATTTTCGAGTTCAATGTTGTAGTGTATTTTTTTAATAGCAAGCAAATCACTTTGCAAATTATAATGAAATATGGCATACTATAATGTCTCTAGAATGTATGCATTATATTTTTAATCAAAGTAATAAAATATTATAATGGTTTTTGTTGCACATTTTCTACAATAAGTGTTTGGATTGATGGATTTTGTTTGAAGAATAGGTTAAAGTGTACTTTTAGTCAAAGGTTGAATATATTGTATTGCATTCAGGATCTATAAGAATGTTGTAGATGTGTCTTAAAGGGACCTCATTATTGTAATGCAATAATGGTTTAATGGTCATTGATTTTGTGTCCAAGCTATTACTAGATAGGTTATTTCATCTTGACTCTATTATGGACAAGGCACTAGAGTCTAGTGTGTGTCTCTTGTGCAAACCTTGGAAGGAATCACCATTCAAAAACATAAAGAATATTTCTCATTTTCATGTTTCACTTATTTCTAGTTTTCTATATCTTCATCGACATTAAAGAACATAGAGGTTATGCTTAGGAATGATTTTGATGTAACTTCTTTGTGTGTCTAAGATGAAGTTTTTTATTAATTTGTTTGCTCTCAATGTTTATTCAAGGTTCAAAAGGATCATGCCTAAATGTAATGAAATGTATAAAACCCTTTATACATTAATCTGAGAACAATCCACATGTTAGAAATCGGTAATCTTTTATTTATACTTTGTCTTATCATATGAGAAAATATTTAATTAGGAACACCCTTTTGAGCCTTGTGGATCACAAAGTGTAGAAGGGTTATTATAGTGTTTTTTATTGGCCTTTCTTATCCTTGATGTGTTTGTTAAACAGGCATAGGACAACTGAGTGGGGTAGGGTGAATCAATTGTCACATAAATTCAAACTTAAAAACTTTATTACTTATCAAATCTTCAACCACACTATTATGTTATTCATTATGAGCATGAAACACAGATAACATAAAATAAATCAACACAATGAACACCAAATTTTTACGTGGAAAACACAATAAGGGAAAAACCACGGTGAGGGTTAACTCAAAATATAAAGATTATAAAACTGAATATAGAGGCTCACTGCCAAAGGCTCACTACCCAAAAGAGGACTCACTCTCCAAGTAAAAAGGCTCACTACCTATAAAGGACTCACTATCCAATAGGGAGGCTCACTACCTATAGATACAAAAGAGAACAAAAGATCCACCACAACAATTAAAGCACATTCACAAGATTATAGAAACCTTCGATTCACTGTCTTCAACACACTGAAACACTGCTATCACAACTCAGTCACACACACTTCTACTCTTATGATTTGTTGCACTCTTTTCTCACTTTTCATCACACTGTCATACCATTCTTCACAACTCGACTTGCTTTTATACTATTCTCAACCTTAGAGACATTTACCAAGGTCAGCCACAAGGCATCATTTCATAAATTCAAATTAGGTAAGCAACTCAAAATTACCACGGTGGAAAGGAATAAGAGTGGACCAATAAAACATATAACCAAGAATAAAAATAATATTCTTGAATCTTCTACATGCTTTCTTAATTAAATTATATTCCTTGAATAAAGTGTAAATACTAGGTCAACCAAACCTACTGAAAACACAAATAATCATTGATGTACATGCTTCCCAACCAAAAGATGACACATAGATGCCATAGCATACTTCCTTAAGTATGAGAATACATCTCAGAACCATCCAGATACATGCATAGAAAAAACAACAGGCTTCAGTCACTGAATTTCTTTCACCAATCTATCCAAACTATGCAAACTCATACTAAAAAACTTAAACATGAAATCCTGATTACCAAAATCCAAACCTCTTTTCCATAGCATATAAAATACGTTCACAAAGCATATTCCAGATCCACAACATTTAAAATGAAACAAAGAAAAATTGCAAAGCAGCAATATTTCTCTTAGTCTACAGAATACCAACTTTTCCAGAATAGTTCACATACTGGCGAATGTAACTTTCACATACCATCAGACCATAAGCTAAAAATTAGGAGATATCACCATCACACCTTTAGGTCTGCACAAGTACAAGATCAACATAGGAGAAATGCAAAGCACATGTACCAAAGTTCAATCTGAATACATTCCTTCTTCTAACTTCACTTCTTTATTAATTTTCTCAAAAGCACTTGGAAGCTCATCAACACAACACATTTGTAGCTATATAAGATAGCTCCATGTACTCATGCAACATCTCAACAACATCTCAACTATACATGTACAATATGCAACATACTGAACTGTGTTGACATCAACGACAACATTAATGACAACACCACAAAACTAGCTCATACTTGCAACAATCTCCCCCTTTTTCATTGATGGAAACACATAACCTTTTGTCCCCCTTTGAAATCAATGGAAAAGAAAAGCTACTTTGATTACTACCCCTTAGGAGTATACGCATGCTACAAGAATGAAATCCTTTTCTACTCCCCTTGCGGAGTAGACCCATCTATCAGTCTAGATAAATGAGGAATCTATGAATTCACTGGACTGATGCACCTTCATGTGCACCTAGTTAGGATGGCCAATGACCTCCAACCTCTCCCTAAGATGCTCAAAAGTATCCTTCGAAAGATCCTTAGTAAATATGTTTGCAATTTGTTAGTTTTTTGTCCCATACTCTAGTTTGACCCATTCTCCAATACTTTCTCTCTTAGAAAATGATACTTGATAGATATGTGCTTCATTCTTGAATGCATAACCGGGTTCTTCGAAATGTTTATTTCACTTGTATTATAACATAAAATAGAAGTCGGTTAATCACATACTACCCCAACATCCTTCAGAGTTTGCTTCATCCACGGAACTTGTGTGCAATAGGACGTTGCAGCAATATATTTTACCTCTATAGTGGATAAAGAAACCAAGTCTTTCTTTTTACTCAGCCATGAAACTAGTCTTCTTCAAAGAAAGAAAGCACCACCACTAGTGTTGTTCTATTCATCTACACATCCAACCCAATTAGCATCTGTATAAGCACTCAAGGTGAAATCATTACTCTTAGGGTACCATAGTCCATAATCTGGTGTGACTTTAAGATATCTAAATATCCTTTTTATAGCTATAAGATGTGCTTCTCTAGGATCTGTTTGAATATAGCAACTAAACACACTGCATGCATAATATATGTTTTTGTAGTAGTGAGGTACAACAATCCACCATTCATGGATTTGTATTAGCTCTAATCAATCTTAGTAGATTCATCATCTTTGCTTAGCTTACATCCAGTTACCAGAGGAGTACAAATTGATTTAGAATCCTCCATCCCAAAAAATTTCAACAACTCCTTTACATACTTAGATTGTGAAATGAATATCCCCTTATCAGTTTGATTCACTTGTAGACCATGGAAGAAATTCAATTCACCAATCATAGACATCTCAAATTCTTTTTGCATTTCTTTAGCAAACTTTTTACACATGCCTTCATTTCCACCAAAGACGATATCACCAACATAAACAACTATAATCAACATCTTATTACCTTGCACTTTGAAGTAGAGGTTGTTCCTAGAACCTTTCTTGAATCATTGCTTTGTTAGATATTTTTCCAATATTTCATACCAAGCTCTAGGAGCTTGCTTCAATCCATATAATTCTTTCTTCAATTTACAAACCATATCTAGTTTTTTAGACAACTGAAACCCTTTAGGTTGCTCCATGTACACTTCTTCCTCCAACTCACCATTCAAAAAGCCGACTTATCATCCATCTGATATACCTTGAAGTCCTTGTGTGTTGAAAATGCCAAAAACATTCTAATAGCTTCCATTCTTGCCACATGGGTAAATGCTTCTTCAAAATCTATTCCTTCAACTTGTGAATATCCTTTACATACCAATTTTTCCTTATTCCTTACTACTTCTCCATTTTCTTTTAGCTTATTCTAGAACACCCATTTTGATCCAATCACAATTTTTTTCACAGGTCCAGGGACTATTTCCCATGTCTCATTCTTTTCTATCTGCTATAGTTCCTCTTTCATAGCTCTTATCCAACTTTCATCTTCACGTGCTTCTTTTATAGATTTAGGTTCTATTTTAGAGAGTAAACACAAATTTAGCTCAGATGCAACTCCAGTTCTTGTCTTCAGACCTTCACTCATCTTCAATTATTTGATCTTTCAGATGATTCTTCTATACATATTTAGGAGTCCTAGTAGCAGGTTATGGTTTATTCTCTTCGTCTTCTTCTTCCACTTGTTCTTCTTCAAAATATTTCTCTTCTTCTTCCTCCTTATTTTCTTCAGATATATGTCCTCAAATAGGATCATTAGGTTCAACTTCACTTTTCTCAATAGGTCTGTGTATGTCTTCATCAACTTTCACATTAGCACTTTCAATGATCTTTCTCAATATTTTGTTAAACATCTGTATGCCTTTCTAGTAGTAGAGTATCCAAGAAATATTCCTTCATCACAACTAGCATCAAACTTTCCAAGATTTTCATCATCTCTTTTAATGTAGCATCTTCTTCCAAATACCTTAAAATATTTCATAGTAGGAGTCTTACCAGTCCATAACTCAAAAGGTTTCTTTGTGTTGTTGTGCCTGATCTAAACTCTATTAAGAACATAAACAGTAGTATGTATCGCTTCTCTCCAATATACATCTGGTACATTAGACTCTTTCATCATAGTTCTAGTAGCTTCTTGAACTATCCTATTTTTCCTTTCCACTACTCCATTTTGTTGAGGGATTCTTAAAGTAGAAAACTATCTTTTTATGCCATGCTTCTCATAGAATGCATTAAATTCAGCAGAAGTGAATTCACCACCTCTATCCAATCTTAAAAACTTTATTTTGAGATTTACTTCATTCTCCATTCTTGATTTGAATATATTAAACTTATCAATGGCCTGATTCTTTGCTCTAAGAAAAGAAACCCATTTCATTTGAGTGTAATCATCAATAAGCAACATGAAATATCTATCAGTATTCAGGCTTCTAGTCTTAGTCGGACCACAGAGATCAGTATGTACTAACTCTAGAATTTTGGTAGTAGAATGTTCCTTTCCTTTAAAGCTACATCTTGTCTACTTCCTGAGTTGACAACTTTTGCAGATAGTATTAGTAGGTCTTCTGATTCTAGGTAGTCCTCGAACAATCTCCTTTGCACTAATCTTGGCTAGGTTATCAAAGTTCACATGTCCCATTCTCTGGTGCCACAACCAACTTTAACTAATCTGAGATACAAGACAATGACCATCAACTCCTTGCAACTGATAGATGTTTCCATGAGTTCTTCTTCCAATGACAATCATTTCTCCATTTCTGGATCCTTTTTTGATTTCATAGGTATTGCTCTGAAACACAAGTTTAAAGCCATTGCTACACATCTGACCAACACTCAGAAGGTTATCCCTCAAACCATTCACATAAACACATCATCAATACTATGCACTCCATCGAAACTAATTGAACCTTTTCCACATATCTTAGCTCTTGAATCATCACTCTCATACCTAACATAACTAAACCACCATCATACCTCTTGAGTTTAGTGAACTTACTCTTATCTTTGGTCATGCGATTTGAACATCCACTATCAATTAACCAGTAGTCTTCATCCTATCTTGCATGAAAATTGGTAACCAAAGTACCTTCCATCCTATTCTTCTTAACCTCTAGAGCCTTCTTACCTACACATTTTACAGAGTTAGTGGATACAAATTTACTTTCCACATCTAAGAATAAGTATTCACCATCATCAACTTCATTGCCAAATTCATCATCAGAAATACAAGTGCATCTTCCTTAACATAGTACAAATTCTTATAATTTTTATCCTTCCTATCCTTGTCCTTATAATTTGTGTTCTTTTTATGTGTAGCCCTATTCAGACATATTGAAGAATAATGACCAATATTACCACAACTAAAGCATTTAAAGGGCAACATAGCTTTATAATTTATGGTACCTTTCTTCAACTTCTTGGTGAAGTTAGCTTCCAACTCATCAACACCATCACTATCTGGTTCCTCCTCAATCTTCATTTCCTTAAATTTCATCTCTATCTTTTCTTCTATCATTTCATCTTTCTAGAACTTTCTCAATTCAAATGCGTGCAAGGTTCTAAAAAAGTGCTCCAAGGTGTACTTCTTAGAATCATACATTTCTTCAATCACTGAGATCTTATCACTGTAGTAGTCTGGTAGGGTGATCAAGATATCCTCAATTATGTCTTCATCTGATAGCTTTCCTCCTTGATTTCTAACTTCATTTGTAGTATGTTCAACCCTATGAAAGAAACTTCTAAATTATTCACCATCTTCCATCTTCAAGTTCACAAATATATGCTTTGTTGCTAGTCTCTTGGTCAATTTCACCTTTTCATTTCCTTTATACATGTCTTCCAAATTGTTCTAGACATCATGAATATGCAGTATCCAAAGAATTAACCTTAATTTTATCATTTTTATAAAAACCACTACAAATCGCATACTTTTCCTTCTCATTTTATTCATAAGCAGAGATCTCACTGCAAAATTAACACCATTCAACGAGAGTGTATACTTATTCTCAATAGCCTTCTAGGTCTTGAAGCCAAGAGAGATAATATATCCTTTCATCTATCCCTTCCAATCTTTGTAGTCAATTCCATGAAACATAGGGATCGCCAACTTGTGCACCATCGCATCTTCCTTAAGTGGTTAAGATCTACAATAAGGAACCAAGGCTCTGATACCAATTGTTCAATAGGCATAAGACAACTAAGATGGGGTGTGAATTAGTTGTCACACAAATTCAAATGTAAAAACTTTATCACTTATCAAGTTTTCAACCACACTATTCTATTATTAATTGAGCATGAAACATAGATAAGAGAAAGTAAATAAACACAATGAACACTAGATTTTTACATGGAAAAATCAATAAGGGAAAAACCATAGTGAGGGTTAACTCACAATATAAAGATTATAAAATTGAATATAGAGGTTGAATGCCCAAAAGAGGACTCACTGTACAAGTACAAAGGCTCACTTCCTACAAAGGACTCACTGTCCAACAGGGAGGCTCACTGAATATAGATACAAAAGAAAAAAAATATCCACCACTACAATTAAAGCACATTCACAAGATTATAGAAAAATTTAGTTCATTGTATTCAACACACTGAAACACTTCTATGACAACTCAGTCACACACACTTTTTCTCTTATGATTTGTGGCACTCTTTCATCACTTTGCATCACATTTTTATACCATTCTTCACAACTCGACTTGCTTTTATAATATTCTCTTAGAGACATTTACTAAGGTTAACCACAAGACATCGTTTTATAAATTCAAATTAGGTCAATAACTCAAAATTCCTATGGTGAAAAGGAATAAGAGGACAATAAAACATATAACCAAGACTACAAATAATATTCTTGAATCTTCTACATGCTTTCTTAATTAAATTTTATTCCTCAAATAAAGTGTAAACACCAGGCCATCCAAACCTAATGAAAACAAAAGTAATCATTGATATACATGCTTACCAACTAGAGGATGACATCCAAATTCCACAACACACTTCCTTAAGCATGAGAATACATCTCAGAACCTTCTAGATACATCCACAACAAAAAAAACATGCTTCAATCACTGAATTTATTTTACCAGTCTATCGACACTATGTAAACTCATACTGAAATACTAAAACATGACTTCCTGATTACCAAACTCCAAACCTCCTTTCCAAAGCATAGAAAAGACCTTCACAAAGCATATTCTAGATCCGCAAGATCTAAAACAAAATAGAGAAAAATTGTAGAGAAATAATATTTCTCTCAGTCCACAAAATACCAACTTTTCCAGAATAGTTCACATACCATCACACCAAAAGCTAAAAATAAAGAGATATCACCACTAAATCACCTTTATCAAACCTTCAAGTCTGCACAAGTATAGGATCAACATAGGAGAAATGTGGAGCACATACCAGATCTCAATCTAAATACATTCCTTCTTCTGACTTCACTTCTTTATTAATTTTCTCAAAAGCACTTGGAAGCTTATCAACACAACACATTTGTAGCTATATAAGATAGCTCCATCTACCCAAAACATCTCAACAACATCTCAACCATACATGTAGACTATGAAACATACTGAATTGTGTTGACATCAATGCCAACATTAATGACAACACCACCAAATTAGCTCATACTTGCAATAGTGTTGATAGTGCAAGACCTTTATCTTAACCTCTTGATCCTATTAGTTTTTTTTTAGAATGAAAATTAATCTTAGTCCTTACCTATGAATCCACCAAAACTCAATTTTTAGAAAGGTTAGGGATTGGCCAACACCTAAGTGAAGTGAAAAATCCACTTCTTCTCTTCAGGCTCTGTGAAACCTAGGAGGGTAATCCCATTTATGCTCATAATATCCCTACTAGATCAAGAGAATTTCTAATCATAGATGTATTCCCCAACAAGTACAAATAAACCAATATCATTAAAGGTTTGGTAGACCTCTTATGAAATTGCTACTCTTTGCAGGGAATTTGTTACTACAGAAGGTTTGTAGGATGCAATTTTAAGAATGACGTGAATTCATTCCCATTCTAAATCTCTATCTAGGTTCACCACTAGCTCAGTCAACCACTAGATAAACTAATAGAAATACCACTGCCTAATCTGAGGGAATAGTGGAGTCATATTTTGCAATTAATCAATAATACAACTATAATTTAACATCAGTAATTAGGGGTCTATTAGCATGCTACTTTGTGGCATCCATCTCTCTGTTCTTTAAAACATTGCTTCCTCACCAAATCCTATATCCTTTTCCCACAAACTAATGGCCTTATTTTAGCATTAAATCAACTCATTGAATTGAAGCACAAACAAACCCATTCATTTAGTGTAAATGAAAGAATACAAATGAAATTATAATTAACATTTTCATTCATAATTTGCAAGAAAATACATAGGAGAGCACATATTTTAGAACTAATATTTTCTTTCATTACTGATATTTATTTGTCAAAATAATTTTAAGATCATCATATAGTATAAATTATGCCATATACTGGCTTCTTATATATTTACTAACTTATCTATTTACATTCTATTGCTCTCTAAGCATAGCTATCACCTAGGCCTTTCTTAGACTCAAAATTTTTTGAACTCTAAACTCGCCTTCTTCAGCCATGAAATCCCCTTTATTAAAAAAATGAGCAACAAGCATCTAGTTCAGTTAAAATTTTCATTTCACTTCATTTCAAAACCTAATTTTAACTAATTCTCGAGAAAATCCCTAGGTGGTTTTATCCAATCATTAAAGAAGTGGGGAAGACAAAAGAAAAAACACATGCACAAGGTACCATTAATCATTGTCACCACATCCACATTGAACAAAAAGATTATGTATCATATTAGCTAGAAGACCTCCACATGAGCATGGAAGAGTAAAATAAAAAACTACAGTCATATTAAAAAGAACACCTCCTATGCAAAGACCATGGTTTCATCAAAAACAAAAACAAGGAGAAGACTCCATTCCGAGTCGTTAACATCAGAGAATGCTCGACCACTCCTTGTTGATGATGAAATTGGAGGAACTATCACCACATCATCATCAGAGCTTCCATATGGCACTAGAGAGAGAAAATATTGGCCATATCCTGAGGTAGTGTCACCTTCAACATTCAAAGGACTATTAGAGAGCACAATGGGATAATTATGTTTTCCCATGCAGGCCCTATGACCCTCATCTTTTCTCCTAGTCTTCTTCTAAAATGGTCATGTTTCTTAATTTGTAAGTGCTCTAGACAATTTCTTTCTTCTTGTGACCTCGAGCCCTCCTTTTACCCTTTGAAACCTTAGGGGATTCCTAGTTTTCTTGCTTAGCTACATACATACCCTCATAACACTCGAACACAATAAGCTGGATAAACCTCCTAACTGGCTGAATTGGCACACCAGTCTTTCCCATCTTGTAGAACTAGCTAGTATCAAATGAGAAAAAATTGAAAACCTAAAGGACTTTGAATAAAAGTTGTAGGGAAACACACCCAGGAAAAGAATGTTCACTATTCAACTCAGGGAGAATTAGCACCCTCACAGTTCTTCACTAACCCACACCTCACATTCAATATAGACTTAAAAGATGGTAAAAATAAACAAAAAGCAATCTGCATTAAATAAACAATTTGGAGCATGCAGAAATTAATGATTCAAGAACTCCTTGTGTGAGCGATTTGATAACTTAGTAGCTCAGCTTTGAATCTAGGTTGTCGATCTTAAAGCATTTAAAACTTCATCCTTGGAAATCATAAGCATTATTTTTTGGCCTTTAGCAACTTGTTCATAGAAAATACTGATGCCACCTCAAATGCTACCACATTTTCCCTTAATCTTGATTAATCATATGCAAGTTGACAATAAACATGCATCACCAACTCAATTTGTG
Organism: Sequoia sempervirens; assembly: GCA_007258455.2. Lineage (NCBI taxonomy): Eukaryota > Viridiplantae > Streptophyta > Pinopsida > Cupressales > Cupressaceae > Sequoia > Sequoia sempervirens. The sequence continues at coordinate 31,417,719 of VDFB02358134.1, read as the reverse complement.
CTCCTTCATCAATATCAGCGAAGTACATAGAACCAACATTTTGAAGAGAACAATTCCTCATATGCTTCATCACTCATCATGGGCCTCACCCAAATTCTTGGGTACAATCAGCAATGAGAGTATTACCACAATGAAGTTCAACCCATTGGATCATCTTGTTTTAAAGCCACGTCAATAGTTCTCCATTTTCCTCATGACTTTCTTTTTTGCTTTATACGATGTCCTCGGGATTCTTCCACATTGTATTTTCCAAAAATATCTGTTACCTATCGCTAATACATCCCATCCTTCATTGGCTCCATTAGTGATGCAAGCATCCATGCAATGAAATCTTATCCCTTGGATTGATGGCATGTCCTCGATCACATTCATTTTCCCATTGCACATTGCTAATTTAAACTTTGCACCTTGGATCCTATTAGTGATGGGAGATATAATGAAGAGGCTAGGTTAAGATATATACACCTACATGAAAATAAATGATACAAAAGACATTATACATAAGATCTATTCAGATTCGCGAAAGAAACTTTTGAATAGATAACTCCATCACTCATCACTAATTCTCCTCATACAATTTACAAGAAATTAGCAATGAGAGATCCTGAAAATGGCATTGAATACCTGTATTGTGTATCGCTAATATAGAAATTAACACTAAAAAATAATCAATGATATGTGATGCATTGGAGATACATCATTAATCGTTGATCACTATTTGAAATTTACCATTTCATAATTATCTGTGATGAGTGATGAAATGAAGAACATAAGATCAGAAGCCATCGCTTATCTCTATTACAATACTCAAGGCTCAAAAGCCATTAGCGATACACAAACTATCAATGATACAAGGAGAATCAAGGAGCAGATCACTCATCATGCATTGATATTAAGAGCTCTAGAAACTATCCACAATGAGAAAAAATAAAGAGATATCACTCATCATACATAGCTAATATAGAACTTAAACTCTAGAAGTAATCTGCGATGAGTGATAAATAGAGATGGCCGATGGGACTTAAGTAAGAAAGTTCTAAGCATGTTCTCATAAGTAGTTCTAAAAAAAGGGACCCTCTAGGACAACATGGGAATGGGCTCAAAAGCATCTAAGTCATAAAATGCAATGGATGTAAAGGCCAAAAAGGATCTTTACTTAGCCTTATAAAAATAAGAAACTCAAATCTAGGTGTGGGGGACTGGTGACACAACAACTATGAATGGCATAAGATGTTTTAATGTGATCAGCAATAAGAAATAGGAAGTAAACAATAAAATAGAACATTTCAAGAATTCAGAGCCAAGGGTTTCTTAAGGAAGGATTCCAAGCTAATACAATAACCCTTCAATAGTGATGACAAGTAGAACTCTAAGCCCTTAGATACCAGCCCAATATGTGACAATATTTTGAGATGGAACATAGAAATTTTGTAGGTTCCATCAGTGGCTCCAGTTGGGGACATCTATTTCTCTAGAATAGAGCAAGAATCAAGAATCTTAGGTGAAGCAGACCAAGAACAAAGGACAAAAACCAAGGACAAAGAAAGAGAACCAAAACCAAACCAAATAGCATATGTAAATTATTTACATAAGTTATAGGGCTAGACCATCCTTAAAATTGGTATTCACCTTTGTCAAAAACCCTTTTTTCCACTTTTTGCACCATGCCCAAGCTAAAAACATTATCTTGAATGGTCCACCAACTGATCATGTTGCAATTACTATGTTCAAGCATTATAGACATGTACCTAATCTTGCACATATTCCTCTCATTTATGTCCCTCTATTCATTGAAATCAAGTGTTAATTGGAATGTGTGATTAGTGTAGCACTCCACCTGACTCAACTTGTCATTATATTTCACCAAATTCTCATTTAATTGGTTTGGGAATGTGAAACATTCATAGTCCATTTGACTAATATCAAATTCATTAGGACCAACATCATACCCATCTTGTGCAATAAAAAAGAAACACTGATATACAGGCTCCTTTTTAAGTTGGTGTTCATATTCATCTGAGCACTATGAATCAATTATGCTACCTTATTCTTCATTTTATTGAAAAAATAATTTATCATAATCCAGGGAATTTTCACTTTTTCTTAAAGAAAAATCCTTCTTACAAAGGGAATCATTCATATCATTCCATATATTAGAAATTATTTATATTTCAGGACCAATACAATAATTTGATTCTTCTTCCTAGTCGTCATCTTACAACTGGAAACAAAATATTTCAAAAGATGGATGAACTAGCTCAAAATTGATATGATAAGAAGTAGGGTTTTCAATCGTGTTTCCAAATGATAGGTTTACTAAATCATGATGACAATTTGAACACATTTTATGTTCTTCTAAGTAGAACTTTTCATTTCTTTTCTCAGTAGGACTTTGGTCTAGAACAACCATGCCTATATTTGTCTCAAGATCTACACATCTTATTCTTTTTCATGTAAACATTCAAAAACCCTACCCTACTGACTATCAATACTGATCCCATTATTAAAATCGGGCTCCAAAGTCTGAATATATACATTCTTTTCTTCAAATTTAATATCAATCGGATCATTAGAATGTTTTGGTTCTAAAATAGTTAGAGCACTTTGTAAAATTCTATGACATGCAATATGTTTATCTACTGGTAAAGGAAGAATTTCATGAGTATTGGAATAGTCAAATTCCTTGAGTAACAAAGGTGCTTTCAAGTTTTCCCCACAAAAATATTTGTATTCCTTATGAGAGTAATTAAAAATTTCACCTTTGTTACCTTGGTTATCAACCTTTAATAATACACCATCAGTATCTGCAAATATGACATCACCATTTGTATTTTTATGCATACATTCACCTTTAGACACATCCTTATCCATCCTTTGAGTGAACTCTTGATCTTTGTTGCTAAGGTTAGCATCCTTGCCATTTTGAAACCTCATTGTTTGTTCATAGTAATGCTTTGATTCCTTAGTAATTTTGATCAAGATCTCGAGGGTTTAATTCCTTAGGCAAGGTACTAACCCATGGCTCATATATGTCATAGAATAAATCAATGCAAGCTAAATCCTTAGGTTGTAACCTATTAGGGATTTCTAACAAGGAATCCAAAAACCTTGATAATAATTCATATGGTGGTTCCTTTCATACCTCTTCATGCTAGACAATCTTAGAATCATCAATTCCTAATCATTATTATCTAAACATTGTTGAAAATTGTCCTGAATTTGCTTAAGATCAATATGTTGTGAGAACGAACAAGATGAAACATCAAAAATTTCATCACATTGATCACCCTTCTCTTCCTTATTTATTTCATCTTTATGATTTGTATCCAGAGAACAAACACTTGCAGCCATATACCCCTTAATCATTGAGTATTTAATAGTATTTTCAATGTCCATAGCAATATAATATGCCTGTTGCAATGTTGTAAATTCCTTATCCCTTATCAAATAACTCATATTATTTTCAAAATATCCTAGATATGTAATTAAACACTTTGCATCACTAGGTCTCAAGTACTTAGGAATATCATTTACTACTTTCATGAATCTAAGATTAAAAGAAGGAACTAATTCCTCTTCCTCTTTCTATATTTGCATAAATATTCTTATCTCCCATGGACTAATTCTTTCACCAAATTTCTCCATAAATTTTATCATAAAAGCATCCCATGAAACTATAGAACATTCTGGTAGATATGAGTACTGGTTTTGGGCATCCTCTTTTAATGACTGAGCATTTGAACAACTTCATGACAACATCCTCATGATTTAAGTGTTTGGAAGTTGAATTATATTTTTTCCCTACAAATTTTGGTAAATGTTTCCTAATATCATTAGGAATCTTGTTAGGGAAACCTTTGATACTTCCAAAGCTTAAAGGCTTATATCTATCACTAGAGAACTTCCTTTGAGGGTATTTTGGGAGCTGCGTGATAGATATACTTGTATTTGATATTTTACAAGAAAATATAGGGGAGTGGTACATTTCTCTTGTATCTTTATTCATTCTTCAAATATTAACCCTACTGTAAATGCCCAGCTTAAATGTACTTTGTGCCTTAAAACCCTTTAAAAGGAAAATTATAGAAATAAGAATATTTCTTCTATTCCATTTAGATATTACAAATTTCAACTCAGATGTATGCAAAATGATTGTCACTATTCCATTCCTTAGTGCTTTAACTCACTTAATTAGGAATAAAGTATTTCAAGGTCCATATTTCTAAATGGCTTTCATACAAAAGTATTTCTTCTTTCAAGTCAAAACAGGGGGAAATACTTGGGTATATTGGTAGATATCACACTTTATTAGGTTCTTTGCATAGAGTCACCTCCTCCTTTGTTGAAGATCAACATTCAACCATATGAAGTTGCTTCCACTAGTTGATTTCACTTTAAGATTCCTTGTTGTTCAATATTTTCACGGGTACAAAGTTTTTTGGAGTCTCCACTCACTGTTAGTGATAACTTTGTATTAAGAATCTCTATGACTCTATCAAGGAAAATTGATGTACTATAAATATTTTCCCAAATACATCCCCAATAGAGTCACCATTTCTATTGGTTATTTTTTTAGAACCAAACTTAATCTCAATCCTTACCTACAAATCTGCTAGAACTATATTATTAGCAAGGTTGAGGATTGGCCAACATGTAAGTGAAGCAAAAAACCCCACTTCTTCTCTTCAAGCTCTGTGAAACCCATGAGGGTAATCCCATTTATGCTCATAATATCCCTACTTAATCAAGAGAATTTCTAATCATAGATGTATTCCCGAGGAAGTAAAAATAAACTAATATCATTAAAGGTTTGGAAGACCTCTTATGAAATTGCTACTTATTGTAGGGAATACATTACTACAGAAGGTTTGTACCATATATTTTTAAGTATATTGTCAATTCATTCCCATTCTAAATCTTTTTCCAAGTTCACTACTAGCTCAGGAAACCACAAGATAAACTAATAGAAAAACCAGTGCATAATCTAAGGGAACAATGGAGTCATATTTTGCAATCAATCAGTAATACAACTATAATTTAACATTAGTAATCAGGGGACTATTAGCATGCTACTTTATGGCATCCAACTCTCTGTGTTTTAAAACATTTCTTCCTTACCAAATCCTATATCCTTTTCCCACAAATTAATGGCCTCATTTTAGCATCAAATCAACTCATTCAATTAAAACATAAACAAACTCATTCACTCAGTGCAAATGAAAAAAGAAAAATGAAATTATAATTAACATTTTCATTCATAATTTGTAAGAAAATACATAGGAGAGCACATATTTTAGAACTAATATTTTCTTTCATTACTGACATTGCTTTGTAAAACTATTTTTAAGACCATCATATAGTATGACTTATGCCCTAGACTAGCTTCTGATATATTTAATAACTTATTTATTTACATTCTATTTCTCTCTGAGAATAGCTATCACCAAGGCCTTTCTTAGACTCAAATTTTTCTAAACTCTGAACTCTCCTTCTTCAGCCATGAAATTCCCTTTATAAACAAGGAAGCAACAAGCATCTAGATGAGTTATAATTTCCATTTCAGTTCATTTCAAAACCTAATATCAACTAATTCTTGAGAAACTCTCCAAGTTGTTTTATGCAATCATTCGAGAATTTGGGAAGACAAAAGACAAAGCACATGTATTGGGTACCATTAGTCATTGTCTCCACATCCATGTTGAACAAAAATATTATGTATCATATTAGCCACAGGACCTCTACATCAGCATGGAAGAGTACAAGAAAAAACCACACTCATATTGAGAAGAAAAACTCCATGGAAAGACCATGGTGTCATCAAAAACAAAAACAAGGAGAAGACTCTATTCAAAGTAATCAACATCAAATAATGCTTGAGCACTCCTTGTACGTGATGAAATTAAAGGAACTATCACCACATCATCATCAAAGCTTCCATATGGAACTAGAGAGAGAAAATATTGTCCATATCCCGAGTAAGTGTCACCTTTAGCATTCAAAGGACTATCAACGACAAAAATGGGAGAACTATGTTATCCTAGGCAAGCCCTATGACTCTTGTCTTTTCTCGTCTTCTTTGTAGGAATAGCCTACTCTTTCCCTTAAACTTGTACAATTCTTCTAAATTTTTCCTATTTCTTAACTTGTAAGTGCTCGGGACAATTTCTTTCTTCTTGCACCTCAAGCCATCCTTTCACCCTATGAAGCCTCAAGGGATGCCTAGTTTTCTTGCTCAACTACAAGCATACCCTCATAACATTCCAACACATTAAGTTGTCTAGACCTCCTAACTGGCTAAATTAGCACACCAGTCTTTCCCATTGCACAAAACTAGCTAGTCTTAAATGAGCAAAAATTGACAAACTAAAAGACTTTGAATCAAAGCTATAGGGAAACACACCGAGAACAATAACGTTTGCTATTCAACTAAGGGTGAATTAGCACCCTCACACTTCTTCACTAACCCACACCTCACATTCACTATAGAATTGAAAGATGGTGAAAATGAACATCAAGCAATTTGCATTAAATAGACAATTTGGAGTGTGCAAAAATTAATGATTCAAGAACTTCTCGCATGAGTGAGTTGATAACTTAGCAGCTCAACTTTGAATCTAGGTTGTCGATCTTAAAGTATTTAAAACTTAATCCATGGTGACCATGAGCATTATTTTTTGGCCTTTAGCAACTTGCTCTGGTGGAAAACAACGATGCCACCTCAAATGCTGCCACATTTTCCCTTAATCTTGATTAGTCGTACACTATATGATAATTAGCATGCATCTCCAACTCAATCCATGCTCCTTCATTAATATTAGTGAAGTACATAGAAATAATGTTTTGAAGATAATAGTTCCTTATATACTTCATCACTCATTGTGGGCCTCACCCAAATTCTAGGGTGCAATCAGTGATGAGAGTATTACTTCAGTGAAGTTAATCCCACTAGATCATCTTGTTTTAAAGCCACATCAACGGTTCTCCATTCACCTCACTACTTTCTTTTTTTCTTTATACGATGTCCTTAGAATTCAACCACATTGCCTTTTCTAGCAATAGTCATTACCTATTGCTGATATAACTCATCCTTCATTGGCTCCATCAACAATGCAAGAATCCCTGCAATGAAATCTTAGCCATTGGATCAATGGCCCATCCTCGATTACATTCATTTTTTGATCGCCCATCGCTAATTTAAACTTCACACCTTGGATCCTATTAGTGACAAGAGATATCATGAAGAGGCTAGGTTAAGACACATACACCTACATGAAATTAAATGATACAAAAGACATTACACATAAGATCTATTTAGACTAGTGAAATAAACTTTTGAACAAATAACTCCATCGCTCATCACTATTTTAAAACTTAAGCTCTAGAATGAATCTGCAATGAGTGATAAAATACAAAAGCACCAAGCCATCACTCATCACTAATTCTCCTCATATAGTTTTTAAGAAATTAGCAATGAGAGATCCTCACAATGGCATTAAAACTTGTATCATATCGTTAATATAGAACTTAGCACTCAAAACTCATCCATGATACGCGGTGCATGAGAGATCCATCATATCACTCATCGTTGTTTGAAATTTACTATTTCATAATCATCCACAATGAGCAATGAAATGAAGAACATAAGATGAGAGGCCATCACTTATCACTATTACAATACTCAAGGCTCAAAATCCATTAGTGATAAGAAAACTATCAACGATACAAGGAGAAGCAAGGAGCATTAGTCATTGTGCATTGATATCGAGAGCTCCAGAAACTATTCACGATGAGAGAAAACAAAGAGATACTGCTCATTGCACATCGCTAATATAGAACTTACACTCTAGAAGTAATTTGTGATGAGCAATAAAGAGAGATTGTCGATGAGACTTAAGTGAAAAAATTTTGAGAACATGCTCATAAGTTGTTCTAACAACGGGGACCCTCTAGGATGACATGGGAATGGGCTGAAAATCCTCTAAGTCATAAAATGCAAAAGGATGTAAAGGCTAAAAGGGATCTTTACTTAGCCTTATAAAAATAAGAAAATTAGACCTAGGCCTGGGGGACTAGTGACCTAATGATTGTGAATGGCATAAGATGTTTTAATATGACTGGAAACAGGCAATAGGAAGTCAACAATAAAATACAATATTTCAAGCATTTAGAGCTAAGGGTTTCTTAAGGAAGGATTCCAAGCCAATACAATAACCCTTCAATAGTGATGACAAGAAAAACCCTAATCCCTTAGATACCAACCCAATATCTGACAAGATTTTGAGATGGAACATAGAATTTTGTAGGTTCCATTAGATCCCTCAGTTTAGACATTGTGTTTTTCCTTAGGATTAGGGGTTGCAAGAAAAAAAACCAATAGGTTCCATATTCTATTATCATCCTAATTTCTACCTAAAGGAAGGTATATTCAGTTTTATGACTTATTAGGGTGATTTCAGATCTCCCAAAGTAGGTCTTCATCATTGTTCATGTTGATTTAGGGATCCTATTCTAACATGCTTGAGTAGGGTTTATTTGCATTCTCAATTCTCCTAATCTTAGATACAATTATGGTTAGGATTTTTACACACTTTTTATGTTCCAAATATGTATTTTTTATCAAGGTTTAATTAAACCAAAATTGGGGTTTGACTGAGGAAAACCCCTATCCACCAACAATCAACAATCTTGTTTTGTCAAATTTTCATAGAACCAGATTCGAGGGCGAAGGTTCAAAGTTATAGGGAAGAAGTGAAAGTTTCAATTCCAAATTCCAAATTCAGAGTTTCCTAGAATAGGTCACTTGGACCCATTCACCCTAGGGTGAAAGAGTACCTATCAAGCTTATAGAAACAAATTTTTTTATATAGGTCCACAATATTTATCCCTTCCATATTTTCTATAAACTTTGTTCGTTCCTTTAGTTTTATGCTTAATATACTAAATCCAAGTGATATATTGCATTTTGGAGTTGATTTTCTATTTTTAGGTTTTCTCCCCAAAGTGTTGTTTGAATTAACCTACATCCTAAAAAAAAATTAAAAAATTAAAGATTCCTCCATAGAATTGATTCTCCTATGGGTAGTTAGTCAATTATTTGTAGGTATCTCATTTCCTAATAAAATTAGAGAAGTAGGACCCATTTTCCCTCTTTGGATCCACCTTTCCATTTTGGGAAACCCTCCTATTTTTCTATGTTTCACATAGTATATCCTTAGGGTGATCCCACAATAGTGGTTTACAAATTTTGGCCAAACTGGACACTAAAATAGTTTTTTTTAACTAAATCTTCACTTTCGGGCACCTAGAGTAGCTAAACTGTGAGGAATTTGAAGATGATGCAAACTAGAGTTTCATGAAATTTTTCCTATAGATTCTAAATATGTTTTTTTCAAAATTTTTGGAATCAAATTGCACTTCTTTTCCATCTCCCTTGAAAACTATTTTTTAGAAACAACATTTTTAAAAGTGCTCCTTGTATAAAGCATAACATTTTTTCATGAAGGATAAAATTCTAATTCTTTAAAATTTAGATTTTTAACTCTGATATCTAGTGCTTCCACTTGGTTAGATAGTTTTTATTGAATATTTTTCTTTAGTCAAGTTTCAAAGTCAAACTAATTGGACATAGTGCAAGTATAGCGTGTAACTTTTTTTGTATATATCAAAATTCATTTTTCTTTCTTTGTTGGATCAAGGAATTGAATATCTGAATGCAGTCATATTTTTAATTTTATTTTTTGATAACCTACTATTTTTCCACATGTGTAGAATAGAGAGCTTGATTTAGGTGAAAAACCTACATTCACAAGAAATAAAAAATAAATATAATAATCAAATTAAATTTTATTAAAATTAAAAAATTGGAAGTTTATAATAAGGACTAGATACTTACAAAAAATAAAATTTAAATGAATTCATTTAATCCCCAAAAGGTAAATCAAAAGTGGAGTTTTTATCAGCATTTTGATAGGTGTAAAGGAGACTTCGCTATAGGTATGGTTTAAAACTAGCAGGGTTCTATCCAAGGGGGCTTGGTATAAGGTGGTTTGATGAAACCATCTTCAATTGGAATCCTTTAAATGGAACATTTCAAGGCTTAAATCATTATATTTTCTAAAAATATGTGATTTCAGCAAAAATTAGGATCTCCCAAAAATTGTAAACCACTACTGTGGTAGCACCGCTTAACTAGATTTTCTTTCCTCACCTTAGTGGGTGGTAGTTTCCAATGAAACTATTTAGGGAAATGGACCCTAAAAAGGGTTGTGTACCCACTTACACATATTTATAACCCATAGAAAAGGGGGCATATTTTACATTTGAGTAGAGAATTGATTATTGTGCATGTCAATTTTATTAGGTCATGATTGTAGTAAAGTAGGGTTATATCCAAAACTTAAGTGTAGATACACTTATTGTGAGAATTCAGCATTAGAAGGAAAAATTCAAACTACAAAGCCTATGCATGTACATAGGAAATTCCATTAGAGATGAGCCCCCAAGGCATAGGTTAGGACCTTAGGTCCCATCCTTCTAAGGTTTATTTTAGAATTACCATTTTCTCCTGATGATATGCACACTCTATCCCTCATCACAAATACAGTCACAAAATATCATCTAATTTTCTAGTTAAATTAGTGATCTGGTTTATCTTGATTATCATGTAACTAATCATCCATTGATCTTATGTGTGCATCTAGTCATCTAGACTCCTTATAGGTATATGTAATGGGAGCAAGGAAATTATGGTACAATAGAATGCAAGAGGAACTTGAGGAAGTAGGAGGTATTTCATGCTATTAATTAATGAAGCAATCATTTTCTATTTAAAATTTAATTATTGCTATCTTGAATCTGAACTAAACGATATTACCAATTGTTTCCTTAAATCAACGTCTTATGTTATTGTTAAAATAAATATTTACAAATTAGTCTAGTTGGTGTAGATTAGTTAGGTTGTGTTATGTTCATCATGTGTTTGAATTATGGAAATGATACCCTTTTTTGATGTGGCTCAATAGTTTCATTTACTTTAAGATTTAGATTTGGATGTTGATTGGATGCTTTACATGATCCAATTTTCTTTAAGATCCATTTTGACTTTATGTGTCCACTTTGAATTTTAGATTTATTAGCTCCAATGGATTGGATTTGATATTTTTATTTATAAAGAATATTTTTCTTTTGTTTGTCCCTTTTAGTGGATAGAATAATTAGGGAATCATTTTCTATTATGTGGATGGGTAAATTTTTGGAAGCAACCTTATGATAAGGACTATTCATAGCACCTATTTCAATGTTTACATTAGATATAATTTCCCTTGACATTATGGGGGTACCGCTAACATTACTAGATTTCATGATTTATGAATATCCAAGTCCTTGATATTTAGGATTATCAAAAAGCTATACTGGTTCTAAAATACCTTTTTCATGTATGCCTACACCTTTTCCTTTATACTGCATTCTTTGATAGATCTTATTTACAATAGGATATTTGTTGTTATAGTAACAAGATTCTAACTCTTATTTGTGTTGGTGGGAATCATCAATGGTTGTAATATTCTTACTAGTAAGAAGGATTTGGTTAAAAAATGTGAGCGATTTAAATTGATAGGATACTAGTGCATGATTGATATGTGAGATAGTTTCTTGATTGATATCTTCAACCTGATTTTGTGAAATATTAGATTTTGATTGTTCTTCAAAATATATTGATGTTTCAAAGTAAATGTGAAAGCCTTATGCATGGTCATCTTTTGAAATGTCACCATAAAGTCTTTTGGATTGCTCGTAGCTTGATCATTTGCAAATATTTCTAGAGTAGGAGATTTGTTATGGAGGAATATTGTTTATGTGTATAGTGGAAGTAAGTGTGTCATCTATAGAAGTAGAGGTGATTGAAATATGGATGGGGTCAAAATTAGTTTTCAAATCATGGTTGACATGTAATGGAATAATAGGATCTTGATCAAGGTGTGGCATAGAAAAAATGGCCCCTTGACATTTTCATGGTTTTTTAGGCCTTTCTTCATGATTCTTGGTCCATTTTTTTTATTTAATGTTGCAATGTGGCTTAAACATTCACATTAGGTCCTTAAAATTCAAATTATGGCATCTTGTGAAGATGTTGTGAAGTGTTGTACAACATTTATACACTTTTGTAGACTCTATTCATTACAATTTTCCTAAAAATCACCTTTTCATCACTTATCAATTCTTATTTTTAATTTTTGCAAAGTCTTGTAACAAGATTTCATGCTTTTCTAGGCTTAATTTCACTATTTACACCTTTCTTATGCTTTATTTGACCCCTTTATGCCATTACAAGGCTTAATTAAGTGTGTTTTTGAATGTAAACCCGACAAACAACATTAAATGAAAGATAATTCCCAACACCCACTTTCAATTCCAAGGTGGGACCCATTCACTATGGGTGGTGAATGAGTCCCTCTTGGCTCAAAATTCAAAATATTTCAAATATTCATCAAGTTCACTAATTCACTCATTCATTCTAGCATTCAATCACTTTACATCATTCAATCAAGCATCAATCAAGTATCTTGGATGAACCATTGATATATCTTCATATTTCTTTAGAAAGGTTGGTGACTATAGGACATTTTCATTTTGTTTATTCATCTTTCCTTGTTTGTTTCATTCCATTTATTCATTAAGGGTTTGATTACCAAAGTGGGATTTGACCAAGGAAAATCCCTATAACCTAAACCTTAACCATTTTTCCACTTTTACATGTGTGTTTTCTGACTTGTGTATGTAGATTTATTAGGGAATTAGGTGTTGAAAGGTGGTCAACAAGTTAACAAAGTGTTTCAATTCAACTACTTCAGGTATTTCAATCTTGGAGACAACCTATAGTCCATTTTCTATAGATTTGACTTTGTCAACCCGACAAGAAGACAACCTCAGATCTAGTGCTATATAATTGGTCCCTAATTTCATATAATTTTGGGAGAGGATTGATTCACCATCAGTGGAAAATGGGTCCCACCTTAAGGTTGGAAAGTTAGATCTTTTCAGATTCTGGATCCCAACACTCAGAAACCTATTTTCAGAAGTTTTCATCAGAAGTAGGATTGATTTTCCATTAGTGGTGAATAAGTCCCACTAGTGGTTTTCAATGACCTTCGTCAACATTTAGGACACTCCAAATTCTTCATTCTTTGCCTAGGTGCACTCTAATTCAACCTTCTTTTTTGTTTTGCATTTGTTCATGTTTAGTTCATACTTGCATATCACATTATGTTTTCAAAAATTGCATACTTCTTAAGGTTTTTTATTCATAATAAGTCAATTACTTAGCTTAGTTTCATTTATATCATCTCATTTAGTCTTAATTACATCATACATTTCTTAATGTGAGTGAACCACATTGATTTTTTGTGAGGTTTATCTCTCTCATTTTAGGTGAAACATCCTAAAAGTGCAAGAGTAGCCTATAAGCCGCACGCCCAAAAATATATGGTTCAAAAGTATAGGATGTGATCTCATGATTTTAAAAAAATGATATTGATTACTTTCGAGGAATTCTACTTGATGCTTTGGATAGTGTTCTTGACATAGACTAGGTTTGGATAATGTGGTAGGAATTAAAGAATCTTGTGTAGTCTCAATATGTGGGGATGGTGGTAATTGAATTTTAATAGGAATCTCTAGAGTAGGTGATGGGATTGATGGGAAACATGATGGTACTTGGTATAAAATTTCATTCTTATGTATTGTTTATGCACCAAACAATGGTTCATCTATTGTGGATAGCCCTTGGGGAGATCTTGGTAGGTGTTATTAGTGAATGGTTCAATTGATGGGGATGATATGGATTGATGTTGTAAAGGTTTCTTGGATAAAGGAATAGGAGAAGAGATGTAGGTTTCTTGTGGGAATTCTTATTATAGACTCCATATCATGAAGTCATATGAGGTGGAAATGTTATGTCCATTTCTAGACATAGGTAATGTGTTTTGTTTTTCTTTAGGGAAAATGTCTTTATGCATGTATAATTTCTCATCATGTGAGCTACAAATATTGTCAATGTGATTAATATTGGATGGGTTAGGATTTTGGAGAGGAAGATATTGAGTTAACTTGATAGGTGATGGAAGTAATTATGGTTGTAGAGGGTTGGAATATGTAAGGTTAGCCACATGATGGGATTTCCTAACTTTGTTTTCATACTAGAGTTTACTAAGACCCTCTATTAGTAGTCCTTAGATATCATTCCAAAATGCATTTTTATGGAATGAACTTGTAGATTGGGATGGAGTAGATTGTAATGGTTTAGTGGATGATGGATTAGAATAAGATGTGGAGGCTATAATACTTTCCTAGTTTAGTGATGGGGGTGAAAATTTAGGATATTCATGGGAGATAGGGATTTGTGATATGGTTTGGTGTTGAGGAATGATTTGGATGGTATTGAATGGTTCTTGATATTGAGGATAGATGTGTGGATTATTAGGGCTTATGGTTTGTTGCTAAGAAGGTTAGAATGTTGGGGGTTGTTGGTATGGACGATAGATGGATGGATGACTAGGGATTGTTTCTTTTTTGTATTGGTGAAATGTGAGTTTTTTAATTTGACTATGAAAAATATCAAGGTAAAATAAAGACGTGGTTGTGGGTTTGGATTGAGATTAGAAATGGGATAGTTTCGATGGATAAATTGGTGCATAATGGATTGATTTTTTTTTTTTCATTTTTTTTTTGGAATTTTGACTTTTTGATGACTATTTTTTTCTATATTTGGATTGACCAAGTAAGATAAAATAGTAAAAAAAATGCATATAAGGTTGAATCTTAGGATATTTAGGAAAAATTCCATGTGTCTTCTTGAACAAGACCATGCTAATGGTATCACATGTTTTATTAATAAAGATAAATAATAGATACACAACCTATTTAGTGGTAAAATATGTTTATCAGTAGATATTAGACCTGCACAATAAAATACTAGGCACTTGAATGGATGAATAGAGTAATATAAATTCATGTACCACCTTAACACCTTTTACCTTGGAAAGAGAAGCTCCTTCTAGGGGTTTAATGTTGCTTCGATAAGTGTCAATGCATGGCAATTAAATTTATGTGGCAATGCTATCACATTGCACCAATATAAACTGATGGTCAATAAGGACTTTAGGCTTTGAAAATAATTAGTTCATAGTGGAGGTACCCTTGAGAATAGTAGAACATACTATAGTGCAAGAATGAAGTATCTAATCCCATGTCCAGAATCACCTAGGACCACTAAGGAACACTTTGCAAGGCACATGTGGATTAAGCTACAACTTTCACTCTTGACCTTTTATATAGCCAATTGGAGATACGTACTTGAGGTCAAGCCTTGAGGTGATGAAATCCTAAACCAAGCCTCCTACTAAAAATAAAAATAAAGTATTTATTTATTTCTCATGCACCCAAGATCACAAAAGTGCATAAGAGGAGAAGATACTATAAGTAGTGGCTTGTGTGACAAGATTGACTCTCATGCATGGAAGTGCACAAGACAAAGTATAGAGTTATTATATTTAGGGTACCCAAATATAAATGTGAGTTATACATGTCATTTAGAAATTAAAAATATAATTTTTATTTTTAATTTTAAAACTCAACTCAAAATATGATAGTTGTAGTTTCTTTTGAATGCACCAAACCGAAATATTCAAGTTGTGGTGAATTTTAATACACTAAAATGAAATGTTCAAGTTGTGGGTTCTTTTTAATGCACCTAATAAAATTTTATACCTCTCCCAAATTATTTCCACGTAGATAAAAATAGAACTTAGTAGAAGAAAACTAAAAGAAATAACTACTTAACAAAAAACAAAAGGAAAACATCAAACATTGTTTTTACCTTTTTGCAAATAAAGGCACAAATCTATAGAAAAAGGTGCGACTTTTCAGACCAAAACTCCACTCTACAATCAAAAGTGCGAGTATAAAAAAGTGCCACAAAATATTTTTTTAGTAAAAAATCATGCTTTTTACCTCTAGAATGCTATTTTGGACAAAAATATGAGATATAATATATAAAAATCCACGCCTTAGTGCCTCCAAATACAACTATGGTATTTATATTTCCCCAAGAAGCTCTTAAAATGTTTATTTTCAAATTTTATTAACATTACCTATAACTTGCAAGATATTAAATAGTAAAAGCTTGCAAACAACAAGGCTAGCTTGGTACTTCACATCAGGTTCACCATATTGACAATCAAAAAATTGGAATTAGTCATAAATTAGGTAATGAACTAACACAATAACCATAAAATTTAAAATAAATCCAAACACAATCTAAATTAACTAATGGGATCCATATGGAACCAATTAAAAATATGGGGGAATAGTAGATGAATGATGTATTCACACCTACTTTCTAAGAGGCTCCACTCAAGGACAATCCTAGAGATCTCAATGCAAAGGAGATTGAAATATAGAAATAAGATTATCCTATGAGTTAAATGATAGCTAATGAGGGTTTCACCACCAAGTCTAAACTTGGAAAAGACAATGAATTTGAAAACACAATGTGATATGCAAACAAATGCTAAATGACCTAACAAGATGAATAAAATGCAGTAAAAAGCTATGATACTTGAAGTGTGCATCTAGAAAACTTAAGAATACATAATGGAGGTCTAGATCACTAAAAAATTATGTTATTGATGTTGATTGGGACTCATTCACCTAGTTGGGTGAATTAGTCCAGTTTCCAGGAAAATGCACTAGAATAGGTTGTAGCCAAAAGGGTATCTAGATCTGCAAAAATAATGATCAAACCTCGATAGTGGGACTCATTTTCCAATAGTGGAAAATCAATCCACTTATTCTCTTCTAGAAATTATGAACTGGATTCTATACCTCTCAGTTTGCTCTACTCTTTTTGACTGTTTTTCAAATCCGAAATTGTAAAATGCCACCTATAGACCTTCTCCAAGGCTTAATGACAACTTTGACAACTTTGACGACTTGAAAAAATTTCTCTAACTTTTCTTCTTAGGAAATATGCAACCTAGCCATGAAAATCACACACAAGAAGAGGTAAAAATGTTGTGGGGGTTAGTGAATAGGTGTTTGACTTGGTCAAACCCCTTAGTGGTAATTAAACCTTGAAACAAAAGAAAATATAAAAAGAGAATGATGAATGAAAAAAAGCTAATATTGTAACTCACCAAACCCTTATAATTAAGGTGCTGCAAACATGTAAGTAATGGCTCCAATAGATGTAGACTTGGAATCTTTCTTGATCTTGATAGATCTTGAACATTTGTTAGCTCTAAAACAACATGATGCAAGTAATCTTTGACATGATGAATGGAACTTGAAGAATTCCCTTGAAAGCTTGATAATCTTCCCTTGAAATTCCTTGAATGCTCTTATGAATTCCCAAGTGCTCTTATGAACTCTTGAACACAAGAATCACTTGATTTATTCATTGGATGAAATGAGTGAAAGAACCTTGTATTTATACTTATACAAAAATTCCCAAAAATACAACACTACAAGCCAACATCATATCTAGGAGAATAAAATCCCACTAGAAATTTGATTTAAATTTTAATTTTGGTCACCCATGACTCATTCGCCGAAGGTGGCAAATGAGTCCCATTACACATAATGTATGGGACCAAAAATGAAAAGTGTCTAGAAATGTTTGAAACCTACATTATGGCCAAAAAGACCTAGGTGGGGCTCATTTTCCCAAGGTTGTGAATAAGTCCTAGACACTAAATCTAAGCCACACAATCTAGGAACACCTGAGTTATGATTGGTTACTAATTGGTGTTGGTATTATCCTAAAATAGATGCAATAAATAAGGCTTGTGGATGAAAAATAGGGCTAATTAAAGCATAAGAAAGCCAAATTATTAATGAAAATCCTAGATGAATGTGAAAGTGTATTACAACACTTTATAACACTCTAAATAAGGCAAGGTTAAAGTTGATTATGATTAAGATTATGTTTATTATGCTAGTTAATTGATAAAACCATAGAAAAGTGTGAAAGTGTGTTACAACACTTCACAACACTTTTACAAGGCACCACTAAATTCCATTAGTTCACAAGGACCCAAGACCTAATGTGAATGTGTTATCCACATTACAACACTAAATCAAGGCAACATTAATCCAAAGTCACAAGGAGGGCCCAAACAAATCAAAAATGGTAGAAGGGATACTTTTTCAATGACTCGATTTAGCCCCCACTTTAGTGACAGGATGAAAATGCTTCAAAATCACACTATAGTAAACAAAAATGCATTAAGAGGGGTTCTAATATACGAATTCTAGCAATACGATACAAAAAATTTCAAGAGGGGTGATCAAACTGCTAGGATCCAGATCCCAAAACAAGCTAATGCAAGTACCAAGGAATACACATGAAAATGATATAAAGAAAAAGAAAAATCCAAGCATACAGTGCCAAAGATGAAAAGAGAAAAACGATGAAATAAAAGAATCAGATCAAGCTTTGACTATTTTTCCATCTCAATGTAGATCAAATCTAGGTTGTTTGTCTAGAAAACATGTACTCACTTTGAGCTGACAAAACTCCTAGCTATCTATCGAGTGAGAAGTCCTAAAAGGTGAGAAACATACACTCATGGAGGGTATGCACTCACACACATGCAAATGGCTATGGGGAAGTCATCCCTTAGATTGGGATTCTCACTCAACCATACCAAAGTTATACCTCTTGATCTTCAATAAGGTTCCACAGAAAAATGATTTTTGAGCTTCATGAGACAAGAAAAAATTAGTATGCTTGGAGCTCATGAACAAAAAATATGGTACTGCATGCATGCAAGCTATGTTATGCAAGTTTTCCATATAGAAATAAATTCAACACACAAAATTTTTTCAAAGGAGTCTTGATTAGTTCATGAGAGGTCTTTAACTTAGGGAACATTGTGCCTAATGTCTCCAAGAGAGGACCAATCACAGAATAGAGAATTCACAACTTATGGGATGCAATGTGTTGCATCAAGACACTAAGAGGAATGAAGTATGATAAGAGAGATCATGCTCCTAGAGGAAATTACACCC
The DNA here is from genome assembly GCA_007258455.2 of Sequoia sempervirens. Taxonomy (NCBI): domain Eukaryota; kingdom Viridiplantae; phylum Streptophyta; class Pinopsida; order Cupressales; family Cupressaceae; genus Sequoia; species Sequoia sempervirens. The sequence continues at coordinate 31,398,651 of VDFB02358134.1, read as the reverse complement.
AATGTTATCCACAAAGCGACAAATTCATCATATGAAGTAAGAAGGATGTATTAAGAACCAAAAAGGAAAATGCAAAAGAATAATGCCAATGTATGCCCCCAGTTTAAAGAAATTGTTAAACACCATACTATGAGAAATTACTTTAAAGTAAAAAATGAGAAATGCTAACACAAAAGAACAAGGCATGAGATCCAACTTGGAAAGCCCTATGCAAAGTCATATGTTTCTAAGTAAAATGACATCATGCAAGAAAAAATGAAGAAAAAGGGGTTTCCCCCAAAATGAAAATACCAAACGCACAAGGGACTTATGGATTTGGGGTCAGTATGTTCTTTGCTACATTCATTTTAGAGAGCTTGGAACTATCATCATTCCCCAAATACACATAGAACTAGAAGAATGACATAGAGTGAAAATAAAAAACAAACCTTTTGTGTCAACATGGTATAAACATGAATGTCTCATTGCCTTGCATCATCCCCAAAAGGAAAACACAAGACAAATGAAAATGAGAAACTAAAAAGGTAAAAAGGAAAAAAAAATCTGTTTGGGTCAACATGGAAGAGACATAGGGTGTCTCAACACCTTGTGTCATCCCCAAAAGGAAAACACGAGCCAAATGAAAAAGAGAAATAAAGAAAAAGGAAGAAAGGAAAAAGAAAATCATTTTGGATCAACATAGAAGAGACATAAGGTGTCTCAACCCCTTGCTTCATCTCCAAAAGGAAAACATAATCCAAATGAAAAAGAAAATCCTTTTGGGTCAACATGGAAGAGACATAGGGTGTCTCCATGACTTGTGTCATCCCCAAAAAGAAAACAAAAGAAAAAGATAAATATAAAAAGTGAAAGCGATGAACAACATAGTGAAGAATGAAGGTACAAATAGAGGAATGCCACAAAGATAGAGAGAAAATAAAATAGAATGTCATGAGGGATCACATCACACACATGCAATCACACAAAAGAAAATGAAAAAGAAATAAAGCAAAAGTCTAGTAATGAAAATGAAATTCAACCTATGAGTATGTCATCTTCCTCTCAATCTCAGTCTGTATAAGTGGAAGGTGGAAAATGTACCCAAGGGACAATGAAAAATGCATTACTAGGACAAGGCTATCAACTTCTTTCCCCCACTAAGTGTGAGACAAGGATGAGCGAAGGTAGTTATGGGAAAGGTCATGTAATAGTGAGAATAGAATATTCTACAACCATTACATGACAAGGGGTGAAATAGTATTAAGCTATGCAATCATGCGATGGAAAACATTGCCATCAATGAATTTTTTTTTAATACTAACTAGAATGCATGACATTCATTAGTACTGTGTTCAATAATTTGATGATAAGGGCAACATGGGACTTTTGATTTAGGATATAGAACTAATTTATTCATAGGTGGCAATATTATGAGTCCTTTGTTGAGAAGTGTAATGTAGTGAAATGCATACCCTTGTGTTTTCGCACTTGTTTGGGCCCACCTTGATTTATTTATGCTTCTTTATGGCTTAATTGGTCCTATTTTGCATCTACAAGCCCTATGAACTATATATTTTCCTAATTAATCTTGACATTATCCAATGTATAAATGATAATTTAATGATTTCATCATAGTGCCCCTAATTTTTGGGTCAACACTAAAATGCTACCTAGGTAGTCTTTGTCCCCTAAAGGTCTCGGGACCCTAATTTTGAGGCATCTTAATTGGGCCTCTTTTTGGTGTCTATGGCCCAAGTTTTAGGACTTCATACTAAGATGCCATAGATAACTATAAATACAAGGTTCATTCATTCATTCTTATCCAATTATTTCATGAGAGCAATCATCATAGCAAATTGAGTTCACAAATTGAGTTGAATGAGCATGAGTGAGTCCAATGTCATTAGGGTCATTTCCAAAAGCACAACTTGACACATCCAATAAGGAATCTAATGACATCCAAAGCTTGTTAAATCACACATCCATAATGCAAATTTCAGATTCTAAACTATGCAACAATGTAATTTTGATTTTAAGAAATGCAAACAATGAATGAATCTAAGCTAAATGAAATGAATTGAGTGAAACAAAAGGTCTACAAACTGAAATAGAGAGGTAACAACAAACAAACAAAAACTCAGAAACGAACTGTAAATGCAAGAAAATGTAGTAAAAAATATGCGAAGGGACTGATTTTCCCAAGGTGCCAAATGAGTCTAGGTACTAATTTTCTTATATTTTTTTAAATTGAATTTTATGCTTTCTATGTTTATGGTGAAAATTTGAGATGCAAATGAAAAATTTTACTAATTTTCAATGAAATTAGATGCAATAATGCAAGCTAAATGAGCTTTTCTATAATTCAAGAATTGAAACCCTGGGTATGTGTAGGATCATGATGGGCCAAAAAGTGGCAATATGATGGGGATGTGGTTGATGACTATCTTTTTACCCAAAATTGATGAAACGAAAAGGGTTTTTAAAGGATATTCTTAGCTTTCCACCAATATAAATTATGCTTTACTTTGAATTTAATAAGTAATTATTATTCATTTTCTATTCAAATTATGACTAAAGTCCTGATTGATAGGTTGATTGAAAAAGTTCTATAGCTTTCAAACGGTGTCACAATTTTTGAATCTAAAATATGTGTCACATTCTATAGTATTAAAAAAAGAAAAATTGAATTTCATGAAGTTTTGACCAAGTTAAGGTTGTCAGACATACGAGCTTTTATATTTTTAAAAAAGTTGTAATAAAAAAATTATAATTAATTATATACTTGGAAAAAAATTACAAAAAAAATGCATCACATCGGAGCATGAGCCCTCTACTTATATCTAAAATATTATAAAAAATATTATCTTTTTATTGTGGTTAGGGTGGTCAGAAAAACACCTACTTCTTATTTTTTCCCTGAAATTTAAGTACCACTGCATTGAAATTTCAAATTTTCACCAAATAGTTTTTTTTTTTAAATAGACCTAGTAGTTTAGAAACTACATTCAATTTGTTACAGATTCTATTCTTACATATTTTTGAAATAATATAGATAACTTATTCAAATTTTTAAGTCAAGTTGCCTAACTCTGATTTTTCTGAATTTTTTGCCACTTAAGGGCCTGTTTTTTCCATGATGATCTTGCACATACCCCCCTAGAATGTAAATTGACCAATGCACACCCTAATGCAATGTTAATGCAAGATAAATCTAGGATGTAAATGCACTCCAAATTAGAATAATGATGTCCTAAATACAGGTTCACCAAAATGGAACTAATTAAAAATATGGGAGAATATAGTAGATGAATGATGTATTCATACCCACATTCCAAGAGGCTCCACTCAAGGACAACCCTAGAGATCTCAATGCAAAGGAGATTCAAATATAGAAATAAGATTATCCAAGGGGTTGAATGATAGCTAATGAGGGGTTCACCACCAAGTGTAAACTTGGAAAAGATAATAAATTTGAAAACATAGTGTGTTATGCAAAGAAATGCTAAATGACCTAAGAAGATGAATAAAATGCAGTAAAAAGCTATGAGATTGGAAGTGTTCACCTGGAAAACTGAAGAAGACAGAATGAAGGTCTGGATCATTGAAAATTCTACTATCGATGTAGACTGGGACTCATTTGCCAAGCTGGGTAAATTAATCTAGTTTCTAGGAAAATACATTGGAACAAGTTTTAGCCAAAAGGATATCCAGATCTACAAAAAACTTGATTAGACTTGTACAATGGGACTCATTTTCCAATAGTGGCGAATTAGTCTACTTCTACTTTTATGGAAATTTTGAACTGGATTTTGTGCATCTTGGTATGCTCTACTCTTTTTGACTAGTTTCCAGATCTGAAATTACAAAATTCCACATGTGGACCTTCTCCAAGCTTCTCCAAGGCTTAATGACAACTTTGAAAAATTTGAGGACTTGACAAATTTTCTCCAACTTTTCTTCTTAGGAAATCTACAACCTATCCTTGCAAATGACACACAAGAAGAGGGAAAAATGTTGTGAGGATTAGTGAATAAGGGTTTTCCTTGGTCAAACCCCTTGTTGGTAATTAAACCTTGAAATGAAAGAAAATATGAAAAGAGAATGATGAATGAACAAAATATAATGTTGCAACTCACAAAACCCTTGCAATTAAGGTGCTGAAAACATGTAAGTAATGACTCCAGTAGATGTAGACCTAGAATCTTGCTTGAAATACAAACCCTACATCACAATTATTGGCTCTAAAACAACATGATGCAAGCAATCTTTGACATGATGAATGACACTCAAAGAATGCTCTTGAAAGCTTGTTAATCTTGCCTTGAATTCTCTTTATGAACTCTTGAATGCTAGGATCACTTGATTTCTTGTTAGGATGAAATGAGTGAAAGAAGCTTGTATTTATGTTCAATTATGCAAGAATTCTTGAAAATACAACACTACCAGCTGACATCAAATCTAGGAGAATAAAATCCAGCAAGAAATTTGATTAAATTTGAATTTTGGTCACATGAGAATCATTCACCCAAGGTGGAAAATGAGTCCCATTACACATAATGTATGGGACCAAAAATGAAAAGCATCTAAAAATGTGTGAAACCTAAATCAGGGCCAAAAAGACCTAGGGGGACTCATTCACCCAAGGTGGTGAATGACTCCCAAATAGTAAATCCTGACCACACAAGCTAGGAACACTTGAATTATGATTGGCTACTGATTGGTGTCAGGCCTATCCTCAAAAAGATGTAATAAATGAGGCTTGTGGATGAAAAATAGGGTTGATTAAAGCATAATAAAGCTCAATTATTAATGATAAGCCTAAAGGAATGTGAAATTTTGTTACAACACTTTATAACACTCCAAATAAGGCAAGGTTAAAGTTGATTATGATTAAGATTATATTTATTATGCTTAGTTAATTGATAAAACCCTAGAAAAGTGTGAAAGTGTGTTGCAACATTTCACAACACTTTTGCAAGGCACCATTAAATTTCATTAGTTCACAAGGGCCCAAGACCTAATGTTAATGTATTATCCATATTAAAACACTAAATCAAGGCAACATTAAGCCAAAGTCACAAGGAGGGCCCAAACAAGTCAGAAAAGTAGAAGGGTTACTTTTTTGGTGACTCTAACAATCAACACAATGAAATTAGAATTAATAAAGAAATAAAATTACCTTCATCATGTTAATGTGAGTTAATTCCTTTTTCTACTTTGATTTTCTTTTCTCTCAGTTTATTGTATGTACTTCCCTTCAAGATCAAATGTTTGAATGATATTAATGTATGTAAAATGATAAAGATTCATGGCTAGACATCAATGAGATGTGAGTGTTGCTTTTAGAGAATTGTTTGATTTGAATGAACGATTAGGAATAAGAGGTGGATGATCAAGATCAAAGGTCAAGAATCCTTGAGAGGAATTGATGAATGAGCTAACTAACTACAATTGGCTATAGGATTTTAGTTAACTATTTTCATGGAGAATTGATTGATTAGTGAAGCCTAGATTTGATTGCCTCATTAACTCTCATTAAGTAAGAGTGAACAATTTTGATTGGCTAGTGAACTAACATTGATTAGTCATTCGACTGGGAGAGAGTGGTCATTAAGAATGAGGGAATAATTCATGGGATAATAATTAGTTTAAATAATTAGTTATTTGAGGAAAATGAAAGTAAGGATTAAATAAATAAATAAAATGTTTATTTATTAAAAATGAATGGATAATGTTGAGATGAAATAGGGTAATTAAATAATTAATAATTATTTAATCTTAGAAGTGTGGATGTGATCAATTATATAATTAATATATTTATTTAATTTAGGAAGGTGTTGAATGTTAATCAAGTAATTAATAATTATTATTCAATTAAAATAGAAGAAGAATGATAATTAGTGACATAATTAAATAAATAAGATTTATCTAATTAATCAGGAAGAATAATGGTAATTAATATGTAAATATATCAAGTTTCAACAATCCATAATATTCTTTGCAATGATTTTTGGATTTGATTGTGTGCTAGTTTTTGGATAAAAATTCTCGCACAATCAAAGCTAGAAATCATTGCAAAGAATTAATATGTAGTTAAATAAATATTAGTCAAGAAGAATAATAGTAATTAGGAAATTTAAATAAATCAGATTTATTTAATTAGTCAAGAAGAATAATGGTAATTAGGACCTATTTAAATAAATAAGATATATTTAATTAATCAGGAAGAATAATGGTAATTAGGACATATTTAAATAACTAATATTTATTCAATTAGTTAGGAAGGATGAATAAAATAAATTAATTAAATAATGTAAAGTCACTTAATTAGTAGTCGAATATGATATTTGATAATAATTAGATAACAAAGTATTATTTAACCATTAAGGGAAGGATGGTAATTAGTATTAAAAATGCTAGTTTGATGGCTAGGACAATTTTAGTTATCTATAGTTGTATTTATAAAATCTTCTTCTATCCTTCTCTAAGATAGTGAGTCTCATCAAGTCCTTGTACCTTGCCATGGAATTGTGTTCTTCAATTTGCAAGTCCTTTGTATATTGTTGTAAGGATGTGTTTCTTAGTTTGTAAGTATTTTGGCAGTAAGCCTTGTTATAACTTTTGTAAGTAGTGAGCTTCATATATTGTGAGGTAACTCTCACCATAGTTTTTCCCTTCTATTTTCCACATAAATCTAGGGTCCTCTTGTGCATGTTTGTTCTTTACTTTATATTTCTTTATTGATCTAGTTAAAGTTTCAATTGTTGTATCTTTCATTGTTGTTGATTAGAATAAGTGTTGTTGATCTTGTTAAGGGATTGAATTTATTTACCTTTTTCTCATATATTTAAGATTTTTTGATCTAGTTAAAAGATTGAGGTTGTACTGGGCTAAATAGTTTAATTTTTTAGAAGACCAGTTCAACCCCTACCCTTTCTCTCAATCTTTGGGTGTGTTCAACATAATCTTTAGGAAGGGAATGGAAATAAGATCATAGAGAAGATAAAGGAAGAAAATTCCCAACTAAGAATAGCAGGTCACAGTAAAACTCCCCTAAGAAATCAAATGCCTAAGCCACACCAACCAATACAGTAACACCACCAAATAGATCAAAGAAAAAGCATTGGAGGAAACCTAGAGTACCTTCAATACCATAAAAGACTTTATCAAGAGCATTGAAAGCCAACCATACAGGTCACACAACCAATGGAGTGATAAGAAATAGGAAAACCACCCCATCGCCATCAAGATTTGTATCATCTTTACCTTCACCTTCAATTTTTTTTTAAAAAAAACACACTTCTTGGTTTGCTCCCCTCTCGCTATGCAAGATTAATCAAGTAATTATCACTATTATTTTATTTTTCATAAGAAATAAATAATTATCTAAATAAACTAGAACCTATCATTTTAATTTCATCAAAATTTTATCTAAGTGACACAATAATTTTTAATTACATATTCAAACATTTTATGCATAATTAATTTTTAAAAATTATTTATTATCATTAATGAATTATTGTCCCAAGATGACTTTCCAAATGCTAATGCCTTATAGGTGAATTTTTAATCAATTTACATGCAAAATAAATTTTTACTATTAGATACCAAAAAAAAATAGTTAAAAGTAAATTTTAATTACCCATCCATCCTCCAATAAACAATACCTACTAAATGACCTATTGAAAATTTAGATATTTCATAAAAATAAGATAGGTATGACAAGGAAAATGATTTAGGGCATACACTAACATTGGGCGAAAAGATTTAACCATATAAGTAATCTCACATTGAGAACACATATGAGGAACAATGCTTTGAACATCAATGTGAATATCAAAGTGAAGGGATTTATAAAATTATATAATAAATTTGAATGCTTGAATATAAAAAGAATCAAACAACTAGCCATAAGTGGATGTCATATTATGTTGCGGGAGATAAGATAAATACCTTGATGTATCTTAGTATGATGAAATTAGGAAGTAAACTGTATATCTTATGATATAATATTATTGCACGTAGGGAAATGAAATATAGTTATCAACATCCATATATTTATTAATGAACATAAAAATTAATGATTTATAAATAAAATTAGAAAAAGCGAGCAGTGTTGATAAAAAATCATAAATATTTTGTAGACCAAAAACAAGATAATATTGGTAGTGAAAGTGTCATGCCCTAAATTTGCACATAGGGAAGAACACAATGAACAAATTATTTTTGAAATAATAATGAATAAACACTAAATATGATCAACCACGTATGATCATAGTAACATACTATTGAACAAATTAATAATATTGACACTATTTTATTTTATTTTTTTGTTTATAATAATAATAACCTTAATGGCAATCTTAATATTTATATTTAATATTATCTTTGCTTATAGTAGTAATATAAAATTATCAATTTTATTCATTAATACTGCAATTAAAAGTTACTAAAAAAAAAACTTTAACATTATCATTCATGGGTTAATATATATTTACTACTATTACAAACAGTTTTATCAACTAAGTAAATACTTTACCCTCAACATTACTCGTAAAAAATCCATTACTATTTGTGATTAACCACCACAACTAACTTAACTTCTAATTAAATGATTCATTGATTAAAAATAATAAATAAGGTTATTATTTATTTATATATATAACCTTTATTTAAATTTAATATTAATGTTACCATTATATTAAAAATAGAAATTAATAATGGCACTAGTTTTAATATTAAGAGTAAGCTGAAAATTTGAACAAGATTATAGACAGTATTAAAGAACAATATTAATATTATCAATAATATTGGATAGAATTTTCTCAAATTGCTCATATTATTCTATGCCAATTTTACACTCCATATGATATTAATTATTGAAACATCTCACTATTTAATATTATTATTTTCCAATGTAACTCCATTATATTCATATTAATATTAACATCCATATAATAAATTAGTATTTCTTATTATTATCATCTAATCACTACTATTGTCAACTCATCATGCCTTGCGATATTCTAATTACCACCATAGCTTCGCTAATAAGATTTGTAAGAACACTTTCTTAACATGTATCACTTTATTTGTTATTCATTTTAGAAATATTATTCCGATTAATAACCCTTCATAAAAATATCACTAATTATTTTTATTTTTATTTTCAAGTATAATTCTTACATATATATATCTTTTATCTAATTATTCATCTTTATCTTATATATAAACAAAAAAAGTTCATATAAATAACTACATTTATTTACATATATTCCATTTATTTTATTTAAAATAAGTAAAAGAAAAAGAACCCATTTGCAAAATAACAAAGATGTCTTCCTTCTAAAAATAATATTACTAAATATCTAATTTAGTTTATTTTTATTTTTAATTCAAAGAATATGAAGAAATCTGAAATTTAAGAATGGGCTTTTTAGAGGGAAACGTGGAGCCCTAAATGGAAACTCCCCACCCATAAAATATATCTTATTGGATTCATTCTAATAAAGTTTGGATTATAAAAATCAAGACATGTACTTTTTAATATGAAACATGAACTAAATCTTCACTGAAGTCATTCTAAAAGTTGGCAACCACCTTAAATTTCTCCCACTTTACCATTCACTTATTCCCCTCATCTAAGGGTGAACTGATTTTTTTTTCATAAAATCTATAGGCCCGTAAAAGATTGAAAATAAATAATCCCACGGTTCTGTAGGTGCTGGTAGGAGATCAACGATGGGAGATAAGCTAAAAATTAAACTTAAAGAAAATACTTAACCCTAGATCAATATTAGTTTGAGGAGGCGATACACATAAATAAAAGAAGCGGAGTTCATTGTATTTTACTGCAAAAAGAAAATCCGAAAAAACTAAGGAATAAAACTTCACTGATTTATTATTATTTTTAAGAAGATTTCAATTTGAATTGTTTCCAATAAAATTTTGAATAATATAATAACAGTTTTATATATTTGGATCTAACTTTTCTTCTTCTGTTTTTCTAAAAAATTGTCTTTATAGGTTTATTCAACTGTCCAAAAAAAAAAAAGAGTGATGCCCAACAGAATGTATCAATGCAAAATAGATGGGATTGCTTTTGGCTTGGTTTATGGAACAATACTGTTTGTGTACAGAGAAGTTTTATACTGGAAAATATCAAATTTGTAGTGAAAAATAAATAAACCTTTTAAATCTTTCTTTTGTCATAACTTTAAACTAAAAGTTTCTACAACAGATTATGATGGTAACAGTCCTTTAAACATTTTATTCAAGAATAGTTAAAGATACATATATGCTTTAGAATTACAACTAGAGCTTGAATCTTATAAAACTAAGAAGGAAGAATTTTCTTCAGGAAGCAATACATTTATGTATTTATTATTTCCTTGTCTTAAATCATAATACAATTTCTGACTTCTTCTTTTGGGTTAAATTTCAATACAACAGTTATCAAGACAAAAATTGTAACAAAAAGGTATAGTATGTATATATTTTTAATTTTTGTTTAATCTTTATTTTTGGGTAACAATATAATCATAGAATAGACACATTTCACAACAACATTTATTTACATGAAACATTCATTGGAATGGTAAAAGAAATCTATACACTCAATAAAATAGATTGATAAAAGAAGGAACATTCTCTTTACAACTATTCTTTCAAGAAGGTTTGTACATGAACCTATGCAACATTCACCAAGCCTATTACAATCAGCCCATTAGGGTTGTATACATTATGGAATATTTTCATTCAGTAACACTGATAATAGAACAAAGATAGTCTCAACTTGAAACTTCCTCAAATCTTAAATATCTCTTCAAAAATCTGTAGAACCTTACACATGACACGATCTTTCTTCTAAAGCCAATGGGGTGCTCACCACCCAACCTTTGACTGGAAAACCAGTCACCCCCGAGCTTGGAGGCCATCAAAGGAACCGGGTTACACACATTCACAAAACTTGCAAAAACATTGAAAACACTCATACACATACAATACCACCCAAACCCAAGGATTCACATTCACATTGAATCTTCTCAAAGATTCAAGAAAGGGGGAGACTTAGGAGACACCACTACCCAATGGGGAAACATATATATAGATCATGCATAAAATCACAACTTCTCTCCATTTATCAATCCATCCAACTCCATAAAATAACATGGGTACTCATACCCAGGGACTTCATACTCCAATAATGTGGGTACTCATACCTAGAAAAAAAATAAAAAATCCCATACTCCAATTATGTGGGTACTCATACACATATCTCTGCCTTCTCAAAGGTTGAAGGCTTACCCATTGGAGGTTCATCCTCTCTCAACCCCATACTTGGGGAGCTCTCAAAATCAAAGGGAGCCATCCCCATACAACCCAACACAAAAAAAGAAAACCAACACATAAAAATACAATAATGATTCAAATGATTACGCACAATCTTTTCAAAAACTAGTAGATTCAACCAAAACAAAAACAAAGGGATTGAAACCAACCTCTTACGCTTTCCAAGAAGAAAAATGTGGAAGGACCCATGTTTTTCCTTTAGACTTTCTCATCCAAAACAAGCTTCTTCCAAAAACTAGAACCAAAATTACCAAATCCAAAAGAAAACCAACCCCTCCACAATCCAAAAAAAAAGAGATAAATAGAATTCCTCTAAATTTGTTTCCAAAATAACTCTTGCTTTCAAATAATAGAAGATAAATGAGAATCTAATTGAAGTTTATCCATTTACAACCCATTCCAAATACAAATTCGTCACCCTCAAATCTAGGCCTTTTTGAGAGGTCATATCTTGATTTTAGTTCAAAATATAACTTGAATTAAGTGCCTAACCCTTGGGTTAACGCCTAGGGGTTTAAAAAAAATAGAAAAAAGCATAAAATAACCTTTTTCGAACCCTTTTGACTCAAATAAGAAAAAAAAAACAAAGTCCCAAAATACCCTCAAATCTAACTTTACAGAAAAAATACAACTTAAAGACAAAATAAAACTTTATAATAAAGATAACACTCAAGTCTCAAACCACTTTACAAAATTTTACATCATAATAGGAT
>VDFB02358134.1:31338013-31386507 GCA_007258455.2 Sequoia sempervirens | reverse complement strand
AAAAATTTGTGGACATCTAAAGATTGATCAAATAAGCCTTTTCCCACTGGTTTCATGTAGAAATACTGGATATCTTGCTCTAGATCTAAGTTTTTGTGAGACTTGACAACTTTACATGACACGTTTTGCAACTTTCACAACATTGCAATCTTCATACTTTTGAAGGCTTCAAATCCACTTTTTCTTCAACCTATAAACCTGCAATCACACAATGAGAGAGAAAAAGTGTTTTTTTGTTAGGGAATAGGGGTTTTCCTTGGTCAAACCCAATTTAGGTAATTAAACCAAATGATGAAATAATGAGATAAGGACACGAAACATGAAACATAAACAATGATACCTTAAATGATTTATTGGAATGTAAATCTGAAATCTAACATGAAGAATGTAGATCATGATCTCAAATTGGATTTGAAAAAGTTCTTGCAAATGGATCCTCAATGCTACATCAAAAACATTAGCTCAACAAGAGGCTTGATGCACTATGTCTTTGACATGATGATGGATCTTGAATTGCTGCACCAAATAATTAAGAAATATACCTTTGAATGCTTTAAAGATGCTCTTGAATGTCCTTTAATACTCTTGAGAATGCCTATAATCACAAACTTTCTATTAGGAATGCTCTCTTGAAATTCTTAGGTGAAAATGAGTGAAATAACCTTGTATTTGTACTTGTTTATGCAAAATTTCCTCAAATTACAACACTACAAGTCAATATCATATCTAGGGAAATAAAATCCCACCAATAATTTGAATTTAATTTAGATTTAAGCCACATGGGACTCATACACTAGAAGTGGCTTATGAGTCCCATTAGGCTAAGCTTTGGGACACATTTTTCAAGAAAGGCTTAGATTGATATGAAATTAGGATCGAGGCCCTGAAACTTAGGTGGGACTCATATGCCCAAGGTGGCGTATGAGTCCCAAATTATTAAATTTGGGCCATACAATCCAAAAACATATGAATTATGATTGGATGTTGGTTTATGTCAGGATTATAGGCTTGAAAAGATGCATTAAATAAGGCATGTGGATGGAAAATAAGGCCAAATAAGGCATAGAGAAGCCCAATTTATTAATGAAACCCTAGATTAGTGTGAAATTGTAAAGGTACACTTTACAACACCATAATTTAGGAAAAATCAAGTTCATTTAGTTTACAAGGGCCCAAGACCTTATGTGAATGTGTTAAACACATTACAACACTAAATCAAGACAACATTATGCTCAATTTAATATGGAGGGCCTAAACAAGTGCAAAAATGTAAGGGTATATATTTTCCATCATTACATAAGCATATATTTATCTATGTGTATATATGTATATGTATATATAAAGATATATTTATATATGTGTATATATGTATATGTATATATAAATATATATTGATATATGTGTATATATGTAAGTCTATACATATAAACATATATTTATATATTTGTATATATGTATGCATATACATATATATACATATTAATCTAGATACATGCATACATACGTATGTATGCATGTATGTATGTATGTATTTATATTTATATATACATATATGTATATATATATATATATATATATATATATATATATATATATATATATATATATATATATATATATATATATATATATATATATATATATATGCATATATAGGTATATATATCTATATATGTATTTGTATATATATAGTACATAGGGACAAAGATAACATAAGTAAAATAGAGGTCTATGAAATATAATAAAATAAATATATAGTCTTGGGTTGGAAAGAGACTTTATATAACCCCATAGAAAACAAAAATGGCCTACAAACCTAAGATAACATATATATATATATATAATGAAAAAAAAATTATGGGTCATGATCATGCTCACTTGCATAAAGCTTCATCCTATTTCGTTCTAGAACTTTGTCGATGTTTATATATGAAACTTGTGATATTCATGGAAACATTTAATAAATATGAAAATAGTATAAATATGTGTAAGAAGGCTAATAAAAATCTTTATAAATCACTCATTACACATTCATTCATTCCTTGTTGCCCCTTTATTACCTTTTTTTAGCATCCCCAACAGAAAGAAACAACATTTATTGACTCTTACCCTTTGTAGATTGATGAAACCCTCAAGGTAAGGGTTTTTCCACACATTTTCTCCTTCCATTTACTACCCTATTTAAATAACAAAGATTTCATTCCTCTACCTTTTTCTTAAGGTGTGAGACAGGGTCTATTTGTAAAATTTTTGAGAAAAAATATTGTGTTGACATTTGATTTAGGTCCTCCCCTTCTTGCATTGTCTCCTCATAAATTGTTAAAAATTATTATGTTATGCATTTTATTTTTTATTACTTCTCATTGATCCTAAGGATGTTTAATTTTAATAGGCGATATAGAGGAAGGGGTAGAGGGATTGTGTGAGTTCCTTTTTCAGAAGAACTAAGTAATGGTGATCATTGGATCAATTTATTGAATGTATTCCCAAACCATTAAATAAATTGATGATAAAGTTATCCAATGGGCCTTGGACATTATGAAACTAGTGACATATTATTTATATTGAATTAAACATCATTAAAATGGGACACAACCCCTTTTCCAGTTATGAAACTTATCAAAAGTTAGAAATAGATTAAAATATCAATATATTCATTTATTTATGAGGTGGAAGATACTAATATGATACACAAGAATATAGTAATTTTCTATTTTACGATCGTATTTCCAAAGGAAAATAAATTTTTGAGAGATCTTACATTGGTAAATATGTTATGCTTTTTCATTGAATCCTCTATAAAAATTGTACGATTAATTATATAGCTTGAATATTGAGTAAGGAATATGATTATTATTTTCTTTTATGATACATTATTATATACATGATATGATATGGATGATATATATATACACACACATGATTGTGTCAACTATCAATTACCATAATATTTCTTGAAACAAAATTATATATAAATTGATATATATTTAAATTAACTATGTTACATTAATATCATAATTGATACCAATACTAATATCATAATAATGTGATAATATATCTATCTTCCTAATCTAATATCACAATGTTCATTAATTAATCAAAATGCATAATTTATTTTAGTACCATATACAAATTTTCAAAGGTGTTCTAACAAACATAGTTTTTCCTAATGGATGTGGATTAGTAATGTGGAAATGGAAAAAGTATCCCTTTTCCTTGCTTAATTTGGGAAATATTAATTTTAAAAAGAACTTAATGTTGCCTTAATCTAGTGTTGTAATGTGTTGTACACATTCACATTCGATTTAGGGCTCTTTTAAGCTAAATTGACTTAATTTTGACTTAATTTAATGTTGTAAAATGTATTAATTTACAATTTCACATTGAATTTTGGCCCCCCTTACATTTATGACCTTTATATTTGTGAACACCAAAAAATTAACCCTTCTAATTTTTTTGTCTCGTTTGGGCCCTACTTGTGATTTTTTGCTTAATTTTGCCTTGATTTAATGTTGTAATGTGGATAACACATTCAGATTAGGTCTTTGGCCCTTGTGAACTAAAAGGATTCAAGTGTACCTTACTTAAGTGCTCTAAAGTATTGTAACACACTTTCAAACTTTTATAGGGTCTTTTTAATTTATTTCACCTAAATAACCTCTTTTCATCATTTCCCAAGCCTTGTTTCAAAGTGTTGTAACACACTTTCACACTTTTCTACATTTGTCATTAATAATTGGGCTTTCTTATGCTTTAATTGGCCCTATTTTGCATCCACAAGCCTTATTTATGTCTATTTTTGAGAATAATCTTGATAAACATCATTTAAAACATCAAAATCCTGAAACCCACCTTAAATGCCTAAGGTGGGACTCATTCGCCATTCTAGGAGAATGTTTCCCCTTAGGTGGGACCCATTCACCTAGGATGGCGAATGAGTCACATTTAGCTCAAAATTAAAATTTAATTCAAAATTATGGTGGGTTTTTATTCTCTAAGATTTAAGGTTGGCCTATGATGTAATTTCAAGAATATTGCATAATTCAGTATTAATACAGGCTTGTTCCCCTCATTTTCATACCTAGCATTCATGTATTCATGCATATAGTTTACAAGGGAATTTGAGCATTCAAAAAAGCATTTGATGCATTTCATGGGAAGATTATCAAGCATTCAAGAGAATTTTTAGTTATCATTCATCATGTCAAAGATTTCTTGCATCATGTTGTTTTAGAGGTAACATTTGTGATGTAGGATTGTGTGATTCAAGCAAACATTGCATTCAGGATCAATCAACATCAAGCTAGATTCCAAGTCCAGATCCATTGGAGCCAATACTTACATGTTTGCAACACTTTATTTGCTAGGGTTTGGTGAGTTCCAACATTGTTATTTTTTAATTCATCATTATCCATTCTATTTCATTTAATTTCAACGGTTTAATTACCAGTAAGGGGTTTGACCAAGGAAAACCCCTATTCACTAACCCCACAACATTTTTCCCTCTTCTTGTGCGTGATTTCTAGGGCTAGGTTGCACTTTTACCAAGAATTTAGGATTTGAAAAGTGATCACAAGTCAAAGTTGTCAAAGTACTAACAAAATCTTGGAGAAGATCTATAGGTTGAATTTTGTAGTTTTAGACCCAAATATGTATCAGAGAAGAAGAGCAGATGCAGGGCTATAGTTTCTTGTTTTGAATTTCCAGAAATCAATAGGTGGACTAATTAACCACTATTGGTGAATGTGTCCCATTGGCTAGTCTTAAATAGGAATTTTATAGATCTGAGTACCAATTTTTTTGAAACCTGTTTCGGCAAAGTCTTCTCGAACCAAGACTAAGTTTCCCAACTTTCCGTATGAGTCCCAATTGGCATCAACAACATTTTTTTTAGGATTTCGGAGCTCCATGATGCCTCTTCAACTTGTCATGTGCACATTTCTAGTTTCTTAATTTTTTGTTACATTTTACTTGCATTCTTACTCCATTTAGTATTAGTTTGCATATCACACTATGTTTTCAAACATCTAGCATTTTCCAAGTTTTCACTTGGTGGTGAACCCATTTCTTGTCTCCATTCATCTCCAAGGATATCTTATTGAGCCACAGGTTTTTGTGTGTAAGGGTGTTATGCCTCTCTTGCTCAATTATGGTTTCTCACCTAAAGGAGAGAAATGGACCCCACACAAAATCTAGGTGATTCACTCAAACTAATGCAAGTACAATGAAAATATACATAATTACAATGACCTAAATGTAAAAAACTGATAAAATGGATTGATTATTTATGCAAAACCTAAGAAATATGAAGTGTTTTAAAAAATAGTGTGATATTTACAAATGAACTACAAACATAAACAAATGAAAACAAAACTTAATGAAACTGAATGGAGTGCACCTGGAGATAGAATGGTGATACTGGAAGGTTTTGGAATGTTTTAGAAATTTCTATTGATGAAAATTGACAATCATTTGCCACAGATGGAGAATTAGTCTCGCTTCTGGTAAATTCTATTGAAATAGGTTTTGAGATGTCGAGGAATGAAAACCTCAGAAAACACTTTCTGCAGCATAGCAGTGGAACTAATTCGCCATAGATGGTGAATTAGTCTACCTACAAAAATCTACAAACTTTGAAGTCAAATTTGTGTTTCCAGAACTGTACTTGTCTGCTTGTTGTGTTGACGAAACTGAAACTATAGAAAGTAGTTTGAATGATGTTTCCAAGATTGAATTAGGTCTTTGTTGACTTGAATAGATTTGATGATTTGTTAACTACATTTCAAAACCTATCTCTTTGAAAAATATTCCTACAAGACTTGCAAACACACATGCAAAGAGGGGGAAAATTGTTAAGGGTTAGAGTATAGTGGTTTTCCTTTGTCAAACCCCACTTTGGTAGTCAAACCTTATGAAATGAAATGAAATAAGAAAGGAATGATGAAAAAATAACATGCCACTATCATGAACTCATAAAACCCTTGTTGTTAAAGTCTGAAGATATGTCAATGGCTACTCCAAGATGCTTGATAATTGCTTGATTGAATGATGTTATGATGCTCAAATGGATGCAAGAATGAATACTTGAATGAATAGGTGAATAGGGGTTTAAATGGATAGAAAAAAACTTATTTATACACACTTATACCCTAATTTCTTGAAAATACAACATCACAAGCTGAACTTAGGTCTTAATGAATAAAAACCTGAAATAAATTTGAAATTATTTGGGTATGTGCAAGATCATCATGGAAAAAATAGGCCCTTAAGTGGCAAAAAAATTAGAAAAATCAGAGTTAGGAAACTTGACATAAAAATTTGAATAAGTTATCTATATTATTTTAAAAATATGTAACAATAGAATTTGTAGAAAATTGAATGTAGTCTAAAATACTAGGTTTCTTTTTTTTATTTTTAAATGTATTTGGTGAAAATTTAAAATTTCAATGAAGTGGTACTTAAATTTCAGAAAAAAAATAAGAAGTAGGTAATGCACTGACCACCCTAACCACAGTAAAATGATAATATTTTTTTATAATATTTTAGATATAAGTAGAGGACTCATGCCCGATCGATGCATATTTTTTTATAATTTTTTTCCAAGTAAATAACTAATTATGAATTTTTTATTACAAATTTTTTAAAAATATAAAAACTTGTATGTCTGACCACCTTAACTTGGTCAAAACTTCATGAAATTAAAACTTTATTTTTTTAATCCTATAGTATGTGAAGCATAGAATGTGATGCATGTTTTGGATTCAAAAAATGTGATACTCTTTGAAAGCTATAAATATTTTTCAATGAACCTATCAATCAGGACTTTAGTCGTAATTTGAATAGAAAATGAATAATAATTACTTATTAAATTCAAAATAAAGCATAATTTATATCGATGGAAAGCTAAGAATCTCCTTTAAAAACCCTTTTCGTTTCATCACTTTTGGATTAAAAAATAGTCATCAGCCACATACCCATCATATTGCCACTTTTTGGCCCATCATGATCCTGCACATACCCATTTTGAATTTTTTGCCAAGAGGGAATCATTCACCACCCATGGCGAATGGGTCCCACTCAAGGCATGTAAGTGGGTATTGGGAATCAAGTTACATTTAATGATATTTTTTGGGTTTATATTAAAAAATACACTTAATTATGACCTATAAGTGCATAAAGGGTTCAAATAAATAATAAAAAGGGTGTAATTAGTGGTGACAAGCCTAGAAAAGCATGAAAGTTCGTTACAAGACTATACAACACTTTAAAATAAGACTTGGTAAGGGGTAAAAAGGGAATATTTAGATGAATTATAATAAGAAGTGTCTAGAAAAGTGTAGAAATTTGTTACAACACCCTTATAAGACATCATAAAATCTTAATAATTTAAATATTCAAGACCTAGTGTGAATGCATAAGTTACATTTAAACATTTAATCTAAGAAAAATAGGCCAAGCATCACAGGAAAAAGACCTAAATGACCATGAAAGTTTCCAAATATCCATTTTTCTATGGTACATTTATCCCCCACTTTAGTGAAAGGATGAACTTGCTTCAAACTCACACTAAAGTAGCCATGCATATTTGAGAGGGATTCAAATATACTTATGCTGGAAAGATGAGACAACAATGATCAAGAGGGATGGTCAAGCCCCAATGATGAAGATCCCATGGGAAAACACACATAAGAACAAAGGAACACACATATGAAAGAGAAGAGGAAGAGAAAGAGGAAAATTTAGATCAAGCTTTGATTAGTTGTCCAACTAGTTGTGGATCAAATCTAGGTTGTTTGTTTGAAAAGAAAAATGCATACTCACTCTGGGGTGATGGAACTCTTGGTTTTCCATTGGGTAAGAAGGCCCAAAAGGTGATAAACATACAGTCACAGCTAGTATGTACTCACAAACACATAGATGGCTATGGGGAAAGTTGTGCCTTAAAATCTGCTTCCCACTCAACCATACCAAATTTATACCTCCTGATAACTTTCATAAGGCACCACAAAGGAAAATGTTAGTTTGTGCTTCATGTGAAAAGAAAATGTTTGTATTCTTAGCACTCATGAACAAGCAGGATGGCACCACAAGCATGCAAGCTATGATATGCAAGCGGGCCATATAAATGTAAAATGCGAAAGATGTTCAAAAGATTATTATTTAGTTCATGCGAGGTCTATCACTTAGGGAATATTGTGTCTAATGTCTCCAAGAGAGGACCAATCAAAGATTAAAATATTCACAACTTTTGGGATGTAGTGCATTGTATCAGGCCATTAGGAGGAATGTAATATGCTAAGATAGATCATGCTTATGAAGGACATAACACCCAATGTCATCCACAAAGAGACAAACACATCATATAAAACAAGAAGGCTGCACTAAGAACTAGGAAAAATTAAAAATACAAGATTAATAATGCCAATGTATGCCCCCACTTTAAAGAAATTTCTACACACTGCTCTTTGAGAAATACCTTTCAAGTAGGAAATGAAAAATACAAAAAGAAACAAGATATGAGAGCCAACTTGAAAAGCCCCTATGCCAAGTCATATGTTTCTGAGTAAGGTTGCATCATGTAAAGGAACAAGAACTAAAGAAAGAGGGGTTTCCCCCAAAGAGGAAAACACCAAACACATAAGGGATCTATGATTTTGGGTTACTATGTTCATTGCTGCAATGTTTTGATTAAAGAGCTCGAATTTCTCATCATTCCCCAAATACATAGAACTAGAAGAATGACACAAAGAGAGTGAAAAAAAAGAAAAATAAAATCCATTTTGGGTCAACATGGAAGAGACATTGTGGTCTCAATGTTTTGCATCATCCCCAAAAAGGAAAACACAAGTGAAAAGGAAAAAGAAAAAGATTTTTTTTTGGGTCAACATGAAAGAGACTTTGTGGCCTCAATGCTTTGCATCATCCCCAAAAGGAAAACACAAAACAAAAGTGAAAAGAAAAGGACCTTTTGGGTCAACATGGAAGAGACATAGGGTGTCTCAACACTTTGTGTCATCCCCAAAAGGAAAATACAAAACAAAAGTGAAAAGAAAAGGACCTTTTGGGTCAACATGGAAGAGACATAGGGCGTCTCAATGCTTTGCGTAATGCCCAAAAGGAAAATAAAATTAAAAAAAATGGAAAAAGGAAAAGCAATGTATGACATATATAATAATGAAGCTACAAATAGAAGAAATGCACAAAGAGAGAGAGAGAACATTAAACATACACAACGAGGGATCACATTACACACATGCAATCACACTAAAGAAAAGAAAAAGAAAAAGGAAAATGTAAAAAGGTGAGTAATGAAAATGTAAGTCACACATGAAACAAGTCATCCACCTCCTAGTATCAATTAGTATAAGTGGGAGGTAAAAAACATGACTAAGGGACAAGGAAAAATGCATTACTTGGACAAGGCTAGCAACTTCGCACACCCATTGAATAAAAGGAAAGAAAGAGTCAAGATAGGTGATGGGAAAGGTCATGCAATAGTGAGAATGGAAGATTATATAACCATTGCATAAGGAGGTGGAGGAAATTTTACTATGGGATGATAAGATAGCAATCGGTGTCATTGAAGTGGTACTTACTCAATATCTCCTTCAATGTCCAACATTCATCACTACGATGTCCAAGAATTTGATGGTATTTACAATATGATACATTGGAATCTTTAGGATGGATGACCAGCCTATTTGAAAGTGGTAATAGTGTAAGACCTATGTTTAAGAGAATTTCCAGTTTCCTTTCACATTCAGGTGGTGGATGGAGAGGAAAATTTAGTTTTTTCATCTTGTAAGGTCATTTTCATTTACTAGATTCACCCTTTTGATGAATGGAAGGAGTAGGAGTACCCATGGGGATCCTTGTAGCCACAACATTTTTATTAGTCAAAGGTTTCTCATGAGTAAAAAGAATGTTCAAATCAGGGGGAGCCTGATATCCCAACCCTTGTGTGTTTTTGTTAGTTGTTAGTTGTTCAAAAAGACGATGTATTGCATGTTCAATTATTGTGTCACATCATTTCTTTTTCGAAATAGTAAAACATTTTCCATAAGGTTCTTCAAGGTTGATAGGAGTAATAGTCATTTTTTTATCATAGAATGGTTGACAAGGTATGTGGTTATAGGAACTAGGTCTGACTTTGGGAGGGAACTTAGGTCCTTCATTTGTTTTAGGATGTAAGTATCCAAATGTATTAGGAGGTTAAACGGTAGGAAGGTTTTGTGATTTCATGGATGGATAAAAGGGTGCATTGGCTTCAAGGTTGTCAATACATTCATTTAAAAACTGATTCATGCTATCATCATCTTCTCTAATGATGTCAACATCATGAGGAGTTGAAGGAGTATGAGGAAACTCAAGGTCTTTAGGATCACAGCCAAACACATAGTTTGACATGTCAACTAAGGATTTCAAAGACATATAAAACTTATTAAAGAAAAAGGCCATGATTCAAATGAATGAAAGTACAAAAATTCAAGAATTTCAATAGAACAATGAATCTAAAAATAGTGACAAAGATGCAATTATAACAAGCGGAAATGCAAAAAATGTTGTGAAAAATGGCAGAATTTGTTGCACAGAAAGTGCAACTAGACTGATTCACCTAGGGTGGCTAATGAGTCCAAGGATGATTTCTTTTGTGATTTTTCAGAAAATTTAAAATGATTTTTATGCTTTTCTGATGCAAAACTAGGATGTAGATGCAAAATTTTAGTATTTTTAATGTTTTGAATTGAAAAAATAAAATCTATATGAGATATTCACTAATGCAATTTTGAAAACCCTAGGATGCA
Organism: Sequoia sempervirens; assembly: GCA_007258455.2. Lineage (NCBI taxonomy): Eukaryota > Viridiplantae > Streptophyta > Pinopsida > Cupressales > Cupressaceae > Sequoia > Sequoia sempervirens. The sequence goes on along the minus strand of VDFB02358134.1, from coordinate 31,375,702 downwards.
AAATAATGAAAAAGCTAATGCAATGAGTCCTAGGATGTAAATGCAAAGGGAAGTCAAAAAGATAATGTTCAAAATGTACGTTCACCAAAATGAACCATGGATTTTTGTGTGTAAGGGTGTTATGACTCTCTTGCTGAATTAGGATTTTTCACCTAAAGGAGAGAGATAGACCCCACACAAAATCTAGGTGGTTCACTCAAACTAATGCAAGTACAATGAAAATATACCTAAATGCAACAAACTCATAAAATGGATTGATTATTTGTGCAAAACCTAAGAAATATGAAGTGTTTGACAACATAGTGTGATATGCAAAAATGAACTAGAAACATAAACAAATGAAAATAAAACTTAATTAAACCAAATGGAGTGCACCTGAAGATAAAATTTTGATGCTGGAAGATTCTGGAATGTCTTAGAAATTATTGCTTATGACCACTAGGACTCATTTTCCACAGATGACAAATTAGTCCTCCTTCTGGTAAATTCTACTGAAACAGGTTTCAGGATGTCAGAAACTAAAAACCCGAGAAAACACTTTCTCCAACCTGGTAGTGGGATTGATTCACCATAAATGGTGAAATATTCCACCTACAGAAATTTGCAAATTCTGAAGTCAACTATGTGGGTCCAGATCTGTACTTGTCTACTTGTTGGGTTGAATGATGTCTCCAAGCTTGAATTAGGTCCTTGTTGACTTGAATAACTTTGATGATTTGTTGACCACTTTCCAAAACCTATCTCTTTGAAAAATATACCAACAAGACCTACAAACACACATGCAAAGAGGGGAAAAATGGTTAAGGGTTAGAGTATATGGGTTTTCCTTGGTCAAACCACACTTTGGTAATAAAACCCTATGAAATGATATCAAATAAGAAGGAATGATGAACAAATAACATGCAAGTGTCATAAAATCACCAAACCCTTATTGTTAAGTTCTGAAGATATGTCAATGGTTGCTCCAAGATGCTTGATAATTGCTTGTTTGAATGATGCTATGATGCTCAAATGGATGGACGAATGAATACTTGAATGAATAGGTGAATAGGGGTTAAAATGGATAGAAAATAACTTATTAATAGGCACTTATGCCCTAATTTCTTGAAAATACATCATAGGCCGACCTTAGGTCTTAATGAATAAAAACCTGAAAGAAAATTGAAAGTATTTTGATTTTTTTACCAAGAGGAACTCATTCTCCACCCATGGTGAATGGGTCCCACTCAAGGAATGCAAGTGGGTGTCAGGAATTAAGTTGCATTTAATGATATTTGTTGGGTTTATATTAAAAAATACACTCAATTATGACTTGTAAGTCCATAAAGGGGTGAAATAAAGTACAAGAAAGGTGTGGTTAGTGGTGAGAAGCCCAGAAAAGTGTGAAAGTTTGTTACAAGACTTTACAACACTTTAAAATAAGATTTGATAAGGGAAAAAAAGGGAATATTTAGATAAATTATAATAAGAAGAGTCTATAAAAGTGTAGAAATGTGTTACAAAACTTCACAACACCCTTAGAAGACATCATAAAATATTAATAGTTTAAATATTCAGGACCTTGTGTGAATGCATAAGTTACATTACAACATTAAATCTAAGTAAAATAGGCCAAGCATCACAGGAAAAAGACCTAAATGACCATGAAAATTTCCAAAGATCCATTTTTCTATGGTACACTTATAGTCAGATCTCTCATATCCTTCATTAGGTTGAGACCTCTAAGGTATTCTTGAATGTGAACATTGTGAAATCGGATCCCACTACTTTCCATTTTGTGGGGACAAGGAAGTTGAGCATCCATTTCCAGTGTCCACATTTTGGTGAACCCAACTTTTGAGCATCATAGTTCTAATTTGGAGTGCATTTACATCCTAGATTTAGCTTACATTAACATTTCATTTTGCATTACTTAATTTGAATCCTAGGGTTTCAAAATTTTGATTAGTGAAAAGTTCATTTAGCTTGTGTTATTGCATTTAATTTCATTAAAAATCAATAAAATTCTGCATTTGCATAAGAAAACATAAAAAGCATAAAGTGAATTTCAAAATTAAAAAAAAAAATTAGTACCATGACTCATTCACCACCTTTGGAAAATTAGTCCTTTTGCACAATTTGCACTACATTTTCTAGCATTCAATCTTAATTTTCTTAGTTCTTGTTTTTTGTTGATATATTTGTGTTTCAGTTTGTAGATTTTCTATTTCATTCAATTCGTTGTATCTAGTTTAATTTCACCCATCTTGTGCATTTTTTTTACAACATTATTGCATAGTTTAGAATCTAAATTTGCATCATGGATATGTGTTTTAATAAGCTCTGGATGTCATTAAAATCCTTAGTAGATATGTCAAGTTTTGTCTTTGGAAATGACCCTAATGACATTGAACTTACTCATACTCCTTCAACTCCTAATGCATGTCCTCCTCATGATGTTGAAATCATTGGAGAAGATGATGACAACATGAATAAAATCCTAAGCAATTGTCTTGACAACCTTGAAGCTAATGCATCCTTTTATCAATCCATGAACCAACCAAATCCTCCTACAATACCACCTCTTGAGATGCTTGGTTACTTACATCCTGAAACAAAATTTGAACCTAAGTTCCCCACAACAGGTGAATCTAGTTCCTCTAGACAAGAAAACATTCAAATACTTTATGATAATAAATTAACAAACACTCCAATCAACCTTGAAGAAACATATGGAAAAGGCTTCACAATCTTGAGCAAACAAGGATGTGACATAACAAGTGAGCATGAAATTCATGAACTCCTCGAGCAAAACCCAATGGATGAAAAGCCAAAGGGATTAGGATATCAAGATCCCTCTCACAACAACAAGCCTCCTAGAGAATATCTAATGCTTCAAGATTATGGTACGGTGATCTTTGAATCCCCTCCTGATCTAAATGTCCACCTTCCTAGAGAGAAACCCTTGATTAATAACAATAAAAAGGATGAGAGGATCACTTTGGGTCCCCCTCCTTCAATTAGAGAGAAGGGTGAATCTAGCAAATGTAAGAAGCCTTACAAGTTATAAAAATTGAAGTCTCCTTTCCCACCACCTAAAAATCAATGAAAATTACAAATTCTTCTCAATCAAGGATAAATACTATTACCACCTATGAACTGACTTGTGCTATATGCTAAAGATGAAAAATTTCCACATTGTGCATATCATCACATTCTTGGACATAGTCATTATGAGTTTCATGCATTGAAAAACATATTCAACAAGTATCACTTTGATGAAAATAATTGCTATCCAGTGATTTCAGAACACACTCTCCTAGTCCTTGTCATGTAATAGTTCTAGAACATTCTCTTCTCACTTTTGCATGACCTTTGCCTTCACCTACCTTGAATCATTCTTGTCTCTCACTTAGTGGAGACAAGCAATTTTTACCCTTGTCCTAGTTATGCATTTTTCGTTGTCCCTTTGGTTCATCATCTACCTTCCACTTATACAGATTGAGATTGGGTGGCAGATGACTTGCTCAATGGTTGACTTGTACTTTCCTTACTAATATTTTGCATTTTCATTTTTATTTTCTTTTTATTTTGTGTGATTGCATGTGTGTAATGTGATCCCCCATGATGTTTTGTTTGGTGTTCTCTCTTTGTGACATTCCTCTATTTGTACCCTCATTCCTCTCTATGTCATGCATTCATTTCACCTTTTTATCTTTATCTTTTTCTTGTGTTTTCCTTTTGGGGATGACGCAAGGAATTGAGAAATTCATGTATCTTTTATGTTGACCCAAAATATTAACCTCTTTCTTTTTCCTTTTCTTTTTCATTTGTCTTGTGTTTTCCTTTTGGGGATGATGCAAGGAGATGAGGAACCCTAGGTCTCTTCCATGTTGACCCGAAAGGTTTTTCCTTTTTTTTTGCTCTCTTTGTGTCATTCTTCCAGTTCTGTGTATTTGGGGAATGATGAAAGTTACGAGCTCTCTAAAAATAATGTAGCAAAGAACATACTTACCCCAAATCCATAGACCCCTTATGTGTTTAGTGTTTTCATTTTGGGGGCAACCCCTCCCTTTTATTTTTATCTCACACATGACACAACTTTACTCAGAAACATATGACTTGGCATAGGGCTTTCCAAGTTGGCTCTCATGTCTACTTTCTTATTTGTAATTTTCATTTGCTACTTTGAAGTAATTTCTCACAACATGGTGCTTATCAATTCCTTTTAAGTGGGGGCATAAATTTGCATTATTCTTTTTCATTTTCCTTTTCTTGGTTCTTAGTGTAGACTTCTTACTTCATATGATGCATTTTTCATTTTGTGGATGACACTGGGTATGATGTCTTTTAGGACCATGACCTATCTTAGCATATTACATTCCTCGTAGTGGCTTGATGCAACACACTACATCCCCTAAGTTGTGAATCTTCTATTCTTTAATCGGTCCTCTCTTGGAGACATTAAGCACAATGTTCCCTAAGTTAAATGCATCGCATGAAATAAGAAAGACTCCTTTGAACATTCTTTTCATGTTTTATTTTTCATTTGTTATATGTCCACCTTGAATAACACAACTTGCATGCATGTGAAGCTATCGTGTTTGTTTATGAGTTCCAAGCATATGAATTCTTGCTTGTCTAATGAAGCTCGAAAGATCATTTTTCTTTTTGTGGTGCCTTATTAAAGTTATTAGGAGGTATAACTTTGGTTTTGTTGAGCAGGAAGCCCATTCTGAGGGATGACTTTCCCCATAGCCACCTACATGTGTGTGAGGGCATACCAACCACAAGTGTATGTGTGCCATACAAAAATGTTCCCTTGTCATTTTCATGGTCTTTTACGCCATTCATCTCAACTTCTCATCTATTTTTCTTTGATTTATTGGTGTAAGGTGGCCTGAACATTCACACTAGGTCCTTAAAATTCAAATAATGATGTCTTGTGAAGGTGTTGTGAAGTGTTGTAAGAAATTTCTACTCTTCTAAACTGTATTCATTACAATTAACCTAAATACCACATTTTTATTCATCATCAAGTCCTATTTTGAAGTGTTGTAAAGTCTTTTAACAATATTTCACACTTTTCTAGGCATAATTTCACTATTTACACCTTTCTTATACTTTTTCTGACCCCTTTATGCCGTTATAAGGCATAATTAAGTGCATTTTTGAATGGAAACCTGACAAACAACATTAAATATAACTTAGTTCTTGCACCTACATTTAGGTCCTAGGTGGGACCCATTCGTCATGGGTGGCAAATGAGTCCCCCTTTGCTCCAAATTCAAAATATTTTAAATTTTATTTTAGGTTTTTATTTAAAATCACTTGATGTCAGCCTATGATGAGGTATTAAAGAGTTACTAAGGCACATGAATGTATAAATAAGTGATTTTCACCTCATTTTACATCTCCTAATTCATTCAAGCAATCATCTCCAATCATACTTCACATCCAAGCATTCAAGCACTTTACAACATCAAATCAAGCATCAATCATGCATTCAAAGGAAACCATTGACATATCGTCAGAATTTCATCAACAAGGGTTTGGTAAGTTGTAACATTTGCATGTTATTAGTTTGTCTTTCTCTTTCATTTTTTCATTTCATTAAGGGTTTGATTACCAAAGTGGGGTTTGACTAAGACAAACCCCTATTTGCTAACCCTCAACCATTTTTCCCCTTTGTGCATGTGTTTTGTATGCAAATTTATCAAGTATTTAAGTTTTGAAAAGTGGAGAACAAGTCAACTAGGTGCTTCAAGTTAAACCAACCATATTTTTATATTGGAGAACACTTTCTATCTATTTTTTGTAGAATTGACTTCAACAACTCGAAAAGTAGACATTTCTAGATCTGGTGTTGTAGAGTTGTCTCCAGATTTATCAAAATTTTGTGAAGGGACTAATTCACCATCAGTGGCAAATGAGTCCCACCTTAAGGCTATAAATCTAGGTTTTATTAGATTCTAGATCCCGATAGTCAAAAATAGGTTCTCAACAACCTTCATCAGAAGCAAGACTGATTCACCATCACTGGCGAATGAGTCCCACTAGTGAATTTTGAGTAATTTTAGACAGCATCCAAAACCTGCTAGATTCCTCAAATCTTGCCTAGGTGCACTTTGATTCAACCTTTCTCTTTATGTTTTGTAGTTCATTCATTCTTAATTCATTGTTTACATATCATAGGGTGTTTTCCAACATTGCATTCATCTTAGGTTTTGCATTCATAATTGCTCAACTTCATAGTTTAGTTGCATTCATATCATTCCATTTAGTCCTAATTTGAGTGAACTAGCTAGATTCTTTGGCCCTTTCTTTCTCCTTTTAGGTGAAAAACCCTAGAAGTGCTAGAAAGTAATAAGGTGCCAAAAATCTATGGTTCATTTTGGTGAACCTGCATTTTGAACTTATTAGATTTTTTATTTCAAATGCATCTTGCATCTTAGGCTTCATTTGTATCAACATTAAATTAGAATATTGTTTTGTTTTTTCATTCTAGGGTTTCTTAACTTGTATTATTGAAAGACTCATTTAAATTTCATTCTTGCATTACATATCATTGAAAAACCTAAAAAATTGCATCTGCATCCTTTATTGGCATTTGAAAATAATTTAAATCACATTAAAATTTTTGAAAAACATAAAATAAATCTCATACTGGGACTCATTCAGCACCCTGGATGAATCAGTCCACCTACATATTTCATTCTATAGTTTTAGATATTTTTGGGTATTTCTTGCATTACAGTCTACTATAGTTGCTTTCTAGATTCTCTGTTTGCTGCTATTTCTTGCATCTTAGTTTCATTACATCATGGAATTTTCTTTTAATAAGTTTTGGAATTCATTGAAATCATTGGTAGACATGTCCAATTGTGCCTTTGGTTGTGATCCTAATGACCTTGAGCTTCCTCGTGCTCCTTCAACTCCTCATGATTGTCCTCCTCATGTTGTTGACATCATTGGAGAAGATGATGCTAGCATGAACAAGTTCTTAAACAATTGTCTTGATAACCTTGAAGCTAATGCACCCTTTTATCCGTCCATGAAATCACCAAATCTTCCTACTATTGCACCTCCTGATCACTTTGACTATCTTCATCTCAAAACTCAGGAGGGACCTAGTTCCTCTTGACAAACACATTCTCAACCATGTTATGATCATAAAGTTACAAACACTCCTATCAACCTTGAACAAACATATGGAAAATGCTTTACTATTTTAAGAAAACAAGGTTGTAACACAACACATGAGCATGACATTCATTAACTTCTAGAACAAAAACCAACAAAAGAAAACACAACAGGACTAGGCTATCAAGATCCTCCTCATGTTGACAATCCTTCTTTTGAATATTGGAGACTTTGAGATGATGGGACAGCGATCTTTTATTTTTCTCCTGACTTAAACATTCTCCTTCCACATGAACAACCATTAAATGATTCTAATAATAAGGATGCTAGGATCCCCATACGTCTGTCTCCTCCTTCCATTCATGAACAAGGAGAATCTAGCAAATGAAAATGACCTTACAAATTGAAAAAGCTCAAGTTTCCTAATCACCCACCACCTGAATGTGAAAGGAGACTTCAATTACTTTTAAACCAAGGTCTTATACTCTTACCACTTTCAAATAAGTTGGTTATTTTTCCTAAAGATTCTAACATACTATATTGTAAATATCATCATGTTATGGGACATTGAACTGAATAATATTTCATTCTCACTATCACATGATATTTCTATCATCAACCTTGGCTCATGCTTGTTTTTCCCTTTGTGGAAAAAAGTACTTGCTAGCCTTTTTCCTTGTAATGCACTTTTCTTTGTCTCTTAACTATGGTATTCCTTTTCTACTTACATTATTTAAGATTGAGAAACTAATAACTTAGTTAATGGTTGTCTTACATTTGCATTACTAGCTCATTTGTTTTGTGTATATTGTGTTCCCCCATCATGCATGCTTAATGTCCCCTCTCTTTGTACACTTCTTCTATTCATCCCTCTATTCTTCTCTATTCCATGCATTATTATTTTTCACTTTTGTTTTGTGTTTTCCTTATGGGGACAATGCAAAGTTTTGAGACCGCAAAGTCTCTACCATGTTGACCCAAAATGTCCTTTCCTTTTTTGGTTTTGTTTTGGTTTTTTCCTTATGGGGATGATGATCTCATCCATGTTGACCTAATTCATCCCTTTTTCCTTTTTTATTTTCCTTTTTACTTGTGTTTTCCTTTTTTGGATGACACAAGGCATTGCAACCAAAATGTCTCCTTCATGTTGACCCAAAATATTTTCCTTTGCTTTTGTATTTTCATTTCTCTTTACACTTGTGTTCCTCCTTTTGGGGACGATGCAAGGCATTGATACCGTAATGTCTCTTCCATGTTGACCCAAAATGAACTTTATTTTTCTTTTGTTTTTTCTCTTGTTGTGTCATTCTTCCAATTCTATGTGCTTTGGGGAATGATGACAGTTCCAAGCTCTTTCATAAAAACATTGCAGTAATGAACATATTAACCCTAAATCCATAGATCCCTTTCGTGTTTGGTGTGTCCTTTTCTAGGGGGGCAGCTACATTTTCCTTTTTTTTCTTTTCATATACATGAAGCAACCTAACTTGGAAACATATGACTTGGCATAGGGGTTTTCCTAGTTGGCTCTCATTTCTTGCTTTCCCTTTGCATTTTTCTTTCCTTTGCTACTTTAAAGCAATTACTCCTAGATTGATGTGTAGCAATTCCTTTAAAGTGGGGGGCAATACATTGGCATTATTCATTTGCATTCTTTTTTCTTAGTGCAGCCTTCTAACTTCATATGATGTGTTTTTCACTTTGTGGATGACATTTGGTGTGATGTCCTTCATAAGTGTGATTTATCTTAGCATATCAAATTCCTCTTAGTGGTCTTATGCGACACATGGCATCCCCTAAGTTGTGAATCTTTTATTCTTTCATTGGTCCTCTCTTAGAGACATTAGATACAATTTTCCCTAAGTGATAGAACTTGCACAAACTTAACAAGACTCCTTTGAAGATCCTTTTTACATTTTAGTTTTTCAGTTTACATTTTTGCCACCTTGCATAACGTAGCTTTCATGTTGTGGTACCCTTTCTTTTTGTTCATGAGTTCTATGCATACAAATATTTTCTTGTCTCATGAAGCACAAACCATCATTTTTCCTTATGGCACCTTGTTAAATTTATTAGGAAGTATAACTTGAACATGGTTGAGTGGAAAGCCCATTCTGAGGCACGACTTTCCCCATAGCCACCTTTGTGTTTGTGAGTGCATGCCAACTAGCATATGTACTTCACCTTCTTGGGTCTTCTCACCTAGCAAACCACCATGAGTTTTTTCGCCCTAGAGTGAGTACGTATTTCCATTTTTCAAACAATCAACTTAGATTTAATGCACAACTAGTTGGACAAACTATCGAATCTTTCATTCCTTTTTCATCATCATGTTGTTGGATCTCAGTTGTGTTTATGGTTTGTCCTTGATGACAAAATCTTTGATCCTTATCATTTACAATGGCACTTCTTTGATGTCTCTTGGCTATTACAAAAAGTTATTTGTTAATGTTTCAATTTCATGATGATGATAAGAATTTTGGTTCATGTTATGAATGTTATTTCTTTAACTGACAGAGTTTGAAAGATGGTTTCTTTGTCAGGATGGTTCTCTTTGCATTTTAGGCTTATACATATCGGCATGAGTATAGTAGGGTCTCCCCGATCCACTTTGAAATGTCTGAATTGCCTATCGGCAAGACATTTCAGATGTCATGGCGACTATATCTAACTTTCAAGCTGCAGTCAGAAAGACTTCTCTTTCTGTTATGGCAACAATAGAAAGATCATATCGACATTTTCTATACCATCGGGATAAGGTCTTCTCGATTTCTTTAAGTCACCAACCCACTTCAGATTAAGTATAATAGCATGAGTTTGGCTGTTGGGCTGAGGTCATAGCAAAATCATATTGTCTCACTGACTTATACTTATGGAGTTTTCTTCGGCCAAACATAATGCATTCGGTATATTGTCCCTCTGAATATTTTATGTCTCACCGATCGCTGCATAGAATGTCTTATCGGCATAAGGTTACTGCTTCGGTGAAATGTTATATTGAATGTGTAAAGTTACATCGACCTTGGTGGATGGATACTTTTCGGTAAGAACTAGTGATATTTGAAGGGAGGTCTTAGCGACTCAGTGTATAAAGTTTTTTCGGTATGTCAAATATTTTCTCCAAGAGGTATCCCTGACATTGTATGTCTCGCCAATGGAATACAAATGGTCTCTGTCAGTATGAGAAGTGAATTCTCTTAGCGATCTAGGGTGAGCTCGGTATGTTTCGGAAAAACAAGGGGCAGTCTATATAACGTCTCCCCGACTTTGTATTGTCACGGTGACTTGGAAATGGCAAAGGCCTTCGGCATAAGTTTTGAATTGTCACGGTGACAATGTGTATCAAAGTGACTCTTGGTGAAACATTATGAAGTCTATATGAGGTCTCCTCAAAAGTGATTTGTCACGACTACAAGATTAATCACATGGTCTTTCGGTAAGACACTGAATGCTCTACGAGAGGTCTTCTTGATGTCACCGAGTCTCAGCGATTGGAAAGACAATAACTCTTGGCTCTCAATGTAGCATGTTGTTTTCGGTATGACTTCTCTCTGAATCTGGTGAACTTTGGCGAAAGTGACAACGATAAGGTTGTCTGACAATGCTAGAGTTGCCTACGGCATAACGTGTCTTCATTTGAAGAGAAAGTCACTTAGGGAAAACATTTTGAGTGTATTCTCTTAGTTGGGTATCGAACCCTAGCTTGGCCGCCATCATGAATGTTTATGTTTCTGTTGCTGCTAACTGTAATGGTTTCTATAGAGGTCTATGGAAGGTTTGTTTGATGCACCTCTCTAGCTGGATGCTCGATAGTGGTTGATGGAGCCATGGGCATTACAAATTTTTCTAAGAAATAATCTCACAAGCATCAGAAGCTGGGTGAAATGGCTCCTATTTTGGTTGGTTGTTCTGCTGTTACTTCTAATGACTGTTACTTTCTGGCATTTCTTTAAAGAAGCAGAAAACTTAGTTTTTTGCTCGGTTGTTGTTGTAACTCAAAAAGAATATCATTCTTTGACTGTATATGAAAATGTATGATGAAACTCTACAATAAAATTTTGAATAAAAATGCAAAGATTGTAAATTTCTTTTCTACATAGTATTTTAGGGATTCAATAATTGAATCTTTAAGGTATTCTGTAGACGAGAAAATAGAGAGATATGTGCTTAACTGAAAATAGATAAATCCTTTGAATCATCACTATTGTTAAAAAAGTAAACCGAGGGGTTGGTACTCCTTGAGATAGATATCTCTAAACAAGGGGTTGGTTCTCCTTGAGTGGGTGCTCAAAATAGCCTATAAGGCATTGTGAACAGTTGATTAAAAAATTAAGCCTGGAAGGCATTTAGGAAGTGGTTTTTATACCCCAAGAGGGTTTTCCACTTGGAAAAATATTGTGCCTCTTTTTTCTTCTGTGTTCTCTCTAGTTTAATTTGCTGTTGTTGTTTTTGTTCACAATTGAGTCATTATTTTTCTCAATTATGTTTATGAATGATTACATTCAACTCATGAATGCTTTAATCAAAATGAAATTGAGATCAAATATGAGCTATGTGTTCAAATATTTTAAAAATCAGTCAAATAGTTAAGACACTGATTCACCCCCCCTCTCAGTGTCATTTTAACTCCAACAATTGGTATTAGAGCATAGGGTCCTCTGATTGGTTTAATTGCATTGGATTGATCTTGGTCTTGGAGTTTTTTTTTAATGGCACATTCTCAAGAAGGTGCCTCTATAACAAGAGCTCTGTTATTTGATGGAATAGATTATGTGTTATGGAGAATAAGAATGGAAGCTTTTCTTGTTTCTTTTGATGTTGATGTTTGGAGCATTGTTTTAGAAGATTACAATGTACCTCCCACTATTCCCACTGATGCTGCTGAGAAAAAGAAGTATGAAACAAATGCCAAAGCTAAGCATTCCATCTTGTGTGGATTAACTAAAGATGTGTTCATTAAAGTCATGCATTGCAAATCTGCTCATGGAATCTAGGAAAAAACTTGAAACTATATATCAAGGTAATGAGAAAGTCAAACTGTCAAAAATCATTACTCTCAAACATCAGTTTGAAGAGTTGAAGATGAAGGATGATGAAAAAGTGGTTGAATATTTCCTAAGAGTTGATGAAGTTGTCAATGCTATGAAAGGTCTAGGTCAAATTGTTAATGAATTTGATGTTGTCACAAAGGTTGTTAGAACCTTACCTCCTAAATTTTAATCTAAGGTTTCAGCTCTAGAAGAAAAGAAATACTTTGATCAACTTACCTTAGACAGCCTGCAAGGAATACTTACTACCTATGAAATGAGAACTAGCAAAATCAATTCAACAGGAAAAGAAACTGCTTTTAACACTGAAAAGAAAGAAAAAGTTGAAGTCAGTGAATCAGAGTTGTCTGATTCTAAAGAATCCCATTTTGTTAGAATATTTAAAAAGGGATCAGGAAAATATAAGGGAAAACTTCCCTTTAAATGTTTTAACTGTGGAAAAATAGGTCACTTTGCTGCAAAGTGTCCCTATGATGATCAAATCTATGACAATGAGACAACTGAAATACAACCTAAGAAGAAGGCTTTCAAACCTAAACGAAACTTCAATTTTAAAAAGAAAAGTCTGTTTAGTAAGGATGAATCTGATATTGAGTCTGAAGACTCATCAGCTGATGAAATTGAAACTTTGTTCATGGCTGAATTTACTCAACAAAATGTTTCTAACACCATTGACACTGAAGAAGGTGAAGTAGATCTTGAAAGTGAGCTGAAATGCGCTCTTCAAGAGGTTAGAAAACTTAAAAACCAAGTTCTTACTCAAGAACATAAACCAGATCAAGAATTGATCTCTCTGAAAACTCAGCTTGAAGAAGCTAAAAGAGTTGAAGTCTGCCTTAGAGAGACTGTAAGCTGCAAAGATCATGAAATTCAAAAACTGGAACAAGAAGTAGTCCTTCTTAGGAAGGAAATTGAAAAATATGAAAGCACTCTAAAACTGAATGAGATGCTCAGCAAGTAGAAGGTGTATAAAGATAAAACTGGTGTTGGTTTTGGAAAGGGTGAATGCTCAACTGACAAAGCAAAACAAAATCCATCTTCTGAAGTCAACAATTCAGGCTCAAGTCTCAGAATCTGGGAAGGATCATGCTAAGTTTTTTAGAGGTAATAGACCTTCATACAATGTCAATTCTTTTTTCTATGGTTATTGCTTTTTTCTAAAACAAATTTGGTCATAAGGTGAGCACCTGTAGGCTTATGAATTCTAGAATACCTAGGTTTGGTCTTAGGAAACACTATGGTTTTGTTAGACAGATCAAATTTTTTAAATGCAATACTTTAGGACATTCTGTCAAATAGTGCAGAACCGATCTACAATCTAAACAACAGAAAATTAAAAAGGTTTGGAAACCTAAGACTGCCAATAACATTGAATGAACTATGTTGGTTCAAACTGCTTTTCATTCAAAGAAAAATGACTTATGGGTCATGGACAGTGGATGTTCTAACCATATGACTGGCGACAAGGACAAGTTTATAAAACTTGAAGATTATGTAGGTGGATATGTTAAGTTTGGTGATAACTCTAGTATTCAAATTAAAGGTAGAGGTTCACTTCTTATGAGTGAAGACACTCCTATCTATAATGTGTACTATGCGGAAGGTCTCAAGCACAATCTTCTAAGTGTTAGTCAAATCTATGATAGTGGTTATCATGTTCTTTTTAATTCGCAAGGATGTGATATTAAGAACAAGCTGGGAAAGGCTGTTGTAGCTTGAAGGAGGACAAAAGGAAATGTGTACAATCTTCTCGACTCATCATGCAATGACAATAATCAAGGTATGTGTCTAATGGGCCAAATTTAAGAGAATTGGTTATGGCATAAAAGATTAGGACACATAAACTTTGAAAATCTGGTTAGAATCAGTAAAAAAACAGAATGTTAGAGGTCTACCAGTTCTTAGCAAGCCTAAAATTTATGTGTGCAAATAATGCTTAAGTGGTAAACAAACTAAAATCATCTTCAAGACAAAAGAACATTCTTCTTCAAAACCTTTACAACTTGTGCATACTGATTTATGTGGACCAACTAGAACAAGGTCTATTAATGGTGAAAAATACTTTATGCTTTTTGTAGATGATTATACTAGAATGGTTTGGGTCTCATTTCTTAAACAAAAATCAGAAGCCTTTGAAAGGTTCAAAATCTTTCCTAAAATGGTTGAAAAGGAATTTGATCTGAAACTCAAATGCCTTCGATTAGACAAAGGAGGTGAATTCACCTCTCAAGAGTTTATCAATTACTATGAACAACACGGTATTAAAAGGCAGTATGCTACAACTAAAACACCTCAACAAAATGGGGTAGTTGAACATAAGAATAGAACTGTTAAAGAAATGGCTAGAACCATGCTAGATGAAGCTAAGTTGTCTGATATGTATTAAAAGAAGCTGTTCATACAGTTGTATACATTTTGAATAGAGTGCAGCTTAGGGTGAAATCTAAACACACCCCTTATGAACTGTGGTTTGGAAAAACTACTTCTGTCAAATACTTTAAAATTTTTGGAAGTAAGTGTTTTATCAAAAAGGATGATGATAATCTTGGAAGTTTTCAATCCAAAAGTGATGAGGGTATCTTTTTGGGATACTCAACTCACAGAAAAGCTTATAAATGCCTTAACAAAAGGCTTAACAAGATTGTTGAAGTTGTTAATGTCAAATTTGATGAAAGAACACATTTGATTGCTGAATCTTTGCAAGATAATGAGGAAGAAGAACTTGAATTTGAAATAATTTCAGAAGGAGCTGAAACAACAAAGTCTGTTGCTGAATCAACAAGTCCTAAAAATGAAAAAGCAAGTCCTGAAAAGGTTGCATCAAAAGCCCCTTTGAAAACTCTAGCCATTTATCACCGCAAAGATCAGGTTATTAGGGATAAATATGCAGGAGTTCAAACTAGAAGAAAAGATGTTGCATCTAATGAAAAGGGACAAGTTGCTTTTTGTTTAGTTACTCAGTGTGAGCCTAAAAAATTTAATGAAGCTCTCACAGACTCATGTTGGCTTAATGCTATGCAAGAAGAAATTGATTAGATTGAGAAAATTCAGACTTAGGAGTTAGTCCCAAGACCAGATGACAAGAATGTCATTGGAGGCAAATGGATATATAGAAACAAGGTGAATGAAAATGGTAATGTTATTTGCAACAAAGCAAGATTTTTCTGCAAAGGCTATGCTCAACAAGAAGGTATTGATTTCGGTGAAACCTTTGCACCCGTGGCTAGATTAGAATTCATCAGAATATTCTTGGCTTATTCTGTTTACAAAAACTTTACTGTTTATCAAATGGATGTCAAAACTGCCTTTTTGAATGGCTATTTAGATGAAGAGGTCTATGTTGAACAGCTTGTAGGATTTATATGCAAAGATAATCCTAACCATGTCTACAGGTTGAAAAAGGCTCTCTATGGCCTAAAACAAGCACCTAGAGCTTGGTACTCTAGGCTGGATAGTCATTTAATTTCTAATCTCTTTGTTAGAGGAGGTGTAGATAGTAATCTTTATGTTAAAACTGAAGGTTCAGATATTTTAGTTGTTGAAATTTACATTGATGATACTATATTTGCCTACAATAATGTCACTATGAGTAAAAAGTTCTCTCAATTAATGGAATCTAAGTTTGAAATGCCAATGTTAGGAGAATTAAATTTCTTTTTGGGTCTTCAAATCTCTCAATGTGAGATTGGAATATTTCTATCTCAATCCAAATATGCTAGAGAGATGCTTACAAAATTTAAAATGGATGAATGTCATCCTGTTAGCACTCCAATGGCTACTGGATGCAAACTTACTAAAATTGATGATTCTCTTGATTCAAATCAAACAGAATACATATCAATGATCGGCAGTCTCTTATATTTAACTGCCTCTAGACCTGACATTATGCAGGAGGTTTGCACTGTTGCACATTTTCAGGCATCACCTAAAGAATCTCATGTTACTCTTGATTATGGTCTTTGGTATCCTAGGAGCAATGATTTCTCATTGATTGCTTATACTGATACTGACTGGGCTGGTTGTTTGGATGATAGGAAAAGCACCAGTGGTGCTGCATTCTTTCTTGGTGATCGTTTAGTGGCTTGGCACGGCAAGAAACAAGTATCTATTTCTCTTTCCACTGCTGAAGCAGAATACATTGCTGCCACTTCATGCTGTACACAAGTTCTTTGGATGAGTCAAACTCTATCTAATATGGGTATAAATGTTCCTAAACCTGTTTTTATCCTTTGTGATAACACTAGTGCGATAAATATATCAAAAAATCCTGTTATGCACTCTCGAACTAAACATATTGCTAGTAAGTTTCATTTTCTGTGAGAAAAGGTTTTGGCTAATGAAGTTTTCTTACACTTTGTTTGATCTCAAGATCAGGTGGCTGACATTTTTACTAAGCCCTTAGCAAAAGAGCTATTTGAAAGGTTGAGACTTCGATTGGGAGTTATCTCTCAATCATTACTTTACTGAATCTCCAAGCTACTGCTTAGGGGGAGAAAGTTACATATTTTTATTCACTTACAGCTCTCCTACAATCTTGGGTGTTGCACTACTCTTTTTTTTGCAGTTGTTTCTCATTATGTTTTGGTTGGCTTCTCAGTTGTGTTTCATGGCAATGCATGATCTTCTCTTCTACTCTTTGTCATTGAGGTAAAAAGGGGGAGAGTCATTTGTGTTTTTCCATCAAGGATAAAGGGGGAGTTTGTTGGATCTCAGTTGTGTTTATGGTTTGTCCTTGATGACAAAATCTCTGATCCTTGTGATTTACAATGGCACTTCTTTGATGTCTCTTGGCTATTACAAAAAGTTATTTGTTAATGTTTCAATTTCATGATGATGATAAGAATTACGGTTCATGCTATGAATGCTATTTCCTTAACTGACATAGTTTGAAAGGTGGTTTCTTTGTCAGGATGGTTCTCTTTGCATTTCAGGCTTATACATATCGGCATGAGTATAGCAGGGTCTCCTCGATCCACTTTGAAATGTTTGAATTGCCTATTAGCAAGACATTTTAGATGTCATGGTGACTATATCTAACTTTCAAGCTACAGTCGGCAAGACTTCTCTTTGTGTTATGGAAAAAATAGAAAGATCATATCGGCATTTGCTATACTGTCGGGATAAGGTCTTATCGATTTCTTTAAGTCACCAACCCGCATCAAATTAAGTATAACGACATGAGTTTGGTTGTCGGGTTGAGGTCATAGCGAAATCATATTGTCTCACCAACTTATGCTTATGGAGTTTTCTTCGGCCAAACATAATGCATTCGGTATATTGTCCCTCTAAAGATTTTATGTCTCACCGATCGTTGCATAGAAGGTCTTATCGGCATAAGGTTACTTCTTCGGTGAAATGTTATATCGAATGTGTAAAGTTACACCGACCTTGGTGGATGGATACTTTTCAGTAAGAGCTAGTGATATTTGAAGGGAGGTCTTAGCGACTCAGTGTATAAAGTTCTTTTGGTATGTCAAAGCTTTTCTCCAAGAGGTCTCCCTGACATTGTATGTCTTGCCGATGGAATACAAATGGTCTCTATCGGTATGAGAAGTGAATTCTCTTGGCAATCTAGGGTGAGCTTGGTATGTTTTGGCAAAACAAGGGGCAGTCTATATAACGTCTCCCCTACTTTGTATTGTCATGGTGACTTGGAAATGGAAAAGGCCTTCGGCATAGGTTTTGAATTATCATGGAGACAATGTGTATCAAAGTGACTCTTGGTGAAACATTATGAAGTCTATATGAGGTATCCTTGAAAGTGATTTGTCACGACTATAGGATTAATCACGTGGTCTTTTGGTAAGACATTGAATGCTCTACGAGAGGTCTTCCTAACTTTACCGACTCTCAGCGATTGGAAAAATAATAACTCTTGGCTCTTGATGTAGCATGTTGTTTTTGGTATGACTTCTCTCTGACTCTAGTGAACTTTGGTGAAAGCGACAACCATAAGGTTTTCTGACAATGATAGAGTTGCCTATGGCATAACGTGTCTTCATTTGAAAAGAAAGTCACTTAGGGAAAACATTTTGAGCGTATTCTCTTAGCTGGGTATCGAACCCTAGCTTGGCCGCCATCATGAATGTTTATGTTTCTGTTGCTGCTGACTGTAACAGTTTCTACAGAGGTATGTGGAAGGTTTGTTGATGTGCCTCTCTGGCTAGATGCTCGATAGTGGTTGATGGAGCCATGGGAATTACAGATTTGTGTGAGAAATAATCTCACAAGCATCAAAAGCTAGGTGAAATGGCTCCTATTTTGGTTGGTTGTTCTACTGTTACTTCTGATGACTGTTACTTTTCTAGAATTTCTTTAAAGAAGCAGAAAACTTAGTTTTCTGTTCGGCTGTTGTTGTAACTCAAAAAGAATATCATTCCTTGACTGTGTGAAAATGTATGATGAAACTCTGCAATAAAAATCTGAACAAAAATGCAGAGATTGTAAATTTCTTTTCTACATAGTATTTTAGGGATTCAATAATTGAATCTTTAAGGTATTATGTAGATGAGAAAACAAAGAGATATGTGCTTAACTGAAAATAGAGAAATCTTCTGAATCATCACTATTTTTCAAAAAGTAAACTGAGGGGTTGGTACTCCTTGAGATAGATATCTCTGGGTTGGTGCTCCTTGAGTGGGTGCTCAAAATAGCCTATAAGGCATTATGAATAGTTGATTAAAAGATTAAGCCTGGAAGGCATTTACAGAGTGGTTTTTATACCCCAGGAGGGTTTTCCACTTGGCAAAATATTGTGCCTCTTTTTTCTTCTCTGTTCTCTCTGGTTTAATTTGCTATTGTTGTTTCTGTTCACAGTTGAGTCATTATTTTTCTCAATTCTGTTTATGAATGATTACATTCAACTCATGAATTCTTTAATCAAAATGAAATTGAGATCAAATCTAAGCTGTGTGTTTAAATATTTTAAAAATTAGTCAAATAGTTAAGACACTGATTCACCCCCCTCTCTCAGTGTCATTTTAACTTCAACACATGTGTGTTTCTATGTTCTTACGTTTAGTTTTCAATGGGATCTTAATCCTGAGGGCTTGATCATCACTCTTGATCATTGTCATTCCACCTTGCTAGCATAAGTGCATTGAAACCTCTCTCTCAATGTTCATGGCTACTTTAGTGTGAGTTTGAAGCAAGTTCATCCTCTCCCTAAAGTGGGGGCTAAATGTGTCATAAAAAAATGGCCCCTTGTCATTTTCATGGTCTTTTAGGCCTATTCTCTTGATGTTTGGTCTATTTTTCTTTGATTTATTGATGTAATGTGTCTTGAATATTCACACTAGGTCCTTAAAATTCAAATAATGATGTCTGATGAAGGTGTTGTGAAGTGCTGTAAAACATTTCTACACTCTTCTAGACTATATTCATTACAATTCAACTAAAAATCACCATTTTATTCATCATCAAGTCATGTTTTGAAGTATTGTAAAGTCTTGTAACAACATTTCACACTTTTGTAGGCATAATTTCACTATTTACACCTTTCCTATACTTTATTTGACCCCTTTATGCCCTTATAAAGCTTAATTAAGTGCATGTTTTAATGTAAATCTAACAAAGAACATTAAATATAACTTAATTCTCGACACCCACATTTAGGACCTAGGTGGGACCCATTAGTCATAGGTGGCGAATGAGTCCCCCTTGGCTCCAAATTCAAAATATTTTAAATTTTCTTTCAGTTTTTTATTCAAAATCACTTGATGTTGGCCTATGATGAGGTATTAATAGGTTACCAAGGTAGAAGAATGTATAAATAAGTGTTTTTCACCTCATTTTACATCTCCTAATTCATTCAAGCAATCTTCTCCAATCATACATCACATCCAAGCATTCAAGCACTTTACAACATCAAATCAAGCATTGAAAGGAAGCCATTGGCATATCTTCAAACTTTCATCAACAAGGGTTCGGTAAGTTGATAGAATTTGCATGTTATTAGTTTACCTTTCTCTTTCATTTCATTATTTCATTAAAGGTTTGATTACTAAAGTGGGGTTTTACCAAGATGAAACCTTATTTTCTAACCCTCAACCATTTTTCCCCTTTGTGTATGTGTTTTGTATGAAATTTTATCAAGTATTTAGGTATTGAAAAGTGGAGAACAAGTCAACTAGGTGCTTCAAGTCAAATCAACCATATTTCAAGCTTGGAGGATACTTTCTCTCTCTTTCCTATAGAATTGACGTCAACAACCTCACAAGTAGACATTTCTAGATTTGGCGTTGTAGAGTTGTCTCCTGATTTCTTAGAATTTTAGGAGAGGAATGATTCGCCATCAGTGGAAAATGAGTCCCACCTTAAGGTTAGAAATGTAGGTTTTCTCAGATCCCAAATCCTGACAGTCAGAAACTGGTTCCCAATAGTTCATCGGAAGCAAGATTGATTCACCATTAGTGGAGAATCAGTCCCACTAGTGATTTTTAGTAATTTTAGACAACATCTAGAACCTTCCATATTTCTCAAATCTTGCACAGGTGCACTCTCATTCAGCCTTTCTCTTTTTGTTTTGAAGTACATTCATTCTTAATTCATTGTTTGCATATCATAGTGTGTTTTCCAACATTGCATTCATCTTAGGTTTTGCATTCATAATTGCTCAACTTCATAGTTTAGTTGCATTCATATCATTCAATTCAGTCCTAATTACATTACTCATTTCCTAATTTGAGTGAACTAGCTATATTCTTTGGCCCTTGCTTTATCCTTTTAGGCGAAAAACCCTAGAAGTGCTAGAAAGTACTAAGGTGCCAAAAATCTATAGTTCAATATGTTTCTAATCTTTTAGGCCTTCTCACCTGGTGGATAGCCAAAAGTTTTGTTTCCTAAAAGTGAGTATTCATTTTTTGGACAAACAACCTATATCTGATCCACATTGTGTTGGAAAAATGATCAAAGCCTGATATGAATCTTTTTATTTCACCTTTTCTCTTCTTGATTTTTGGTATTGTATGCTTGTGCCTTGTTGTTGTTCTTGATATCATTTTCATGTGTTCTCCCTTATGATTATGTTTGGTTTTTCATGGGATCCTGATCCTGGGGGCTTGATCACCCCACTTCATCATTGTCATCCCATCTTTCTAGCATTGGTTCATTGGGTATGTGCAGGATCATCATGAAAAAAATAGGGCCTTAAGTGGCAAAAAATTGAGAAAAATCAGAGTTAGGAAACTTGATGTAAAAATTTGAATAAGTTATCTATATTATTTCAAAACTATGTAAGAATAGAATTTGTAGCAAATTGAATGTAGTTTCTAAACTACTAGGATTATTTTTTTAAAAAATCTAGTTGGTGAAAATTTGAAATTTCAATGCAGTACTACTTAAATTTTAGGGAAAAAATAAGAAGTAGGTGTCTGTCTCACCACCTTAACCACAATAAAATGATAAATATGGGCAGGTGCAAGAATTTGGGTTACAATTTTGTGGTCAACTTCAAAAAAATATTTAAAATGACAACATTAGTGCGTTATAATGCACTCACGTTATGTCATTTTAAAAGTAAAAAAAAAGTGAAATCTATTCATTTTGTCTTGTTTATTTTTCTGCTCTACCCGTAGCCCAAAGCCCTCATTTTTGTGCTCACGTTCTAGGAGGAGGCAGTCTACAAAATTCATCAACACTAGTTTCTTTTCCTTTGCAAAGATGGCCCCACGATGACGAAGAGGTGCAGGAGGTAAGTATTGTTTGCTATTTGTTTTGAATTTCTTAGTTTCAAGTTGATTTTGTTTGTTTAGGTTACATTTGATTGTTTTTTTTTAATTTTTAGGAGACACAAATAATCCTAAAAATCCTAAAAATCCTCAACAAGAAGAATAGGAAAATCCTCAACAAAATCAACCTCCCCCACCAATCACTCAACACCCTCCTGGCACTCAACAAAATTTGAGGAGTGAAATTGAAAACAACAAAAAAAATAAATGAGGATCTTATTAGTAGGTTGAGTGATACAAATGCTTCAACTATAGAAATAATGACACTAGAAAATTAAATGAAAGATATGTTAAAAAATGTAGATTCAATAGCCCAACAAATAACAGGGTGGAAAGATAGGAGGCAGGAAGCTAGGGCATATTATGCAGATAAACTATCATATAAACAAATAAAAGATTTAAAAATTACTAAAGGTGATTTGTGCTCTTTATTCACTGGCCCTAGAACAAATCAAAATCTTAGCCTCAATACGAAGAGGTTTTCTATTCATTGATGCCACCACTAAGAGATTAGGAACCATTTTTATGATAGGTGGTACTTGGTCTTTGATTACCCACAATGCAACAGTTGTGAAGTCCCTCAATATTTTCTTAGGAAACTATACAATGAGTTCATATTGAACCAAAACCCAAATTATTTTGATATGAGGGAGTTCTAGGGGAGAGGTGGGGGGTCAGCTCAGGATAGGCTTGGTGCATAGCAGGATCCTGTGTGGAAAGGGAGATGACCTCTTGCTAGGCTGCCTCATGAGCACATTGTTATGCCTATCATTGCAAAGGAGAGTGTCGATGTAGAGACATTGCAGGTGATCAAAACTTTGACCCAGAGTGTCATCCATCATACTAGACCTATTGTAAAATTCCATCCAAGGGAGTCTTTAGGTGGTGGCCTTCGAACCCATGTGTGTCAATATTTTGGGGCAACTTGTTCATATGACCCCACCGACACTTAGGAGGCTGCTACGCAGGATCCGTATGCTACTACACATGATCCATATGTTGTTATGGGGATGGAGAGGATGAATAACATTTTGCATCATGAATATGGCATTGATAGTCGAGTAAAAGTCAACATGTTCATTGAATTTAATTTATTAAATTTTAATTCTGAAATTCATGATTAACTAATTTAGTTTTATTATTTTAATAAAATTGCAGGGTCATAGTGTTGAGACTGGGTACACCAGTCCTCCACCCACTTATTTCTACAGTACATCTACTAGTGGGGTATGTAACTATAAACAATTATAAATTTATTACATGTTAATAGCATTGTTTTATGAATGGTATTTTAATACATGTTATTTTGGATGTTGAATAGGCTAATATTGGTGCTTTCAAGAAAACACCTCCTAGTGCCAATGGATTCACTCAAATGCACATGGAGGTAATAGAATAAAGAGAACTTAACTAATGAATTCTATTTAATAGATTTTCATAGTTTATATTCATATTGTTGGTTACGTTGCATTACACAACATTCAAAGTCAAAGCATTACTTCAAATTCCATAACTAATAACTAGATGTTGATAGATGACAAAACTTCAACTATACAATATAGTTGTTTAGAAAGTCAACATAAGCAACATGATGTAATTACTTCACATGGAGGCATGTGCTTGCAAAGGTGCACCAACATGACAAACTATGGATGCTTGGAAAAAATATATGAAACCATAATAGTAAGCAATAGCATAGACAAGGCAGTTAGTGATGTAGAGCATCACATCAAAACACTCAATTATTAGGGTACATCTGATGCAGAGCATCCAACAAACACCATCAACATCATTTCTTCAAGAGATTTCAATCCCAAATAGAATCAAGAGAAAATCAAATATAATTTCATCAAAAATCTACTTTTCATTCAACCAAAATCCACTCAAATTCTCTTAGCCATGCCATAGGACATCATTCATCATTCCAATAATCAGTATTCCAATTGACTCATTCAAAGAAAAAACCATATTAAAGAAAATGTCGACTTAATCAATTATATTCGCATCATTCTCAACCACCATAAAAAAAACATAAACTTGATTATGGACACTTGAACAATTCATCCTTTCACTGATTCACCAAGGCAACAAATCAACTAAACCATACCTCACTATTTTCATTCCATTATGAAGCACTGTACTCACCATATTTTGACTGCAGTAGTCTATTTACAGGCTACAAACTCCTACTACAACAAAATCTTGATTATCATCTTGTGGTTAATCACCAATTTGCTCAAAAGGCTTCATAATACTCACCCATCCAACCATCAAAGTCACCAAACCTATCTTATACACCTTAACCAAATTTAGTAACATCAATCATATCATTAGTTTGATAGTAACCAAGCACTCATTATCATCCTTTCCACTGTTTAAACAAACATCTTTGTTTTGATCAGACAATATCATATTCCTCTAGTAGGTCTATCAACCATTGAATCAGGTAGTTACATTCCTATCTCAAAGCTTATTAAAAAACTCAATGCACCTTTAGAAACACTTTCCAACACATCACAACATATCAAAGTTCTTAGACATTTGACATAAAGAAAATCATCATATTTAAGACTGACCTCTTAAGAAAGGCTAGTAGATTAGGCCTATTTTACAAAGGAGACCGCTTCAAAACCATTCCAAATCACTCAAAACCTCAAAAAAGTCTTCAAGCATGTCTTATAACTCAATATTTCACCATTTATAGGGATTGAAAACCATGAAAATTTTCTGATCCAATAAACCCTCGTTTATAGGGTGTAAAAGCACAAATCAAGGAGGGTTTTGTGAAAAATACTCTTGCAAACCTCTATTTCTCCAGCCACCACCTAGAACATTATTTTTTGTCTTCCAAGACCTTCTACATCATTTCCAACCTCTAAAAGCTTTATTTATTCATGACCCATGACTGTAGCATCACTTTGTGTAGGAAAATCCTCTATTTTCTAGTGTAGCAGCAACTCCACCATGGCATTCTTCCTTTTCCCTGCACTTACAATCATAAAAACATGCGAAAAATCCTAACATTAACCTACTCCACCAATTTACTTGAACTACATTGGTGGAGTAGTGAAGAAAAACCCTATTGGACTCTCAAACTTGCTTCTAAAAGGACTCTATCAGGCACTAAAAACTGGCTCTTATTCTTTTGTTTCCTAAAACTAACCAAGTCCAACTCTTGAAATTGGAAACTAACTCCTCTTTACATGTATTTTCACTATGATTTAACTTTGGGTGTTCCTAAACTACTAACACAAGAAAACAAAACAATCCAGAGTAATGTTGCAAACTCAAAAACAGGGAATTTTTATTTCAAAATCTAATTACAAGAACACAAACTTTTGCTTTTTCTCGCCTTTACATTCCTTTTAAAGATATTTCCTTTTCCATAAATTTCTTTCAATCGGTTGAAACTACCCATTTTAACCCTTAATATGCCTGATTTCCTTGTTTTTGTCAATTTAACAACTTTTAACAATATTACATTATTGCATTGTTTGCATTTTCTGACTTTGACCACCTAGATCTTACCCATAACCTTAAATACATTCAAATAAGACCTCATATGACCTTTAACATGCTTTACATCATTTTTCCATGACATTTTGTGATTGACTAAATACAAATTTGAAAACTCTCCCCTTTTGCAAAATTGAAAAGTATTTGATGACCTAGGTGGTCCAACACCAACATTTGACCCAATTGAATCAGGAGAAGATCAAATTGAATAAGAAACTAAAATTTCTCTCTTTTCATCAAAAATCACATTGTTTCATTTGCAAACCACAAGGAAAAAAAAATTCAACTCATTTCAATACTTTTTCTTATCATCCTTAAGCTTCAAACATCTTATTTATCAGTAAAAATGATTGATCTGTGCACAAGAAACCTAATTAGAGTCACTAAACAATCCACTCTTTGATCATTCACCAAGGCACCCTTCCACTCAATTTTCTTTACCTAGGAAAAATAACCAAAAACCAATCTTTCATGTTACAAACTATATCCATCAGATCCTAACACACCTTTTTCATCATCAATTTATATGAATTCAAAGCAAAAACCTGATAAAGAGCTCTAAATCTTGCAATTCCTTAAACAACTCACCAAATTTTCACTTTTACCAACAAGTTCCTTAAGACAAAGATACTACAATCAACCATTTACACCTCAATCATTTCATCTAACTTCCAAGACATTACTCAAATCATGTTTATTGACTAAGCTTATTCTATGCACAAATCAAGCCCTACAAAGGAGGGTTTATTGCATAAGGTACTTACAAACATTAAATACTCTTGCCGCCACCACAAACACCATGGAAATAGCCTGCATAAGCTTTAGAAATGATGCAGAGTGGCAGGGAAGGAGAACTCACAATCACAAATGGCAAAGTCACTCCACTGAATGCTTCTCTTAAATACTCTCATGAGTCCTAAACTCCATTATTCTTTAAGAGATCAACCCCACACACTTAGGGTTCACAACTCAGACCACTCACAAATCTTGAAAACATTTGAATCATGTCTCATTAAGTCAAAACAATGTTTAACAACCCTCTAGCATTTAGGTTTCAACAAACACCCATCACTATGGTGACTTAGACCTCACTCTCTCTTAAGGCTTGTAACCCTTGCCCGGTAGGACTGTGAGAATAAAAAACACAAGGAAGACTATTAAGACACCAAACCTATGGATTCAAGCCCATAAGATGGACCCCTACAAGGTTCCAAAACCCTTCCTCTTGACTGTCAAAACATCACTCACAATGCCCCTTTCTACCGCTGCTCCAAAAGGCCTAATTCACAGACCTACACCTAGGTCTTAACTATCTAGGCTCTCCCCTTCACCTAAAATCCAAAATTAAGAATCCTACAGGTTCTCCACACCTGTTTCCACCATTCCTAAGTTCCTCTTAAACAAATTCTTCAAAATCAAGAAAAAACTCATTTTTCTTACTTGTCAATTATGCTTGCCACATAGAGATGCCAAGCCAAAATTCATACACAACTTCCAAGAATGAGCCTTCCGTTCTCCAAAAAATTGAGGAAATGATAGTACTGCCTTATAGCTTCCATCCCACTAAGATTTAGCAATTTTACAATGTGGGAATGGAAGAAATATACATTTTTCACCCAAAACCCTGATTTTAAGGGTTTTCAGATCACCTGATAGAGAAATTGGAATATCTTCCTTGATACTCAATGAAATCTCACCACTCCAATGCCAAAGGAAATCTTATTCAATTACCTATCCAAACATTACATTCTTCGAGCATGAAAGTGAACATATAGTCTGTACCAAGTATGGGATCAACAAATTCTTTAGAAAAACATAGGGAAAACAACAAAATTCTTATTGAAACTTCTTCAAAACGTCATCATCAACCTTGCATCAACCAAGAGAGGCATATTTGAAGTCTTGAAAACTCCCTCAAACTTCTTGCAACTGTCTTTGGAAAAGAGAGACATTGGAAAACGACTAATCTCCTGCTTTGACTTCTAATTGCCTAGTTAAGGCAATGTGAGCAACTTCTACCAACTCGACCACAAAGAGCCTTCCAAAATGTGTCAAAGGAATTTAAAATCTTGTCAAAAATTAAGGTGACTCCCCTCAGGTGTCTAGATATAGCAAGTCATCCTTTCTCCTTATTTTTCCAAGATGCACTAGACTTACAAAGGAGGATGGAGACCTTGTTGTACAAAGAAGTTGGTCACCAAGACCAAAAACTCAACCAAAAACCTAGAAGACCTACTACAAAGAATTGAAATGTCCCATAAGACCTTATTCCATCCATAAAACAATAAATAAAACATGAAAAATTATTCTAGGTCCCTTAGACCCATGGGTGCTCCTGCACCATACTCCCAAGCAAGAAAAATATCTCAAGTCCTCTTTGAGATTTGGTCTTCTACAGTAGTTCCATGGTATTTAATATCAATTTCTGACATCCATGTTGCATCCTCTTCAGGTGGACCTTACTATTTGACCAAGTATTCCTTGTAAACCTTCCTTCTAGTCTTCTTTGTCTCGTTGGTGTCTAGGATGCATTCATGAGTCATAGGTTGGTTGGGGGGTAGTTCCTTCACCCAATCTTCATCCTCCATTGTTGTTGTACCTGCTCCACCACTTGCATTCATAGAAGCTTTGAAAGGATACAAGTCATAAATGTTGAAGATAGGAGAGATTGCCACCCCAAGAGGTAGCTCTATTTCATAAGCATTTTGGCCAAACTTGTAGACCACCTTGCAAGGTCCTATCTTCTTCATCATGAGTTTGGTATACTTTCCTTTTGGAAGTATCTCCTTCTTCAAGTGTGTCCTCACCAAGTCTCCAACCTTGAATTGGACATTCCTCTTCTTTAAATATTCCTTTTCCTTATACTTCTCAACATTCTTTTGAAGGGTTTCCTTGACTTGTTGATGAATCAAATAAAGTATAGGAAAGGTGTAAATAGTGAAATTATTCCTACAAAAGTGTGAAATGTTGTTACAAGACTTTACAATACTTCAAAACATGACTTGATGATGAATAAAAGGGTGATTTTTAGTTGAATTGTAATGAATATAGTCTAGAAGAGTGTAGAAATGTTTTACAACACTTGACAACACCTTCATAAGACATCATTATTTGAATTTTAAGGACCTAGTGTGAATATTCAAGACACATTACATCAATAAATCAAAGAAAAATAGACCAAACATTAAGAGGATAGGCCTAAAAAACCATGAAAATGACAAGGGGCCATTTTTTATGACACATTTAGCCCCCACTTTAGGGAGAGGATGAACTTGCTTCAAACTCACACTAAAGTAGCCATAAACATTGAGAGAGAGGTTTCAATGCACTTACGCTAGCAAGATGGAATGACAATGATCAAGAGGGATGATCAAGCCCTCAGGATTAAGATCACATTGAAAACTAAACATAAGAACATAGGAACACACATGATGATGAAAAAGGAATGAAAGATTTGATAGTCTGTCCAACTAGTTGTGCATTATATCTAAGTTGATTGTTTGAAAACTGGAAATACGTACTCACTCTACAGCGAAAAAACTCATGGTGGTTTGCTAGGTGAGAAGACCCAAGAAGGTGAAGAACATACACTAGTTGGCATGCGCTCACAAACACAAAGGTGGCTATGGGGAAAGTCATGCCTCGGAATGGGCTTCCCACTCAACCATGCTAAAGTTATACTTCCTAATAAATTTTCACTAGTGGTCTTTATTATTTCCCTTTGAAAGAAACAAAAGAAACAAAGAAATCCTCACTTAACATCAATGTCATCACACAAAATACTAATGATTCAATTTCGTTAGATTTTACATCCTCCTCTCGAGGAGAGAACAAAATCTCACAATCTAAAGAGTCTTATGTAGGTATCAAACCTTGTACTAAGCAAAAGATATATTTTTCATAAAATAATGAAACATCCTCTACTTTTGATCAAGAGAGTATCTTGACGAGACTCCTCCAAGATTGTCTGATATCTCTCCCTCCAAGAACACGAAATAAATTTTACTACAAGAGTTCATTTTGTGCATGTCATAGAGTTCATGGTCATTCTACTAATGAATATAAGGCTTTGAGTAACAAAATTCAATATCTTAAGAACTATGGTGCTATTCCTTGGGTTGAATTACCTAGTTCCTCCAATTTATACTAATTTTCACTCTATCATGTTTCTCATCAATCATTTGGGATCATCCTTGTCCTGCACTAAGTTGGGGCAAGGGGTTTAAGTAGCCTTGTCCTTGTATGTAACTTTTCATTGTCTTTTTTGGCTAGTTGGCCAACTTTCATGTACCTATAAGAGCAAGCTTGGGATGTGCACAACATTCCTTAAGTTGACTCACATGCAATGTACTACATTTTTGGGGCAACCCCTTCTCTTTTCATGACATAGCTTATTTGAAACAAATGACTTGTCATAGGGCTTTGTGAATAAGCTCTCATGTCTTCTTCTAAAGTAAAGCAATTTCTGACATAAATGGTCTTAGCAACCACTTTAAAGTAGGGGCATACATCCACACTCATGTTTCACTGTGTGATTTTCTTTATTATTGTGATGCATCCTTGTCTTGGTGGTGTCATTGGGTTTCATTTCCTTTGATAGCATGGTATTTCTTTGATTTTTCCTCTATTGGAGACATTCGACACAATGTTCCCTAAGAAGATACCTTACATGAACTAAGAAAAATAAATTTGAATATACCTTACACTATTTCACATTTACAATAACCATTATATGACCACCTTGCAAAATACACCTTGCATGCCTGTGAACACATCTTGTTTGTTCATGAGTATCAAGTATATGAAGCTTCGCTTGCCTCATGAAGCTTGAAGTTCATTTTTTCATGGTGCCTTATCAAAGTTATCAGGAGGTATAACTATGGTCTACTTGGTGGGAAGCCAATATGAGGCATGACTTTCCTATAGACACTCATGTATGTGTGAGCACATACTAGTTGCGTGTGTATGTGTCTCACCATCTTGGATTGCTCACCCAATAGACAACCTGAAGTTTCGTTGCCTCAGAGTGAGAATACATTTTTTTGGACAAACAACTTAGATCTTATCAACATCACATTGGAGAAATGGTCGAGGCTTGATCCACCTCTTTTTTTGTTTTGTTTTTTGTTTCTCTTTCATTTAATCTTTGACATTGCATGTTTTTGTATCTTTTTTTGTTGCGTATCATACACCTTTTGTGTTTCCTCTTATGCTTTTGTTAGTTTGATGTAGGATCTCAGATCCTGGGGGCTTGACCACTCCCTTGATTTTTTTCGTCCTAGACCATCCACATTGGTACAATTGGACCCCTCTTAAATATATACTTTAGTGTGAGTTTGAAGAAAGTTCCTCCTCTCACTAAAGTGGGGGCTAAATGTGGCAATGGAAAAATTATCCCTTTTCCTTGATTAATTTTGGAATTATTAATGTTAAAATGAACTTAATGTTTCCTTAATCTAGTGTTGTAATGTGCTATACACATTCACATTGGATTTAGAGATCTTTTAATCTAAATTGACTTAATTTTTCCTTAATTTAATGTTCAAAATGTATTTACTTACACTTTCATATTGAATTTTTGGCACCCTTGTATTTGTGAATTTTATATCATCATTAATAGGCCCCTAAAACCCTATATTATGTATCTTCACGCTTATTTCAACTGAAATCCTGAAAAGATCAACAAATATACTTAATTTCTCAACTCCTTGACACTTTATCTCTCTAAAAAGGTCTTGTGAGACCCATACACTACCTTGGGCATCTAAGTCCCACCTAGGTGGGACCCATATGCTAGGGGTGGAGTATGAGTCCCATTTGGCCCCTTTTTAGGGTTTTGAGTGGGAAATGAGGGTTTTACATTCAAATTTATGAATGTCATCCTTTGGAATCTAATAAATGGTAACTTGGATGGATTTCCTATATAAACAATCTTTCAAATCATTATTTAAACTATGAAAAATTAATCCTTCATGATATCAATTCAAGCATTCAAGAGTTTAACATTCCAAGACTTTATAAGAGCATCAAGAGAGTTTACAAGAGTATTTATAAGGCATTCAAGGGCAGATTTCTTCATCAATTATTGCAACAATTCAAGATCCATCATCATATCAAGACTATAAAGCATCAAACATGTTGTTGATCTAGTGTTGTGATGTAGCATTGAAAATCCATTTGCAAGCATTATTTCATGTCCATATTCAAAATCTAGATAGATACATTCTTCATGGCCACTTCATGTTATATTGTTCATTCACAAGAAATCATTCGAGATATCATTATTCATGCTTCTTGTTTTGTGTTTCATGTACTTACTTCATTATCTCATCATTTGGTTTAATTACATAAAATGGTTTGAACAAGACAAACCCCCATTTACGAACAAATCAATGAGTTTTTCTCTCTCTACATGTGTAATTGCAGATCTAGGTGTCTTAGAGCTTAAAGATCCTTTGAAGATTAGATTACAAGCTTGGAGGAAGTTGTTGGAGTTGTCTCATTACTTACAAGGTCATGTAAAGTCTTCTACAAATCCAATATAGCCAATTTTCAAGGTTTCAGGAGATTCAGAATAAACACTATTAGATTTCAATTTTGGTGTAGAAAACCTAGTCTAGGAATAAATCAACCAGATTGGCGTATGAGTCCCACTCAACATTGAAATGAGCATTTCCAGGATTTCTAGTGCTCATTCAAGCCTGTATAGGTTTCCAAGTGTACTTTTCTAATTTTATAGCTTTCTATTTTGATTTACATGCATTTTTAGGTCATTTAGTTAAGTTTTGCATTGCACTAGGTTTAAGCATTAGATCTTGCATTTCATTAGTCTTTCCAAGCTATACCTTGCTGGTGAACCCCTCTTTAGAACTTAATCATACCCTACAACACCCTATTGTAAGATCTCCTTCTCTGAACTTAGTATTAAATTGAGATCTCTAGGGTTTCCTTGAATGTGGAGTGTACAAGATTGTTCTATGTCTTAAACCATAGAGCAACAATTTTTTACCTTACAAGTAATAATAATGAAATTAATCCATTAGAGAAACAGTTTCAAGGGGTATAGATGTGCTTTAAAGAAATTGGTTTCATCATAATGACACATCTTAAATTATCTAACTTATTATATTAATATATCCCAAGAAATACAATAAACCAATTAAATCATTTTGTTCATTAATACCAAACTATTGAGGTGGTTATTATAAAAGTTATTTTTCTATAACATAATTAAATCAAACCTCAAATGTCTCTTAAGATAATTGATTATTTAATGTAGGTCATTGAACACGGTTCTCATTCTAATGAATTGAAATCATCTTTCCACATATTCAACCCTAAGGGGGAAGGTTTTCAAAAGATTCCCTCAAGACATCTCAATAATTATAAGAAATATAAACTTGAAAAAATAACCTCCTTTTTAAAATGGATGATCTTAATTTTAACTACATTTAAAAACTCACTTCTTTCTCACCTCACCTTCTTGGTGGCCTACTTGTCATGACGTTGTATTTATGATGGTTTTAAGTTAGTACACTAGGCATCACATCTTTTAGATAAAAGTATATGTTAGTGATTTGAAATAAGAAAAGAAAAGAAAAAGTAGGCTATGTATTGTTTCCACATCTGGGCATGATTGAAACACTTCTTGTTCTCAAAGGAATTTTTATGCTATACAATAATGAATCTTAGAGAATTTGGGTAGTTTAGGTAAGCAAAACTATAGACATGTGAGATGATTATAATTTATGTAAAGTTATATATCTATGTTTAAGAATAGGAGTGGGAAATTAAACATGGTTAGTAACATACTACATAGGAGACATAATATCTTAATGAAGATTAGAGTGGAGATAATGGGATATAAAGACTTTAAACATTTGTATGAAATTGATCTTGATTGTGTGGAAGCATGAAAATCATGTAAAAAATTGGTATCTGTTGATAGAAATGGAATTATTATTAATTTAGAATGGTACATATTAGAGAATTCAAGATTTGAAAGCATGAAACAATCTTCTACTAACAAATAAATTATCAGCACAAAAGAATATCTATCATATAAAAAAAGTTTTTTTTTTCTAAATACCATGATGAGACTTGCATATATAGCAAAGGAGGAGAATACACTTGTTTAAAGATTAGCTATTAATATTTCGCTACACTATATATAGGAGTTTATACAAATGTAGTGGACATACCATAAGTCATGACTAATGAAGATAATAAGAAACCAAAAATATTAATTTGAAATATTTATTAGTCGATAGGCTACACATAGTGTGAAATTGAACTTTGAAACAAGTCTCACTCCTGCAAACCACTTTTGAGTGGTTAGAAAACAAGTTTCAGTTGTTGTTTAATGGTAAAAGAATCCAAAATATCAGGTAAAAGTCTCTAAAATCTCACTTATCACATAAAAGCCTGATAGATATTGATTTGACAACTAGATGTGAACATTCTATTTCCATTTGCAATGACTTTTGTCAATTTGATGGAAACTTTGGTTTTCCATTTGCATTGCTTTATGTTCTAAATTTCTATGCAAATATTTCAAAATCATATAATACTTATATTCTGTAAGGAAAAAATCTAGATTTGTCTAAGTTTATTTCATTCCATTATTTAACACTTATTATTAATTGTTTAATCCAATCACATGCAACTAGAATTTGTAGTGCATCCATGAACAAACACATACTCTTTAACATACATATAATTTTCTATCAATATAATCTTGAACCTCTTTAAATGGCTGTAAATAATTTGTGTTGAGTACACTAATGCGCATAATCTTTTGGCACTGACCACAATTATCTGTAATTGGCCATGCTCGCATAAAATGCGTTGTATATGTTTTGCTGAATGACTATGCTCGATGCTGTTTTCGAGGACCTACCGACATTTCTTTTGTAAACAGAATGTGCCGACTCGTTCAGATATTCCGCATAGTTTTGATCGCTTTCGATAGGAATGTGCAAACAAAGAGCTTGCGAGAACGACACATATTTTAATACGTTGCATTTTATGTATTGATTAATTATTATCGATATCATAGAAGTTTGCATCGGTGGTTGCTCCCTCTAAGCACGTTTACAACTTCACTCTCAGCGACATGGTATAATAACAACTTCACACAATCTTCGTCGCCGACCACAATTAAGTAAAAATTGGCTCTGGTCGCATAAAATGCCATGCATATGCTTTGCCGAATGACTACGCTTGATGCTGCCAGATATCAAATCTCGAAAACTCATTTAATTTTGCTTTCGCGGATCTACCGACATTTCTTTTCTAAGCAGAATGTGCCGACCAATTAAGATATTCGCTTGATGCTGCCAGATGTCAAATCTCGAAAACTCATTTAATTTTGCTTTCGCGGATCTACCGACATTTCTTTTCTAAGCAGAATGTGCCGACCAGTTAAGATATTCCACATAGTTTTGAGTGCTCTTGCCAAGACTGTGCAAACACAAGGCTGGCAAGAATGACACAGATTTTTTAATACGTTGCATTTTATGTATTTATTAGTTATTATCGATATCATAGATGTTTGCATCGGTGGTTGCTCCCTCTAAGCACGTATAGATGTTAACTACGAGGTTTCCGTTTTTTTACTAGAGTAAGTTTAGTCTATGATAACCATCTCTCTTCCTTTCATCTAATCATCGATAAAACTAGCAGTTCCGTGTAGAAACACGCAACAATGAGCCGATAGGCAGTGATGTACATTGTAGGGATGGGAGATGCAGACAATGAGGGTGCGAGGCTTGAGAGTCAGCGTTGGGAGTTGCAGAGAACATGAACAATCTAGGATGCAACAATGCGGAAAGCAAAAGTGAAAAGAATAGCATAAAGTATTTTATTATGTTGCAACCATAACTAGAAAATAGAAGCCATAATTGAAAAAATTCAAGCCATAAATCAAACAAGATTGGTTTTAGGAGGTAGTTGGATGCGGAAGCACACAAAAGAGGCTGAGATACACAGTAGCAATAGAGAAAAACTCCATAATCTGGACAATTTAATTCTTACACCTTGTGTAGAATACAATATAAATGAATGAAGGCTAAAATAAAGAACAATAACCAATAAATTTTTTGATGTTTTGTCAACAATATGGTTTTCAAGTAGACCCCATCGAAAGCAATGTCCAATGGAGTCTAAGAGAAACTAAAATAATGAATTCTATTTGTATCTTATGTCAGAAATATACAAATATGTACATTAAATATATAAAATAAAACACAACAACAAAAGTTGTTGTTTCCACCCCTCCATATTAGGCGATGGAGAGTTATGGATTGTCATGAAACTGTTGAGCATGCATATATAGTATTGACATGTATGATCTGCAAAAACAAGGGAAAAGTGTATATATTAGTGCAGTGGCCATCTGCAATCCATACACAAAATGTAAACCAATAGATGTGAAAGTTGATTATCTTATAAGATAGAATTTACCTGGTGTATGTTGCTGAATGGATTGTCAACAAAAGAAAGTAGCGCCCGATGTCCACCATACCATATTGGGTCATGGAGCATCATGCGCTCTCACCAAAGCGCCAAGCAACAAAAAATAAAATACCAACCATAGGCATCAACGGTGGAAGCAATGTCTAGGCTGATGCTTACTTAACACAAGCTCTAAATTGAAATAATATAGTGTGCACAAGAGAACCCTATGCAAAATAAATGAATCTAGGCTAAGATAGAGAACAATAACCAATAAATTTTATGATATGTGAATAGTATAGTTTTGAAAAGTCAAAGGACGCACCATTTTGAAGAGCACCCCATTGAAAGCAATGTCCCATGGAGTGAAAGACAAATTGGATTAACATTAACTATTTTACTCCATTCACAACCATAGGCTGTAACATATGAATTCCAATTGAATCTTGTGTCATAATTAAATAGATGCGTACATAAAATATATAAAGTAAAACACAAAAAAAAAAGTACTATGGTGAACATCTGTATTAAAGACGGAATATGTAAATCAACAAATTTTGAAACCTCTATAACGCACATTGGAAGATATAGAGCACACATGTGATGCAAGCTTTGAAATAAGTAAAATTTCAGTATACTTGGGCATGCAATGCATTCCTGAAGCCATGGTAGGAAACAAAGACTCGTGTGCACCTTGCCACTTTGATCAATGATAGAAGGAAAATTTGGCTAGTAGCGAGTAAAAATTAAATCATTGGAATCCACATTATGGCTTGAGTATCATCTGGAAGAATAAGAGCAAAGTGCAAATATTAGTGCAGTGGTAATTTCTAATTGATAGACATGTAAAGCAAGAGATGTGAAAGTTGATTATTTTATAACATACAATTTGATATGAAGTTTTTATACAAGGAATGAAGTAAAAAAAACCTAGACATACCTAGTGTATGTCAAAGAATGGACAGTCAATATAAGAACGCAACACCCGATGTCCACGCTACCATATTGGGTCATGGAGCATCATACGCTCTCACCAAACCCCCAAGCAAGGAAAAATAAATTGCTCACCATTCAGATAAATGGTGAAAATAATGTCTAGGCCATTGCTCACTTAATGCAAGCTCTGAAGGCATCGAAAGCTACAAATATGATGATTTTTTGCATAGAGTATGGTTGGAAACATGAAAGAATAAGTGAAAAATTAACACACTAAACAAATATGATTGGTAGACAATAAATGAATCAAAAAATATGAAGACTTATAGAATCCATAACAAATTCTATGAAATGAAGCTAGAGTAGAAGAGTAGAAGCAAATAAAATGTAGGCATACCTTGTGTAGGGAATGAAATGGAACATTGAGAGAGTAAGGTAGCCCTTGTTTGCACCCTTCTAGAATATGTCGTCAAGCGTCATGGATTATGACCAAACCTGTAAGGAGAGTCATTTTTTCTCTAGAAATTTAAACTGTACGTCAGTGCATGTATTTGGAATGTAAAATGCTATGAAGGGAATATCATTTGGAACAATGGAGATTATAAGTCTAGCACAACAAACATGTATTGAATCACTACAAAGTATTTAGATAGGGAAGTATAAAGAGCTGTATAATTTGTAAAGAATAATATCTAATATATGTTGAATAAAAAAAATGTTATAAATAGGATGGAGGTATACCTTTTGCAAAGTGTAGCATACAATATGTGGACAATTGAATATAATTGTCTTTTGCAACCTACCAATGTTATTAACCTAAGATCACTATTATCTTGTTAGAAGAATATATAGACTTGCAGCATTTGTCACAAAGAACTTTGAAT
>VDFB02358134.1:31229470-31337913 GCA_007258455.2 Sequoia sempervirens | reverse complement strand
TTGAAATCATCTTTCCACATATTCAACCCTAAGGGGGAAGGTTTTCAAAAGATTCCCTCAAGACATCTCAATAATTATAATAAATATAAACTTGAAAAAATAACCTCCTTTTTAAAATGGATGATCTTAATTTTAACTACATTTAAAAACTCACTTCTTTCTCACCTCACCTTCTTGGTGGCCTACTTGTCATGACGTTGTATTTATGATGGTTTTAAGTCAATACATTAGGCATCACATCTTTTAGATAAAAGTATATGTTAGTGATTTGAAATAAGAAAAGAAAAGAAAAAGTAGGCTATGTATTGTTTCCACATCTGGGCATGATTGAAACACTTCTTGTTCTCAAAGGAATTTTTATGGTATATAATAATCAATCTTAGAGAATTTGGGTAGTTTAGGTAAGCAAAACTATAGACATGTGAGATGATTATAATTTATGTAAAGTTATATATCTATGTTTAAGAATAGGAGTGGGAAATTAAACATGGTTAGTAACATACTACATAGGAGACATAATATCTTAATGAAGATTAGAGTGGAGATAATGGGATATAAAGACTTTAAACATTTGTATGAAATTGATCTTGATTGTGTAGAAGCATGAAAATCATGTGAAAAATTGGTATCTGTTGATAGAAGTGGAATTATTATTAATTTAGAATGGTACATATTAGAGAATTCGAAGATTTGAAAGCATGAAACAATCTTCTACTAACAAATAAATTATCAGCACAAAAGAATATCTATCATATAAAAAAAGTTTTTTTTTCTAAATACCATGATGAGACTTGCATATATAGCAAAGGAGGAGAATACACTTGTTTAAAGATTAGCTATTAATATTTCGCTACACTATATATAGGAGTTTATACAAATGTAGTGGACATACCATAAGTCATGACTAATGAAGATAATAAGAAACCAAAATATTAATTTGAAATATTTATTAGCTGATAGGCTACACATAGTGTGAAATTTGAACTTGAAACAAGTCTCACTCCTGCAAACCACTTTTGAGTGGTTAGAAAACAAGTTTCAGTTGTTGTTTAATGGTAAAAGAATCCAAAATATCAGGTAAAAGTCTCCAAAATCTCACTTATCACATAAAAGCCTGATAGATATTGATTTGACAACTAGATGTGAACATTCTATTTCCATTTGCATTGTTTTTTGTAAATTTGATGACAACTTTCTTTTTCCATTTGCATTGCTTTATGATTTAAATCTCTATGGAAATATTTCATAATCAGATAATACTTAATTTTTTCAAGGAAAATATCTTTATTTGCCTAAATTTGTTTCATTTCATTATTTAGCACTTATTATTAATTGTTTAATCCAACCACATGAAACTAGAATTTGTAGTGCATCCATGCACAAACACATACTCTCTTAACATACATATAATTTTCTATCAATATAATCCTTGAACCTCCTTTAAATACAAATACTTGTGTTGAGTACACGAATGCGCATAATCTTTGGCACTGACCACAATTATCTAAAAATTGGCCATGCTCGCATAAAATGCGTTGCATATGCTTTGCCGAATGACTACGCTTGATGCTGTTTTCGAGGGCCTACCGACATTTCTTTTCTAAACAGAATGTGCCGACTCGTTAAGATATTCCGCATAGTTTTGACCGCTTTCGATAGGAATGTGCAAACAAAAAGCTTGCGAGAACGACACATATTTTAATACGTTGCATTTTATGTATTGATTAATTATTATCGATATCATAGAAGTTTGCATCGGTGGTTGCTCCCTCTAAGCACGTTTACAACTTCACTCTCAGCGACATGGTATAATAACAACTTCACACAATCTTTGTCGCCGACCACAATTAAGTAAAAATTGGCTCTGGTCGCATAAAATGCGATGCATATGCTTTGCCGAATGACTACGCTTGATGCTGCCAGATATCAAATCTCGAAAACTCATTTAATTTTGCTTTCGCGGATCTACCGACATTTCTTTTCTAAGCAGAATGTGCCGACCAGTTAAGATGTTCGCTTGATGCTGCCAGATATCAAATCTCGAAAACTCATTTAATTTTGCTTTCGCGGATCTAAGGACATTTCTTTTCTAAGCAGAATGTGCCGACCAGTTGAGATATTCCACATAGTTTTGAGTGCTCTTGCCAAGAATGTGCAAACACAAAGCTGGCAAGAATGACACAGATGTTTTAATACGTTGCATTTTATGTATTTATTAGTTATTATCGATATCATAGATGTTTGCATCGGTGGTTGCTCCCTCTAAGCACGTATAGATGTTCACTACGAGGTATAATAACTACGAGGTTTCCGTTTTTGTACTAGAGCAAGTTTAGTCTATGATAACCATCTCTCTTCCTTTCATCTAATCATTGATAAAACTAGCAGTTCCGTGTAGAAACACGCAACGATGAGCCAATAGGCAGTGATGTATAGTGTAGGGATGGGAGATGTGGACAATGAGGGTGGGAGGCTTGAGAGTCGGCGTTGGGAGTTGCAGAGAACATGAACAATCTAGGATGCAACAATGCGGAAAGAAAAAGTGAATAGAATAGCATAAAGTATTTTATTATGTTGCAACCATAACTAGAAAATAGAAGCCATAATTGAAAAAATTCAAGCCATAAATCAAACAAGATTGGTTTCAGGAGGCAGTCGGATGCGGAAGCACACAAAAGAGGCCGAGATACACAGTAGCAATAGAGAAAAACTCCATAATCTGGACAATTTAATTCTTACACCTTGTGTAGAATACAATATAAATGAATGAAGGCTAAAATAGAGAACAATAACCAGTAAATTTTCTGATGTTTTGTCAACAATATGGTTTTCAAGCAGACCCCATCGAAAGCAATGTCCAATGGAGTCTAAGAGAAACTGAAATAATGAATTCTATTTGTATCTTACGTCAGAAATATACAAATGTCTACATTAAATATATAAAATAAAACACAACAACAAAAGTTGTCATTTCCATCCCTCCATATTAGGCGGTGGAGAGTTATGGACTATCATGAAACTATTGAGCATGCATATATAGTATTGATGTGTATGATCTGTAAAAACAAGGGAAAAGTGTATATATTAGTGCAGTGGCCATCTGCAATCCATACACAAAATGTAAACCAACAAATGTGAAAGTTGATTATCTTATAAGATAGAATTTACCTGGTGTATGTTGCTGAATGGATTGTCAACAAAAGAAAGTAGCACCCGATGTCCACCATACCATATTGGGTCATGGAGCATCATGCGCTCTCACCAAAGCGCCAAGCAACAAAA
Organism: Sequoia sempervirens; assembly: GCA_007258455.2. NCBI lineage: Eukaryota > Viridiplantae > Streptophyta > Pinopsida > Cupressales > Cupressaceae > Sequoia > Sequoia sempervirens. The sequence continues at coordinate 31,334,631 of VDFB02358134.1, read as the reverse complement.
AATAAAATACTGACCATTGGGATCAATGGTGGAAGCAATGTCTAGGCTGATGCTTACTTAACACAAGCTCTAAATTGAAATAATATAGCGTGCACAAGAGAACCCTATGCAAAATAAATGAATCCAGGCTAAGATAGAGAACAATAACTAGTAAATTTTATGATCTTATGTGAATAGTATGGTATTGAAAAGTGAAAGGACACACTATTTTGAAGAGCACCCCATCGAAAGCAATGTCCCATGGAGTGAAAGACAAACTAGATTAACATTAACTATTTTACTCCATTCACAACCATAGGCTGTAACATATGAATTCCAATTGAATCTTGTGTCAGAATTAAATAGATGAGTACATAAAATATATAAAGTAAAACACAAAAAAAGAAAAATGTACTATGGTGAACATCTGTATTAAAAATGGAATATGTAAATCAACAAATTTTAAAACCTCTATAATGCACATTAGAAGATATAGAGCACGCATGTGCTGCAAGCTTTGAAATAAGTAAAATTTAAGTATACTTGGGCATGCAGTGCAGTCCTGAAGCCATGGTAGGAAACGAAGACTCGTGTGCACCCTACCACTTTGATGAATGATAGAAGGAAAAATTTGGCTAGTAGCAAGTATAAATTAAATCATTGGAATCCACATTATGGCTTGAGTATCATCTGGAAGAATAAGAGCAAAGTGCAAATATTAGTGCATTGGTCATTTCTAGTTGATAGACATGTAAAGCAAGAGATGTGAAAGTTGATTATTTTATAACATACAATTTGCTATGAAGTTGTAATACAAGGAATGAAGTAAAAAAAACTTAGACATACCTGGTGTATGTCGAAGAATGGATAGTCAATATAAGAAAGCAACACCCGATGTCCACCCTAGCATATTGGGTCATGGAGCATCATGCACTCTCACCAAACCCCCAAGCAAGGAAAAATAAATTGCTCACCATTCAGATAAATGGTGAAAACAATGTCTATGCCACTGCTTACTTAATGCAAGCTCTTAAGGCATCGAAAGCTACACATATGATGATTGTTTGCATAGAGTATGGTTGGAAACATGAAAGAATAAGTGAAAATTTAACACACTAAACAAATATGATTGGTAGACAATAAATGAATCAGAAAATGTGAAGACTTATAGAATCCATAACAAATTCTATGAAATGAAGCTAGAGTAGAAGAGTAGAAGCAAATAAAATGTAGGCATACCTTGTGCAGGGAATGAAATGGAACGTTGAGAGAGTAAGGCATCCCTTGTTTGCACCCTTCTAGAATATGTCATCAAGCATCATGGATTATGACCAAACCTGTAAGGAGAGTCATTTTTTCTCTAGGAATTTAAACTGTACGTCAGTGCATGTATTTGGAATGTAAAATGCTATGAAGGGAATATCATTTGGAACAAGGGAGATTAGAAGTCTAGCACAACAAACATGTATTGAATCACTACAAAGTATTTAGATAGGGAAGTATAAAGAGCTGTATAATTTGTAAAGAATAATATCTAATATATGTTGAATAAAATACATGTTATAAATAGGATGGAGGTATACCTTTTGCAAAGTGTAGCATACAATATGTGGACAATTGAATATAATTGTCTTTTGCAACCTGCCAATGTTATTAACCTGATATCACTATTATCTTGTTAGAAGAATATATAGACTTGCATCATTTGTCACAAAGAACTTTGAATGTAATTAGACAAGAATAGATGGAAAGAATGGGATACAACGTTACCTTCCATGGAAATACAATATATTTGTAAAGAATAATATCTACTACATGTTGAATAAAATACATGTTATAAATAGGATGTAGGTATACCTTTCGCGAACTGTAGCACACAATATGTGGACAATTGAAAATAATTGTCTTCTGCAACTTGCAAATGTTATTAACCTAAGATCGCTATTATCTTGTTAGAAGAATATATAGAATTGCAACATTTTTCAGAAAGAACTTTAAATGTAATTAGAAAAGAAGAGATGGCAAGAATGGGATACAACCTTACCTTCTATAGAAGTCCAATATAGTTTCATCTCGAAGAACATAGGGCACTCGCGAGCATAAATGTATTAACAATTATAAACCTCTGCAATGACACTTGGAAATGTTTCCAATCTAAATTTGTTAGAATCTTAAAGTGATAGAAAGAAATAATTCAAGTTGCATAGCTATGGAGGCAAGACGAATGTGGACAAGCGCAAGAAGGAATTGAGAGGAAGTTAGAATTTAGATAATGGATATTTCTTGCTAGCAAGAAGGGGAAACAAAAAGCAACAGTTGAATAGGAACATATTCTACTAATGTTTGTATAAGTTAATCTTTGAAAATGCTAGGAAAGCTAGGCAGGGCTAGGAATGAAGGGTCTTTCAAAAGAATTGAGACAAAGAGGAAAAGAAGAAGTCGCATAGGTACCATGGAGATAAAAAATATTTCATGGTGGTGGCAGTGCAGACAATTGTTGGGGTCGTTCTTCTTCTATGATTTGAAGTGCATTGTATTGTTAGAGTTCAACCTAGAATATTTGTCAAAAGAGAAGGATGGATCTATGTGTATGCCTTGTAGTTATTTAATATGAGAGAGAGTTGTGAATGTTAATCCTTGTCTTTCTTTAGTTGCAATATCTATTGTAGCTTTCTCTAGTGTTAAGCCTTGTGATTATGCATTGTGATAGTGCAGGCCATTGTCAACAATAACTGTCTTCGGCTGCCTTGTGTGATTGGGATAATGGGGATGAATCTTGAATTCTCTTGATCCCATGCTGGTCCAATGTAGTTCTGGAAGTCAACAACAACATATTTAGGTAGTTGAGGCATTTTAGCACCGATGGCATATACAATAGCCTTCACTAGACCCAAGGATCCATTCACCAAGCCAACTGCCACCCAAAGATTTGTTGTCAACATTAGCTATTATCCAATTGCAAGCAACAATTCAAGTTGAATTTTTTCATCATCGGCATAATAAAGTGTATTTTGTTGGGAACATTCAACAGAACTAATTGCAATTGAAACATTTAATTGTTGTAGCATTTTCCTATTGTGCAAAGCAACCAAGCTATTAATTGGGAATAAGTGGATAGCTTGATCAAAGTCTTGGTTTTGCTTAGATGCAAGCATGGATTTTGTTTGATTCCTAAGAAGTTTCCAATTAGGTAGGGTTGTTTGGTAGTTTATAATATTCATAAGGTGCATATGGAACTACTGTTGTGATTTAGATTTACCATGTTGGCAGAAGATAGTGTCAAGCGTAACAACAATATTGAAAGTGTGCCAAAGTGCTAGCGCTATGGACCGAGAACTATAGATAGGATTGTCCATAACAGGGGGCAGTTGTGCTAAGTCTCCAACAATTATAATAGACACACCACCGAATCACTGCAAATTCTTGGAAAGGAATGCTTATCGCAATTCGCTATCTATTTTTAGTAGCAACTTGGGACCCAAGAAACTCATTTCATCAATTAGTATATACTTTATATCTTTGAAGTCTTCTTGAAATATGGTCAATGCTTGTCCTTTCAATGGATTCATATCTTTTATTGGTATGCAGAGAGAAAAATGCAGTGTGGAGGCATGAACATTGTAAGCAACAACTCTTGTCGGTGCTAAAACAAGCATAGGGTTCATTTTTTGACTCGACGATTGGTTTAGTGCTCTTTGTATCCTATCAATCAAGAATGAATTACCTATGCCAGTAGTTCCTTGAATGATCATTAGAAGCAGCTCGGTGATGAGGGCAGGCCAAGGTGATGTTGTTGAATGATTCTCAAAGAAAGCTCATGTCTAGGAGATAGTTGATGAGAAAGGGATGGCATTGCAAAGGAGGGGAGTGTCTCTTCAGGTGTATGTAATTTAATTGTTGCAACAAATTATTTAGCAATACTATGAAGATTCTCTGGAACATTGTGGTTGTCCCACCTATAGTGCAGGTCAAATTCCCGTCGACCCAAGAGTTGTAGCTGGTCAAAGAAAACATTATTTGTTGCACCAAGTTGAGAGAGCAACTCCTATTCATATTGTTCTATATGTGGCGGAGACTATCCACTATCAGTATCACTATCACTACCCTTGTCAACTATATGCTGGTCAGGAAGTATATTTACATGCCAACCAACATAGCTAGTAGCATGGAGTAGCCTCAAATTTCCTATAATGCTTTCTCTTGTAACCCCTATGTTAGCCTCCACATTCTGAAAAGGTTTGTAAAGCAATAATTCTGACCAACAAAAATTTTCATATGCACCACTTTGTTTAGGAGGGATAGTCTTGAAAAGTGGGTAAACAATGATAATAGTAGGTTGGGAGCGAGCATGCCAGGCTAGGCCTTTGCGGTTTCTGCAATATGTATAGAGTTGTGCAAAATGAATAAGCGATATTGCCTCCATTTTAGGTGCCCTGTGCATGTAGGAATGAATATAAGGACTAGCAAGGTCATCACCATTGTCAACCATTTTCAAATGATGGAACATTTGCCTACTAACATTCAAAGACAAGAAATGCTGACTTGAGATAACAAGGGGAAAATTTTGCAGCGTATGGCATGTTTCTTGTGCACCAATGTCATGATCAACAACCAAATTCATCATGAACTTTTGGTATGTAAGAAATTCTTTATGCCCAGATGAATTTGTATTTGCAAGCCTTTCCAAGATATCAATGTAGCTTTCAAATTTTCTCTCGGACTTTGATGCATATTTGGAAATGTAGTTTAGGACAATTTGTCTAGACAATACTGGTTGGGAATCAACATTTTCTCACTAAATTGCAAGCATCTAAGGATTTTGAATATTAACACAGTCATCATTTCTTGTTGGTTTATACAATTTTTTTAATTCACTATCAATTGTCAATGTCGAAGATGGTTGTGTATTCCATGGAGCTTTGTAGTGACATTGCAATTGGTGATCTTGTTTCCTCAAGCAAGTGTATTGAGTGCACTTGGTATGCCTTTTTACCGTTTTTAACAAATATTCATAGTCCACCACTAGATCCATTGAAGAAATTTGTGTAGTATTAAGCAATCATGGGTCATCCAAGGTTGATCGATGGATCCTTGATATTACCTACTCTGGGGCACAAGGGTTCCATGCTGAAAAATAGCAATCAAATATTATTTTTTCCTACTCAAGCTCATGAGGATTGGACCAATCGAGCATGTCCATATTTGGGGCATCTAGGAGCCAAAAGAACCCATGCACATGTGTTGACCCACAATGCTGCCACTCATACCTATACCAATAGTCCTGTGTGTGGAAAAGTATCTCAATAAACTCTTCACAGAAAATAGTGAATTGCAGGTGCATGTGCAAGGCTGTTATGTGCAGGTTTTGCACAATGTTCTTTGTGAAGTGTGTTTGGGAGTATGGTGAATCAAATTGCGTTCTCAGTTCAATCTCCTTAAGTAGATCAGGCCATTTTGTATCCACTAAGCTAAAAGTGAAGAAAAGGGTTGGTTTACCAAGCTAGTGGATCATTCTTGCAAGCTCTTGTCAGCTCTTGGCCCAATATGAGTGAGTCCCTCATAAGGATGCACCAAAGCGACCAAGTTGGTTTGCTATTTGCGTATCTAGTGCATTTCTAAGCAATTGTCATAGAGCTAGAACCGATGTTGGGATTCTTTCCTCCAATTTTGTTTTCATAAATACAAATGATGATTGTTGGCTTCAATGTCTCATTATTTAATTATAAATGTAATATATAAATCTAACATGCCCTCCAAATCTATTATCACAATATCTCATCAAGTGCAAGGCATATTCATGCAAGCATTCAACTTGTATTGTTCTCGATTGTACTGGCATTACCATGCCATTTGGGAATATTGGAAAAGCCATACTTAATAACCCTTTTGTATTATATTTATTGATAGGGCTAAAATCTATTTCAAGCCAAGCCAAGGTATTTTGACTAGTGTCTTTACTTTGTAAGGAATCTCTAATTTCCTACAATTATCAAGGAGGTTTGGCCATCAATGGAATAAATGATGAGAAGTCTTGAAGGTCAGCCTCCTCATCAACAACACTTTCTATAGCTTCCATTGGTTCATTTGGGGCATGCGTTCGTTCTTCCATTATGTGTAAGAGATAAGAGATTTCAGTACTTCTAGGAGGCAACAAATTTAAAGTATCACAATCTATTGCAACATCACTATAGTATAGGTCATTCTCAATTTTATAAATTAATGCAGCCATGACATTATTTTTGTCAACATAGCAATCATAGTTTTTCCCTTGCATGCCAATTCTTCACACAATGACAACTTCAAGATCATGTAGTCGACGCGGCAACAAAGTTGCAATGCAAGTAATGACTTGTGGGAAGCTTATAGTGTGCCCACTATATTTTTATTGGCCTCCTCTAGTGTGGGTTACTCGCAAAATAGGAGCAACTCTGGCTATAAGCATTTCTTCAACTTGAGTAAGCTTTGCAAGGATGGCTGGTTGTGGCCCTGGATGGTCGAACTCTCATGCCAGCATAGCTCTGATTGCAAGTAGAACAATTTTTCAAGTCAGACAAATCATCAATGCGCTAGTGGAAGGATTGCATTGCTATGCAGAAGTGTTCATCAAACATGGTGGCTAAGTGTGGGATTGCCGAGGATGTGGTTGGGATGGAATGCCCAAGAAGCGGTTCCAGTGGTGTACAACTAGGTATTGCAGGACCAATATCACAAGGTTAGGTATGGCTCACTGGCACGCGAGAGGAAATTGAGGGGGAGAAATAGTCTGCAAATGCTACTGGCAAGCTTTCCTGCAATGGTGGTGTCCCTTGTTCAGCATGGGACACCAAGCCAACTAGGTTCATGGCACTTTTCTTTTAGAAGTACTTCGCTTGCTGGTTTGCACAAATGTGGTCTTTGTGGCGTGCATAACAAACCTAGTTTCTCTTACACTTTTTTTCCTTTCTACATTCTACACTTGATGTGGCATTGAAACCTGAAGGACATTGTAATTCCTACAACAACAACATGCAACACAATAAAATGGTTGCAAAAACTAGGTTACAGGGCAATGGAATAACTATAGTAGTCAACCTATTTGAATATGCAAGAGAGTAGAAAAAGGCACAATAAAACCAACATGTATACATAATTGTATGTATTCATATGCATTGTATTTAAAAGTGCTTACAAACTAGAAATTAAAAAATAAGAATGCAAGGACTCAATCTGATTGGGCTAGTGGCTAACTAAAAAGGGATTGCATCGATTGCATTAGTAAATTTCCACATGTATAGGAATTACTAGCACCACAATACATTGAGGAGACTTCTTTTCAAGACAACATTTTTAGTGTTAAACCATGTTGCATATACTAGTAATTTGTGAAGTCTAATATGATACATAGTTTAATACTTAAATACTATTCTGAAAAAGAAGTCTCTTCAATGCTATTAGGTCAAGTATCTCCATAAATTTGTTTCATGCCATCAAATATGGAACGAATGTTGCTGATTATTTGAAATATACCACCTTATATTCTAATAGTTACTTTTAAAGCCTAGAAGGAATAATAACCAAGGCATGAGTATTGGCATTATGCATTAGATGAACATATGCAAATTTTCTGATTGCAGATGCAAAATGATTGTGGAAGGGAGGGGGAATTTAGAAAATTAAAATTCTGCATGCAGACAATTTTTTTTTACTGTCACTTATTGACAATAACCAAGATAAACATATATGGTAACATGTCTACAAATGTATATATGCATATCCAATCTCTGTTCAATGCAGACTGTCATAAATGGAAGGTACAATGCATTATTCAATAAAGATTGTAGTGCTACTGCTACCTATTGTTATGCATCGTCCCTTCTTTCATGACATTCTCCATTGAAAATAAGTTGATTTTTTTGTTGAACATGCACACACACACACACACACACACACACACACACACACACACACACACACACACGCACACACACACACACACACACAAACACACACACATATACATATAGTAGAATGAATCCAAACAACAATGCAATTAATCAACAGTCAGGCAATTCAAAATGAAACATAATAAAGAAATACTCACTGTCCACTAGATAGGTTTTACTAAGACATCATGGCCAAAAATATAAATCGGATGGATATCTAGTGATTTGTTAGCTGTAAAATATTGATTATTGTAGATGAGTAAAAAAAATTTGGAAATAACAAACATGTACATTCACAAATACTTTTTCCAATAGTTATCCATCGACAAGAACCCAAGCATGTGTATATGTCAATGCATTTGCAAGTGTACCTATAGATATGAAATATTTTCAATGGAGAGTAAAACCAATGGGAAGTGAAATCAATACTTTAAGGAGGACTGCAATAGACTTGCTTCCATGATTGTGCATTATACCTTCATTCATTCCAATGACCATCAATAAAAGCTCAACATTTTCTATTGCACATGCATATATGCATACACATGTACATGTAGAAATATTTCAATGAACATAAAAAGTGCTTCTAAGCACTAAAGAAAAAGAAAATAATATCTACTTTCCATCCTACCATATTGAGAATACAATCTTATCAGTGAACATTTCTATGTAGAAATAGATATGCATGTGGATTGTAAAAGAAGAAAACAAGGCCTACTCTCCACCCTACCATATTGGGTCATGAAGCCCTATGGAATCTCACAAAACCCCCAAGCAAGAATATAGATTGTCCATCACATTAATCAATGGTTAAAGCAATCCTTCTATTCACACATACCAGACATCTGATGGTTGCAATAATTTTGCTTGAGAGCATTCAAGAAATAATCAACAATGAATAGAAAATTTGAAATAGAAAAGAAGAGAAGGTGTACTCTCCACCCTCCCATATTGGGTCATGAAGCTCCATCAGTTCTGAAGAAACCCCTGAGCAAGTGTATAGATTTTCCATCAGTTCTATCTATGGTAGAAGCTATCTCTATCATGACAGAATGAACAACTCCTTTTGCGAGCCTTTAACAAAAGAAAACTTAAAAGCTATGCTTGACAACAATGCAAACAAATGCAATGCAACGTCATTGATTGGATGCATATAGAGGAACTTTCTATTTCAAAACATTGTTTCCTTGACGTCTTTTGTTTTGTGGCCATGGTTGGAATGTAGTAAAATAGTCAATGTTATGTACTACATGTTTTGCCACCTAAAGTTAGAGAAGAACACCCAACAATTCCTTACTGAAATTTGCAAACACTTTTAGTATCTCTGTTCACATCATGATGCTCCATGACCTAATATGGCAATGTGGAGAGCATATCTTATTGTCTTGTGTTTTATTTTATAGTTTACATGTACAAATTGCTATCCTCCTCATATAGCATTTAAAAAAAAATTCAAATGCTTTAGGTTGTGGTTAGAATCTACTAAAATATTTTACCTTATATACTTTATCTTAGCTTGCATTTTCCATTGTTGCCACTACACATAGACCATACAACACTTAACATTCATGCAAAAAGGACAAGCTTCTGTAAAGGTTCAAGTACAACCACCTACTGTTAATTTTTTTATGAAGCTGGCATCACTTGTGCTTCGTAGGTTGTTGAAAGTTGTATTGATTCACCTCTATTAGAAAACTGTTGATTATCACAAAGTATGCTAGGTTGTTGTTGATAGAAGACTCTATTTTTTTTTTTGAAGAAGAAATATTATTTTATCTATTGTCAACATCTTATGCCTATCATTTTGCAAGGATATGTTATTGTGCTTGTTTTTCTTTAATATTTCTCGCTGCCTTGCTTTGTGCTTAAAAAAATATTGTTTGATCCATGCCATCCATTTTGTTGCTATGCCTGTGATCCAGCAAAATACTTAATGTTATACATGTTACATCTCATTGCATCAGGTATTGTTGATTACTATTCTTTGCATTGGAAAAAAATACTCAATGTTATACACTTTATGTTAGCTCCCATTGAGGATTGTCGATTATAGTTTTGTTGCTTATGCTATATTGTTTCATTTTGCAAAAGGTGTTGTTCCACGGGCTATATTCTTTCAATTTTTGAGTAGCATGTGTTCAAAAAGGAGTGTTTTTTTGTACAGGTTTGTTACTGTCAATTTTTGATGAGACTCTCTTCAATATTTGCATTTTTGTGGGTATGTTTCCAAGAGAAAAGTATATACATACACACACACACACGCACACACACACACATATACACATAAATATATACACACACATATATAAAAATTATTTCAATTTTCATCAAGACATTGTATACAAAAGGATGTACTATTTTCTATGCACACTAATCCACAAAGTGGGTGGTAGATGCGGTATAACTCTGGCCAACATATTTTGTCAACATCACATACATACACTTGGAAATTTTCAGTAAGACATCCTTTTGTGTTATTCTATTGCTATACCTGAAATGAGAGCCATGAGTGATGAGGGTAACCTTCTATGAGGATGCAAGCTGGATTAAGCTTTGTGCAACTTTTGTGAGTGCATTGCTGGTAATTTTGTGTTTTTTGAAAGGAAAGATGGATGCAAATGCAAAAGGAAGGTGTCACCTTTGATAATATTTTTCCCATTTTTGTTAAGGAAAATTATCAAGAAGACATGTTTTTGAAGCAAATGGGAAGAGCTACATATCAAAGGAATCTTTTGAAAGTGTGTTTGATTTTCAGTTTGTGCACTGCACTATGCCAAATTGCTTCTTTGCATTTTGTGCATGAATTTTCAAATTGCCTTGTTAATCAGCTCATTGTCATTCTTGCTTGGGAGAGATAGTTCAAGAAATTGGATGTTAATATTCGATTTTATATGGTAAGAAAATGGATGAACTTTCTGAGCCAAGTTCAACTAGCTAAGAAGATCAAGTGATTGTAATTGTGGTTATGAATCTACATCCCAGTTCTTGAACTCTCTTTCCCAAGTGGGAAGAGTCGATCATAGTCAATTAGCCAATATGGTAGGATGGAGAGAAGACCTCCTTTTCTATGTCTAGACTTCAATTCATTCCCTACATAGGGTATGCCTAGATTTTAGTTTCTTACTATGTTCTATTGCAACTTTCTTGCCTCATCCTTGTCATTAATTGTATAATCCTTTACATTTTTTGATATATTTATTGTGTACCAATGTTGTGTCTTTATCACACTAACACATTTTCCTCTTCCTTGCAGACCATGCTAAAACAATAGCACATTCTTCCATTGACTAATGTGTTACAAACAACCTTCCTGAATAATGTTAGTGACTGTAGAATTCAACGACAATGTTCAAATATACATTCGTATCCTAATCCACTCTATATTAATTGTAATACGTAATATGCATTTAACCACAAATTATAGTGGTTACCAATCTATATTCTTGCTCAGGTGTTTGATGAGAGTCCATGAGGGTCCATGACCCAATATGGTAGGGTGGAGAGTAGTCCTCATTGTCTTGACTTTTACTTTGTATTTTCTATGTACAGATTGCTATCTCTCTAGCATGGGGATAAAAAAAAAATTATATGTTTAAGCTTATGGTTACAATGGACTAAAATAGTTGACCTTATACACTTTATGTTAGATTCCATTGATCATTGTTGATTAGTATTCTGCTACTTATACTCTACATCACACAAATTATTAACTTGTTTATAACCAAAATTCGTCTATGGTGCTTTGTTGGTGGCTGTCAAAAGATCCTTAGTTTGTATTATTAGAAATTGATGTAGTTGCAAGAGCATGGGGTTTCATTTAATCATGAATAAAACTAATACTTTTTCGTGTAGTGGAGAGAATAGCAACATCTATTTTAAAGTCTCTAGGAAACAAAAAAAATGTCTGTGCAACTATCGATAACATATTTTTTGGTCTCATTCTCTAGGTTTATGGGTTCGATATTCTGGCTATGTTTCTAGGATTTAGGGAAGGATGCACACTGGAAACAACCACCAATGGCTGTATTTTTCCAATTTCTGAGGAGATTGTCTTGAGAAAGGAGTTTTTTTGTATGGGTATATTTTTGAATGGGTTTCTTACCATCAATTTTCGGTGGATTTTGCTTTAAGGTCTGTGTGTTTTGTGGCTGCAAATTTCTAGCAGTTTGAAACAATAAAAATATTCATCAGATACCATGTTCCTTTTCTATTTGTGGTGCATCTACATTAATTAATAAAATAATATAGCCAGCCCAAATTTTTCAAAACCCTTTATTATTAGCAAACAAATAGAAAAATAAAATGGTGTCAACAACACATTGTCAAAATTAGAATAGCCAAAAAATGCCAAGAATTAATAAAATAAAATTGTTCATAACAAACAATACAACCTTTTGCATACAATGTCTTGAGGGCAATGAAAATTATGTATATGTATGTGTGTCTATATATATATATATATATGGGTCGCTAACAACTAACATGGAAGATGTGTGGACATCCCCTATTTGTGTGAACGTTGGTCAGAATTTTTTTCAGTCTTGTCATCTATTGAACTTAGTTGAGTCAACATATATGCACTTTCAAAAAAGCAACATTTTAAAGTCAGTAAAGCAACTACACAGTCTATGCCATTTAAAAAAAGGCATTGTTGACTGCAGGTCTGTAACCCCAAATTATAACCAAAGAGAGAGGACGATAGCCAACAACACCTTGCAAAGTACAATAAGGCTAGCATCCTCTTGGACAACCACTATCCCTCTAAATCACAACTTTTCCAGCGCCCTAGGGGAGGGTCCCAGAGATGTACAGAACACGCTAGGAAGCTAGAGAACAACTATCAACAATGCCTTGTAGAAACAACATAAACAGTATAGCAGTACAAGCATGAACAAAAAGCAAGAGACTCCAACCACACAACCATGATTTCAATAAATACGCATAAACTAATTTTACAACCCATCACCATTCAATACATACAACGGTAATCAATAAGTTTATTATTACCACTGGACAATTTGCATGGAAATATTGCAACAAAAAGAAAGCTAGATGTAACTCCAGTAAAAAGAAACACACGTAAATAGCTAAACAATGGCTTCTCCCAAATACCCAAGAAAGAAAGACTTTAAAGCCACATAAATATGTCAAATATAAACAAGCCACACTATACAACAGAAAGGATCCAAAAGCAAGTAAAGGATGTTTGCAGTTTGCTCCATGCACATAGGAAAGAACCAATGTAGGTGGCGAGAACAAAGAATAAAGAAGGAACAAAATTATAAGATTTGGGCTTAACAATTGTTGGGAAGTCTCGGGAGAGCTATAGTCAACCGCCATTACTGGAGTCGTTGTTTGTAAAAGATGGAGCTCCAACACTAGTGGCTGGCCACAAGTTCTATTGTGACAATAATACAACATCCAAACATTCAATTAAACCATCAAAAGCTAACAATTTCCATTCTTAATTTTTAAATAGAAAACCTTTCTACATTCCTATTTTTTTTCTTCGTATATCTACAATATAATTAAAAATAATAATATAAGAAATGCACATTTACAGATGTCTCCATAAATAATTTAAAAAAAAATTGTATTACTCCAACACAATCAACCTATAACATGCACTCTCAACGAATTGAATGAACACATCCATCAATCTTCCATATATCAAGAGAAATAAAACTTATTTATTCCATTTTTTTATAATCACCACATTATACTCCACACTTTTTTGTTATTCTTGCAGGCCATAGCCCAACCATAATGCGGCAATTGATAAAACAATGTGTACATGTGTGTGTGTGTGTGACATATATACACACACAAACACACACACACACACATATATATACATACATACATACATATATATACACACATATATATAAACATGTATATACACATATATAGATATCTATAGAGATACACATATGCATACATATACACATCTGTATACATATATAGATATAGATATAGATCTAGATATATATACATGTATATATACATATATATATATATACAGAAAAATCTGCATACATACACATATATACATATATGCATATAGATATACATATATATACATACACACACACACATATATATACATACATATATATACACATATATATAAACATGTATATGCACATATATAAATATCTATAGAGATATACATATACATATATACATACATATACACATATATATACATATATAGATATAGTTACACATATTGTATGCTTTGCATATATTGGGGGACAACATAATAACAACTACCCTATTAACACCCCAGGGAAGAAAACAAATGTTTGGCTAATTTTCAATAAGGAATTGTTTGGTGTTGTTCTGCTGCCATACCTGGTATGAAGGCCAAGAGGGATCACAAAAAGCTTCTGTGGGGCTGCAAGCTGGATCAAGTTTTGTACAGCTTCTGCAAAGGTGGGTGGGGGATATTTTGACTTCATTTGCAAAGGAAAATGGATTGAAATGCAAAACAAAATTGTCCTCTGTGATAATATTTTTCCCATTTATTTTTTCCAGGGAAGTCAGCGAGAAGATGGGCTATAAGTCTAGATGGGATTTTCATCAGCCTCCCAATTTTTTTGGTCTCCCAATGGCTATGGGAAGTCAATGTCCATAGTTGTTGCATGCTTTCGGAAATAGTATTGCATGGTTTAACATTAAATGTTATGTGCTAAGTTGCATATAGCACCAACCATGATAATAAAAGCAACCATTCAACACCTAACTAAACTTTTAATTTTTTTCCCAATGCATTCTTTCATATTTTGACAAAGCTATGTTGAGAAATCAGTATATTTTAACTTTCGTTTCCCACTCCCAATCTTCATGGCTTCCTTTTTTATTAATTGATCAATATATATGTATACACACACACACACACACACACACACACATATATATATGTATATGTACTATACATATATACATATGCATATATATACATTTATATATATATATATATATATGTATATGTACTATACATATATACATATAGATATATACATACATAATATATATGAAAACCCTGAATAAATCAATATTGCTTTCAACAGTGGCCTAGATGGGGAAACCCACCAAAAAACACAACAAATTAACTATTTTCCACCCATTCAGAAAAAACATAAGCCATAAATGAAACAATATCGCCAAAACTCATGCACATGTGGAACCCCACAAAACACAAGAAATATTGATTTCTAGATTCACCAAAAAAAAAACCTGGATTAAGTTTTTTGCACCTTTTAAAAAGGTGGGTGCAAGTTATTTTATGTTTTTAGCAAGGGAGGGTGGTTGGAAATCCAAAAGAAATTTCTCGCCTGTGATAATATTTTGCCTATTTTTGCATAGGCAAGTTGGTGAGAAGATGTTTGTTTGAAACAAGTAGGAATAACTGCATGTGGAGGAAACCCTCAACGATATTGTTTGGTTTTTTTTGGTGATTATATTGCTTTATTTTCCATAAGGTACTCTTGATTGTTCCAAATACCTTGCCTGATTTATGGCTCACGTTTTGTGTGCATGGTTTTGCATGGATTCCATACTATGATTTTTTTTTATGGGTCTGTGTTTATGGTTTCCGTTAAAATTACACCACATAAATATCACAAACCACACCTTTTGGAACCATCGATACATGGCAAAAAACAAAAGATAACCTTCAACAACCTTCACAAAAATTGCATGACATTCAACGCACTTGCAATTTCACAACATATTTCCCTCCATGCTCGTACCCACCTTCAGCGACAACATAAACCTCAAAATGACACCAAACAATACATTACCGATAACTGCACAGGCATTTTTTTTGTTTTCCAAGGACTTTAAAATAAATGTTACTTGCACCATCACTACTACATGAGAAAAATACAACAATCAATGCTAAAGACAATTTGTTGGCCTCCCCTACACTTCTGTAATTTCACCAAACTCCTTTATTGTCATGACAAACACTTGCCACCTTTGACACAACTATGGAGTCCCAAGTCTGGCAACTTAAACCGGGAGGGTTGAAGAAAAATATAGGCCAAACTATAACCAACATCTATATATATCTGCACACACATGTATATATATAATCATTTTTACACACACATATATACATATCTGTACACATATACATATATATAGAGATACACAGACATAGACACACACACACACACACATATATATACACAAAAATATATACACATAAACATATTTACACATATAGGTATATACATATATACATACATATACACAGACATACTTATATATACACATATCTATATAAATACACATATATCTGTATGTATATATATATATATATAATTTACATATATATATGCACAAACACACATGCACACACACACACATATATATATATGTATATATATGCATATACATATGTATATACATATAGATATGTATATGTAATATATATATATATATATATATACATATATCATATATATATATATATACATGCATATGTATTATATCATATTTATGTATATATATATATGTTATATATGTATATACAGATACATCATATACATATATATATGTGTGTGATATGTGATACATTTCTGCATGTGGTATATAGAAAGTAATGTTGTTTGATTTATGGCTTTCATTTTCTATTTTGGTTGGAACACAATAATATAATTGGTTGATTCTTATTGTATAGCTCAAACTATATTGTGCTTTCTACATGTAGTTGCATATTGAAACCACTGTTGTTTGATTCATGGCTTTTGTTCACCTGGATGATAGAATAAAATTAAAATAATGAAATATATATATATATATATATATATATATATATATATATATATATATATATATATATATATATATATATATATATATATATATATATATATATATATATATATATATATATGTGTACACATATAGATATATTTATATATATTTCAATTTCCAGTCAGTCTCTCTCTATGGTTGTATACATATTTACACATATATGTCTATATATACATATATATACATGCTTTCTGAATGTGGGTGGCCGTTCAAAGTAATGTTGTTTGATTTATGGCTTCCGTATTCTAGTTATGGTTGGAACAAAATGAAATAATTAATGTTGTTGATTCTAGGTTTGGTTACATTAGGTATTATTGATTCTGTGTTTGATATATATATATATACATACATACATACATACATACATACATACATAAATCATTTGGTGGCTATGTTTGTAATGGAAATAAATTACAGAGGATATCGAGTTTTTTTCAATTGTTATTGTATAGCTCGACATATATTGTGGCTTTCTACATGTGGGTGGCTGTAGAAAGAAATGTTGTTTGATTTATTGTTTTCATTTTCTATTTTGGTTGGAACACAATAAAATAATTAAAGTTATTGATTCTATGTTTGGTTATAGTAGGTATCATTGATTACTGTTCTTTTCCTTAGGCTATAAACGATATATTTTAATATAAATATATATATGCAACATTAGAATTCTTAACATTATAGAGTTTTGGTTGATTCTTATTGTATAGCTCAAACTATATTGTGGCTTTCTGCATGTAGCTGCGTATTGAAACCACTTCTATTTGATTCATGGCTTTTTTTTTTCTAGCTATGGCTATAACAGAGTAAAATAATTATATATATGTCTACATATATACATATATTTATATATATTTCAATTTCTGGTGGGTCTCTCTATATGGCTGCATACATATGTACACATATATGTCTATATACATATATAGACACACACACACACACATATATTCTTATACGGTTTTTGTATGATATTTGCGCTTTGTGGCTATGTTTGCAACGAGATAAAACTGTAGAGGCTATGGAGTTCTTGTAGATTGTTATTGCATAACTCAGGCTATATTGTAGCTTACTCCTTGCAGGCAGCCACTGAAAGCACTATTGTTTCATTTATGCTTTTCATTTTCTACTTATGGCTGTAACAAAATAGAACAAATATATTTCAACTTCTGGTGGCTCTCTCTTTATGGCTATATACATATATACATCTATATGTCTATATATACATCTATACACACACACACACACAAACACACACACACACATATATATATATATATATATATACATATATATTATTGTGTGATTTGTGCTTGATATTTGTGCTTTGTGGATATGTTTGCAATGAGATAAAATTGTAGAGGATATGGAGTTCTTGTCAATTCTTATTGCATAGTTGAGGTTGTATTGTGGCTTACTCCTTGTGGGTGGCCGGTGAGAGCACTGTTGTTTATCTTATTCCTTCCATTTTCTGCTTATGGTTGTAACAAAATAAAACAATTAATGTTATTAATTTTATATTTGGTTACATTAGGTTTTATTGATTATTGTTCTCCCCTGAGGCTACACAGGATATATTTTAATATCAATATATATGTAAGATTAAAATTGTTAAGGTTATGGAGTTTGGGTCAATTCTTATATTTCTACATCTAGGTGGCTACTAAAACCATTGTTGTTTGATTAATCACTTTCGTTTTCTCTTATGGATATCAATATATATATATATATATGCAAGATTAAAATTGTTAAGCTTACAGAGTTTTCACCAATTCTTATATTTCTGCATCTAGGTGGATATTGAAACCATTGTTGCTTTATTCATCACTTTCATTTTCTCCTTATGGCTGGAACAAAATAAAATAATTATATATATATATGTGTACATATATTCATATATTTATATATATTTTAATTTTTCGTTGGTCTCTCTCCATCTGGCCTACCATTGCAACCAATATTGATTCATTTAGGGTTCACGTTCTGCTGGTATTGTTTTGCATAAGGCATTGTTCATTGTTGTTGTCTGCATTAGGCTAACGTTATTTGATTTATGCCTTTCCTTATCTTGCTATGGTTGGGACATAATAAAATAATTAATATTGTCCATGCTATGTTTAGTTACATTAGGTATTATTGATTATTGTTCCCTACCTTAGGTTGTACTTGTGTCAACTTTGTTGGGAATTTTTTTTAGCCTCAGCATTTCTCCCTCTTTTTCTGGCATTGGGCTAGACTTGGCGGATGGGCTATAGTTTGGTCAGGATTTTCATCAGCCCTGCTAGTATATGTATATGTATATATATATATACACACACATTTGTCTACATATATACATATACATACAAATATATACACACATATACAAAATTTAGTGGCAGATAACTTATAAGTTTTCTCAGAATATATATATATATATATATATGGGTATGTGCAGGATTATCATGGAAAAAATAGGCCCTTAAGTGGCAAAAAGTTAAAAAAAATCAGAGTTAGGAAACTTGATGTTAAAATTTGAATAAGTTATATATATTGTTTCAAAAATAAGTAAGAATTGAATATGTAGCAAATTGAATGTAGTTTCTAAACTACTAGGTTTGTTTTAAAAAAAAATCTATTTGGTGAAAATTTGAAATTTCAATGGAGTGGTACTTAAATTTCAGGGAAAAAATAAGAAGTAGGTGTTTGTCTGAACACCCTAACCACAATAAAACGATAATATTTTTTTATAATATTTTAGATATAAGTAAATCACTCATGCCCCAATGTGATGCATATTTTTTTGTAATATTTTTCTAAGTAAATAATTAATTATCAATTTTTTATTACAACTTTTTAAAAAATATTAAAAAACTCGTATGTCTGACCACCTTAACTTGGTCAAAACTTCATGAAATTCATTTTTTCTTTTTTTAATCCTATAGTATGCAAAGCATAGAATGTGACACATGTTTTGGATTCAAAAAATGTGATACTGTTTGAAAGCTATAGATGTTTTTCAATCAACCTATCAATCAGGACTTTAGTTGTAATTTGAATGGAAAATGAATAATAATAACTTATTAAATTCAAAGTAAAGTATACTTTATATTAGTGGAAAGCTGAGAATCTCCTTTAAAAACCCTTTTCATTTCATCATTTTTTGGTTAAAAAATAGTCATCAGCCACATACCCATCATATTGCCACTTTTTGGCCCATCATGATCCTGCACATACCCATATATATCTATATGTATATGTATATATGTATAGAAATGTGTAATACACATTTGTATACATCTTTATGTATATGTATATATGTATACAAATGTGTATTACACATTTGTATACATATATATGTGTGTGTGTGTGTGTGTGTTTGTGTGTGTGTGTATACACATTTTTATACATATATACACATTTACAGATATAGTGGTGGATAGCTTATAAGTTCGCTTAGAATTTTGCTTGACCTCCCAATTTTTTGGCCTTCCAATTCCTATGAAAAAGGTGGTGGAGCCAGCTGTTGGTTGCTTTGGGAATAGGGCAGTGTTTTTTGGGCCACATGGATAGAGAAGGATGCAAAAATTAAACACTAGTTCGCATCAACATTAATTGATGTATGCTTTGCATGTACTAGTGATGATCCTAATAAGACCAACGATAAATGGAAGCCATAAATGTAACACTTTATCCTAACGCAAACAACAACAGTGAACAGTCCATTATGCAAAACAACATGGAGTACATAACATTAACTATTTTACTACATTGCAACCATTCCACAAAACAAAAGATGTGAAGGAAACAATATTGTTATATCCACACTTACCCAGATGGCCAAACCCACAAAACACTAAAAATGACAGTGCCAAATGCATAGACAAAAATACCCACAAAATCCAAACCATAAATCAAACAATATCGTTGTGAACAAAGTATTGCTATCTATAGCTGCTCATATATATAGCTGTAAATATGTCTCTATTTGCATATGTATATATAGAAATACACATGCATGCAATTGACATTTTCCTATCCAATACAACTTCCTCATACATATGTGTGTAGATATTTGGTTGCCTCTTGGATATTTATGCATATACGCATACACAATTTAAAATTTACAACTATTTGTGAGTTATTCTAAATAGAAACAAAAACATGACTTCCAATAGTTCCCCACATACAAAACCCACAAAACACAGAAAGCTCCTAGTAACATATCGACTCAAAACCTTCACCATGAAAATGCCAACCCTAAATGAATCAATATTGGATTTAACCATAACTCGGATGGGGTAATTGACCAAAAACACATCACATTAACTATTTTCCAACCATTCACATAAGAACCTTATTGTCATGATTTTTATTTTATAGTTTACATGTACACATTGCTATCCTTCTCAGATAGCATTTACAAAAAAAATCAAATCTTTTAGGGAAAACCCACAAAACACAAAAGATCTCAATTTCAACATTCACCACAAACACAACAAATTAACTATTTTCCAACCATTCACACAGAACTGAAGCAAAAGATGGAACAATATAAACAACAGTCACCGACATGCCAAAACCCACAAAACTATATAGTCTTTCCAACAATAATCGACACAACGAAACAATGCCCCTTCCCCCTTGCTTCCTCTTTCTTGCATTCTTTCTCGACATCCTTCCAAACAAGACCACAAAATTATCATAACCCTCACCATTTGCAACCATCGACACATGCAACAAAACAAAAGATAACCTTCAACCACGTTCACAGAAATTGCACAGTCATTCGACACACTTGCACCTTCACAAAAACTTTCCCTCCACACTCACTACTACCTTCAACAATAACAAAAACCCTCACAATGACACCAAAGAATACATTATCAATAACTAGACAGGTATTCATTTTTTTCCAAGGACTTTAAAACATATGGTACTTGCACCATCACCACTACATGGAAACCAAACAACAATCAATGCTAATGAAATTTTGTTGGCCTCCTGTACACTTCAGTCATTTCGGCAGACTCCTCTATCCTCTCACCAAATACCTGCCACCTTTTACATGGCAATGGAGACCCAAGTCCAACACCTTAAACCGACAGGGCTGACAAAAAAATTGACCACACTATAACCCATCCACCAAGTTTTCCCCGATGCCAAAGAAGCCAGAAAATGACTAGGCTGATGAAAATTCCAGGCAAAGTTGACACAAATAGCCTATTAGCTAAATATGTTATATATATTATCTAAATGTGGAGTTTCAAATTTGTTTGTTTAAATTTTAGTTGTAAAAATGATTTATTAAAAATTTGATTACATTATAAAACTTAATTTTTCAATTTTTTCTATAACAATGAATATTGTAGTTTATAGATTGAAAATAAAGAGTAAAAAAGTAAAAATATTGAAATTATGCATATCAAAGTGTTGTAGTTTAATCGATTGAATGCAATTGGTAAAGGTGATGATACGTTCCTTGATTATGTCATCCAATTATGTTCTAATCATTGGTGGTTGTGACAATAATAGATAAGATTAAGATCACATCTCATGAAACATTAGCAAAATGGATACCCACCAGTCATTGCCTCTTAGTGAAAGTGTATTAGCTTAGACTCATGCTCATGGTATAGATGGGTTAGAAAAATTTGACCTAGAGATGGTTAGATACTTCAAAGAGAAAAAGAAATATATGACTATAGACATTTCCTTCCCTCATATTTAGAATTTCTCTCTAAAACATTCCATATTACTACAAATAAATAGAAATTTTTTTGTTTTAAATGGAGAAAGAAGTTACAAAAGACATTTTTGTAACTTTAGTAGTGACAACTAAATAGTTACACAACTGAAAATAATTAAACCATCATGTTTAAATTAGAAATAAACATTCATTTTTAGAAATCTAATCTAACTTATAAATGACTCAAAGGTTAACTATTAGGTACAAACACATGTAATCATTATATTCATGCATGTGCTCAATTAAAAAGGTTGATGTTGAAATTAAATGTAGCATATTGACATAGGAAACTAAGTAGCAATGAGAATTAAATAACCAATTACCAAAAAAATATATAACTCAGATGAAATTTTTTCACCAAATTGTACTAAAGATACATGCTTCAAAACTATTTTAATTCTTCTCAAACTTAATGTTTTAGACATTGCTCACATTTATACAATATGAATTTTACATTTTATAATGTGAAGCACTAAAAACTACCTATTAAATTGAAGAGTATTAATGAATAATTTAGTGTAATTTTTTTTTTTGTAGTAAAAAAATTCTCAAATTTCTTTCATTATTGTCACAAGGTTGAATATATCAAAATAAGAAGTTTACTACAAATAAAATGAAAGAAAAAATAGAAAGTAGAAATAAAAATAAATAATAATGCAAAGTGAAAAAAATTATTATGATTCTAAATATTTACCTCAAATAATATTTAAAAATTAACTCATTTTATAGAAATAGAAAAAGTATTTCTCATATGATTTATTCACATTACATGTATGTTTTTTTAAAATATAAAAAAATTCATATGCTTTATTAAAAGACAATAGATTTATACATTCTAATATGATTTAAATTATTTAATTATCACACAAAAACATTCACTTTGATAAAAATGTTCATTGGAAACTTTATAATTTTGAAATAATTTAAAGGCTATCTCGATTACCAAAATTATGATAACAAAAGCACAATCGAATAATAATATTTTTTAAAAATTATATAATGAAAAACAATAATTCCATTATAGGGGTGCATTTTCTCTTAGGGTAGTTCTATTGGTCCCTCATATATCATGAATAAGAGTTAAAATGACTAAACGAAAACCAAAAGGGTTGGTCAATCTAACTGTTATTCATGCAAATAGGGTGACAAAATATTTCAAGTTTTTTATTACATATTTACGATATGCAGACATGAACATTCATTAGATACCACTACATGCGAAGAGTGAAAATAATGTTGTTCCATTCCACTTTACAATTATGGCATGGCCATCAGGCTCCAAAGTATAATATTCTCCGGAAGCATATTCTCCTAATAACAATCTAGCCTGATACATAGCCTTAAAGCTAACGTTATTTTCCCTGAATCTTACTTGTTTGAAGTAACACCTCCACACATTAGTTCTAACAAACCTATCAATCCTTTCCTTCCCATCATACACTATCATAGTGTTGAGTTTAAAGTGTATATAGCTAATATCAAATAACTGATAAAATCATAACAATTATACACAAATACGGATAAACAACAACACCAAATTATATGGTTCGCCAAAGTTTGGCTACATCCACAGGAAAAGCAGGGAAAATAGATCTTATTATTTGTAACAACATGATTAGAATACATCATCGTCTATCACTAATAAAAAAAATATATTTTTCTCTTCAAGGAAAATGAAGAGTCATGAGAAACAAAGATGAAAGGGAAATAGTTGGACTTCACACTCAACAATCTCCAACTTATAGTCCAAACTATGTTGCAACATACATAGCCCCCTGCTTTACCAAGCTCATTGTTACTTAATTACTAGACCATCTAACCAATCCATTGCATTGTTCCATTGCACTACCTTTGTCAAGATCTCATTCAACCCAAAATAATCTACCTCTTTTGCATCCTTCTTAAAATCTAGTTTATCTATAATTTATTTGACAAACACATATCCTCCTTCATTGAGTTTTAGATAGATATCATCAGTTGATTTAATAATACCACACATATTAGACACATAACCCAAATTCATAACATCTGCACCTCCAAGAAGGGATTGAGCGGTCCATTTTGCAAGCTTATTTCCATTGTTCTTGTGTTCAATTTTTGAAACAACACCTCATTGGGCTTCTAATTTGTGATGAAAATGAACTCCAAAACATTCATTTAGAGCATTCAAAGTGATAAATTGTGTTTGGCCCCTTAATTACATAACACTCTTATTCCACATCGCTTCATTAGCCTCTTGAATTCCCCGATCTTTTCCTCATGTAACCCCTGTAGACCTAAAAGGAAGAAATACTCTACCTTCTCTTCATCATGCTCATCATGTTCCTATGCATCTATTTCCTTACCATTTAAACCTTCTTCCTTTAATTGAGTCACTTGAGCCTCTAACTCCATAGTGTATGCATGTTTGTGCTCATTTGAGCATGTTGTAGACTCTGTATTCTTAACTAGTATCCTATGCCTTTGTTCCATTGCTTTGTCCTCTGGTGCATACAGAGCTCATTTCCTACCCCTAGAAATGGTGCCAGAACCAATACTTACAACTGAAAATCTACAAAAAGTAATAGTCAAAAAGGATCTCGTAGCTCCTGACCCCATGGAGGCTTCCAGAATGCTTCCCGTCAAGCTCAATTGTTGGGCCAGAATGGCAGTGGTAAGAGGAATTTTCCTTACCAAGGACTACTATTGGAAATAAAAAATATTGTTATGGATGCTGAATTGTAATAAGAAACTACGATCCCTAGGTGGCCTTCAACTAGAAATTAAGCCAATCCTTGTGAAGACTAGTAAGGAAAGAGTCCTCCCTGACAACTCCATCCTTGGCCTTTAGTGTCTGTACCATAGAAAATTGGACCTTCTTGAGAAAAGAGACAATTTCATGTGTAATTAGACCCACTTTTGAGTCCCCTTGCATCATTTATCCTTCAAAGCGACATTTATAGGCCCCTAAGACCCATTATTTTTTATCTAGAGGCTCGTTTTACCTAAGAAATCACTTAAATCCTGACAAACATTCAATTCTTCCATATCCCGAAGACCCACCTTCAAAAATCAGTAGTGGGACCCATTTTCCACCTTGGGTGAATGAGTCGCCTCTTGTGAGACCCATTCGCCAAGGGTGGCCAATTAGTCCCTTTTGAGGAAATTTCAATTTTGAGTAGGAATTTAATTAATTCAACCTAATTTTTTGATGAATATCAGCCTCTTAGGTCTAAATAATAGGAAAATTAGGTGTTGTTGCTTATAAATACTCATTTTTAATCATTTTACACATCTTTTTTCGTCATTTTTGCAAAAGAAATTTCCTAATGTCAAGTCTTCTACAACAAGTTTCATTAGCAAAGTTGAAGTTTTAGGGTAGAAAACTAGGGTTTTTGTAGGTCTTGAAGCTCACTTTTTGCATCAAAGTTCAACATTGCAAAGAGTTGATGATGGATGCCTATGGTGAATCATGGATAAATCTAGGTTAAGGAGATGCAACTAGCCATCAAATCACAGTTAAAGACTTGTTTTCAAAGTGATTCCATCTTCCATTGCTTCTTTATCTTCATATTAAGGTTTATATTTCATTTACATTCCACTTGCATGTAATTTTATCTCCATTTTTGATATGTTGTGAGATTTCTAGGGTTGAGATCTTGCATCATTCAAATCACATTTGCATTTCTTATTCTTGCATAATAGAATAAGGTTTTTGACATAATTCAGATTTTCCTAGTCTTTAGCACACCTAAAGCTAGGGTTTTATGAAGATTTTTATTCGTTCAAGGTTTGATTACCCAACTTGGGGTTTGACCAAGGAAAACCCCCCATTAGACAAACAACTTTAAGCTATTTTGTAGGAATTTTCTAAGATCCCAATTCAGGTTTTCTTCAGAAAGCGTTGTACAAGTGTTAAGGTGTAGAACAAAAATTTGAAATCACATAAATTTGAAACTAGACTGATTTTCCATGCATGGTGAATGAGTTCCTCCTAATGTGCCATTTTTAGTCAGATGCAGATCCAAACACCTAGTTAGCAGAAAATAGTTCTTGTGTAGAAAAACCTTGACCTAGGACTGATTTTCCCAAGGTGGTGAATGAGTCCCAATCAACCCAAAATTAGGGTTTCTCATATTTTTAGATCACTTTCCACTATTATTTAGCTTCTCAAGTGCACATATTTGGAGATTGTGCTTTATGTTTAGTTTAGTTTACATTTTCATTCATCATTTCATCCTTTTTGCAAACATCATTGTGTTTTCCAACATTGCATTATTTGTAGGTTTTTGCATTCACAATCTTTCAATTTCATAGTTTAATTGCACTTAGATCATTCCATTTAGTCTAAATAACATCATACATTTCCTAATTTGTGTGAACCACCTATAATTTTGAGTGGGATTTATCTCTCTCCTTTTAGGTGAAACATTCCTAAGAGTGCAAGAGTAGCCTATAAGCCCTACCCAAAAATCTATAGTTCAGTGTCATCTCCCCTAAGGTGAGTTTCCCCTCCATTTTCATTGAAACAGTCACAATGCTTTGATATGAAATTTTCTAAACTTTTTCCACACCTCTTCCATCATCATATTAGGAATGATAGCTCTGAGCTCATCCTCTACAAGGAACAACTCTTCAATTAGACTTCACTTGAGTTCTAGTTATGTGTCCTCGTTAGTATAATTGAATTTCCTCAACTTGGCCACAATTCACTCTATTGTAGTCTTCTCACATGGCCCTTCGAATTTCTACCTCCTCATATTAAGAGTCGATGAACCTTCACATTTTAATTTTACTATCTCCAACATTCTCCATTTTTCATGTACATTTTCAACAATGTCACAAGTAACACCAACACCCCCCAACTTTATTTCTTCTTTCATTCATTTTCCTTGACTTCTCAATCTACTAGTGGAGGTTAATTGGCTCATGGTCATGCGGTCATCAATCTTCTTGTTGGGCTTCTTGAGGGCGTTAAGAGTGCCATCCATGGGTTTGAAGGTTAAAAAACCATAGTCCTTTCTATTTCTAGTGTTCATGTTCATGATTTTGATGCCTTCATCCAGCTCACCCAAGTGGGAGAAGAGGGATTTAAGGAACTCAATGGTAGTATCCCACCTAAGACCCACCACAAAAAGCTTGCACTATGCAGGATCTTTTTCTGCAATGCATTGCATCGTATCTTGCACATTCTCTACTAGTTGCTCACAACTAAACATCTCTATCATTTTCCCAACATCTTTAGGTACAATTACTACAAGTCCCCTTCCTCTGCCTGGGAAACATCAATAACCTCCTTAACTGTCTCTATACCTTTTTCCTAGGACTTCTCCTTGTCAACACCAATAGGGTCTAGGTCCACACCTCCACCATTTTGGGCATCATTATCCTTACTAAAATTTATAGGATTCTTTGGGAAAGCTTAAATACAGACATTTACAACAAGGTGACACAATTTTTTCTCTTTTCCAAATAATTAACTAGCAATAGGAGCTTCAATTCCAAGGGTTACTCCTTATTTATTCTTAACATCAATAATACTAGTATTAGACTCCACATTTCCCTTTTCTATATTTTCATCAAACATTTAATCATATTTCAACATGTTTTAAGGAATTTTTCAACAACTAAATAAACTTCCAAATCTAACTTGTCCACGGAACTTTTTCCTTATAGCCAAAATCTCACTCAATGAAGGAGTTGGCATGGAGTGAACAACTACCACTTCAATGTTACTTTCTACTATATACAAGGTGCCTATTTTGCTTCCCTAAGAAATTACCAAGGCCCCTTTTGTTACTTTCCATATGCTAGATCCACAAGTGACTTCACACCCTTGAAAATCCAGTTTTCTGGTTGAAATCAAATTTTGTTTAAGATGAGGGATATATATCTAACATCCCGTAGCAACCAACTATTTCCATTTTTTAATTTTAACAAAACATCTCCTTTACCAATAACATTGTAAGATTCATTATTTCCAAGAAGAACCTTACCAAAGTGATTGCTTTGCAGATTTTTGAAGTACTCCTTGCATGGAGTTGGATGAAACGATGCTTCTAAATCAAGCATCCAAATATTTGTTGTTGTTTCTTTTGAGGTTAATATAAGAACACTAAAATATTTTTCACATACCACATTCTCATCATCTACTTTTGGTTAATTTTTAGCCTTCTTCAAAGAATAAAAATTCTTCTTGATGTAGCCTTGCTTGCCACAATACCAACAACCAACATCTCTCCCTCTAGATTTATATATTCCTTGTGATATCCTATGACTTCCTTTCTCAGAAAACATTTCTCCCTCTCAAACACGAATATCTCACACCAAATGATTGAATTCAACACCTATGATACCAATTTTTGAGTTTTGAAACATAGAGAAAGGGAGTAGGATATTAATTCTAACACCCTTTTTCTATTTAGGGTTTAATTCAAATAATCAAATCCAGGAATATTGAAAGAACTGTCAAGTCAGAAGGTCAGTTAAGTCAAGATCTAGGGACCTTGCAATATTTCCTTTATATAAGGATGAGGTGGTGAGCTAAATCACAACTTGAGGAGAAGGGATTGGATAAACACATAAAACCTAACTCTAGGTCTAATACATGTAATGCATAAATCTAACACAAAAATAAAAGGAAACTAGATATTTTTTGAATGAACAAGGAGATAATGCTATGCACCTGATGAAATTTGACTTTCTTGTAGTGCTAATAGGGACTCATTTGCCACCAAAGTAAAATGGGTCCTAGTACACCTGTTCAGGGAGCTCTAAACTTGAAACAAAAGCTTATAAATTATGTGATTTTCTACCATCAAACCCTAATAGGGACTCATTCACCACTAAAGGTGAATGGGTCCTACTAGGTCCTTCTAGAAATATTTGAATTTGATTTGCATCTTCAAGGTCTACTCTTCTTCCTTGCTCTTCAAAATTCTTGTTTCCAAATTTGTGTCTGCCAATAATCTACAAAGACAAGTTTTGTAGCTTATTGGTGGATATGGGTTTCCCTCAGCCAAACTCCTTGTTCTTAATTAAACTTTTGATGATGAATGAAAATCTGAAACCTGTAATTATTTGTGCAATCCTAATCTTAAATTTTTCTAAGACTAAGATCTATGAGAATGTAAATGAAATTCTATTTAATTGTGTTAGAATAGAACCCTATAATGTAACAAGAAAAATGCAAGTGACTCACTAAATAAGATGTCTAATCCCCCTAATAATTCATAAATCTAAATATACCTCGTGTAGGCTACAAATAGGATGATTATAGAAGATGGAATCACTTATGAAATAAGTCCTTAGGCTTGGTTGTATCTCGTGTGGATCTCCCAACACCTAGAATCCCTCATGATTCTGCATAGGCATCTATCATCAATCTTCACTAATGCTTGATCTTGGACACAATATGAGCTTGAAGACCTTGTAATGTTGCTCTAATCTTCACTTTTGCTTGCTTCTTTAGAATGAATGCTTGATCTCATGAAAGTTCTCTATCTCTTAGCTTTCTTGAAATCTTCTTCTTTTTCTTTCTCTAGTTGAAATCATGTAAAACAACCTTGTATTTATACATACTTTGAGTATTAACCCCATAATTCAAATAATTCAAGCTAACCATAGATCTAGAAATGAAAATTATTTAAATCCAAACACAATAAAATTCTAAAAGGGGGTCCTCATTGAGGGAGGACCCATTTACTGCCTAGGGAAAATTGGTCTTGACACAAGTTTCCAGGACCATGCCTTTAGGGGTGAGATTACATCAGAAACCCATGTTAGATATGCAAAGAAAGGGGGGTCCTATAGAGGGAGGACTCTTTCACCACCTAGGGCGAATGGGTCATAGCACCATTTTCTAGGACCTTTATTTTTTCCAATCAAATGCTTTATACTTTGAATTATGAGTGTCATTATGGATTATCAGAAGGTGTCATAAGCAAGGATTAAATTTGAATTAAATGGGATAATTAACTATAATTAACCATAATTAGTAAATGAAACCCTCGATAAATTTGAAAGTGTGTTACAACACTTTACCACACCAAAAATAAGGTACAATTTAAGTATATTTTATTAAAAGGGCCCCAAGATCAATCTGAACATGTACAATACATTACAACATTAGACCTAGGAAAAATTAGGTTAATTCAATGACAGTTATTCCCAAATTAAGTTATGAAAAGGGATACTTTTTCTGTTACTAAATTTTCCCCCCACTTTAGTGAGACGATCACCCCATGTCAAACTCATAGTAAAGTATACATTCAAAATAATTAAGTATGTAGCAATAACAAAAATACATAATAATACCCCATCAAAGGATAAGAAAAATAAACAAAAACAAAAGGATCAAGTGCAACCATCCCAATGCGATGTGGAATGGGGTTGTTTGTTCATAATATATGTTGCTCATTCTAGGGTAGTTGAACCTCAGTCTATCCACTACGTGATTTGTCCCAAAATATGTATACATATGCTCACTCTAGGGTAGTTGAACCTTAGTTTGTCCACTAGGTATGTTATCCCAACGAGGTGGAAAATGAGAGAATCATATTATCCTCCCATACCATACTGAAGTTATCCTCCTAACAACTTCGATAAGGAAGCACAATGTAATGATTTTTGTAAATGCTTTTGAATTTCATGTATATAAGTTTTTGTTAAATGGGATTTTTCTTTGTTCATTGTCTTCCTCTTATGGAACATTGTGTCTAATGTCTCCAAGAAAGGACAAGTCAAGGACATCATATCACCACTTATGGGATGCCTCATTTGCGTCATGCCAAGAAGGGAGATCATATGCTTAGAAATATCACACTCTTCGAGGAAATCAAGCCCAATGACACCAATAATAAAAGGACATGTCACAAGAAAGAGGAAAATCATGCCATCAAATATGATGAAACTTGTCATCAATATATGCCCCTACTTTAAAGCAATTGCTACACCATCACTGTGAGTAATTACTTTAAATTAGCCAATGTTTTCAACTAAGACATGAGAAATTTCCTCAAAAAACCCTATGAAAATTCATATGTTTTCGAAATAAAGCCGCATCATGAAGTAGGAAAGAAAGGTTTCCCCCACAAATACATAAGGGATCTATGGATTCGGGGTCAGTATGTCTTGCTACAATATTGAGATAGATCATAGAATTTTCATTATTCCCCAAATACTCATAGAAATGGAAGAATGACACAAAGAGAGTATAAAAAAAGAAAAATCCTTTTGGGTCACCATGGAAGAGACCTAAATGTCTTGGTGCCTTATGTCGTGCCCAAATGGAAAACACAAGACAAATTAAAAAAAAAAGAGAATTTTTTTTTGGGTCAACATGAAAGAGAAATGGATATCTTGACACCTTGCAACATAGACAAAGGGAGAAGGCTATGAAGTCTAATCCCCTTTTTCTAGTTAGGGTTTTATTCAAAAGATGGGATCTTAGAATCTTGAAATAATTCTCAACCCAAAAGGTTAATTAAGTCAAGATTTAGGGACATTGCAATATTTCCTTTGTACAAGGATGGGGTGGTAAGCTAAATCAAAACTTGAGTTGAAGGGATTAGATTACATAAACCCCAAATCTAGGTCTAATACATGTAATTCATAAATCTAACACAAAATAGAAGGAAACTAGAGCTTTTCTAACAAAACAAAAAGGAGATAATATTGTACATTTGATCAAATTTGACTTTCCTACAGTGTTAATAGGGACTCATTCACCACCAAATGAAAATGGGTCCTTGTGGGCCTATCTGGGGAGCTCTAAACCTAAAACAAAAGCTTATATAGTATGTGTTTTTCTACCCTTAAAATGCTAACATGGACTCATTTACCACTAAAGGTGAATGGGTCCTACTAGGTCCTTCCAAAAATATATGAATCTGATCTACAACTTCCAGGTCGAATCTTCTTCCTTGCACTTTGAAATTCTTGTTTTTGGATCCAAATCTGCCAATAATTTACAAGAAAATTTTTGTAGCTTGTTGGTGATATGGTATAGGAAAAATGGGTGATTTGAATTCTATCATATGAATTAATCCATAGAGCATACCCACTTTCCACCTACTACATTCAAGGGTAGCCTTAGAGATCTCAATGCAAAGGAGAAATAGATCTTGCAATAAGGTTGTCCTTGGGGTTTAATGGAAATGAATAAGGGGTTCACCACCAACTAAGAACTTGGAAAGACAAATGAAATGCAAGATGCAATACTAGACCCTAATTTTATGCAATGACCTACAAAATGACCTAGAAATGGAAATGAAACAACACAAAAAACTATAGAAACATATGTGTGCACCTGTAAATATGGAAATGGTTGGATGGAGATCTGAAACATTGGAAAATAGACCTCTAATTTTGGGTGGGAATTATTCACCAAGTTGTCTGAATTAGTCTAGATTCTAGGTTTCTCTATTGGAACAAGAATCTACCAAAAGGGTATTTGAATCTACAAAAATCTAAAATTTCATTGGAAATGAGAATCATTCGCCAGAAGTGGCCAATAAATATAGTTAGGGTTTTTGAACCTTCAAAGTTTGATCCTTCTCTTCTTTGTATTCTTTTTCCTTCCTGATTGACATCTAGATCCAAAACCTTGATTTGCAACCTATAGGTGTTCTCGAATGTTCTCCAATGCTTGATGACAACTTTGAAAACTTTGAATGTTTTGACAACTTTTCTCCAATCTTTCTCCTTAGGAAATATGAAACCTAGACCTCCAAATCACCCAAAAATGAGAGGGAAGAATGTTGATGGGTCAGTGGATAGGGGTGTTCCTTGGTCAAACCCCATTTTGGTAATCAAGCCTTGAAATAGAATAAAATGGTAATGGAGAATGACGAATGAACAAAATATGATGTTCCAACTCACCAACCCCTATCAATGAAGTGTTGCAAAACATGTATGCAATGGCTCCAATGGATGTAGATCTTGATGCATGCTTGGATATGATAGATATTGAATTGAACACTTGCTTGAATCACAAAATCCTACATCACAATTATTAGCTCCAAAATGAACATGATGCATGAAGTCCTTGAAATGATGCTTGATGCTTGAATGTTTCTCTAAAATGCCTGATAATTTACACTTGAATGCACTTAAAAACACTTGAAAAACTTGTGAACTCAAAATTTCTATAAGGATGAATACTTGAATGGGGTAAAATGAGAGAAAGAACCTTGTATTATACTCAATTATGCAAAATTCTTAAATTACAACACTGCAAACTGAATCAAATCTAGGAGAATAAAATCCTACCAAATTTTGAATTAATTTTGATTTTGGGCCACACGAGAATCATTCACCCATGGTGATGAATGAGTCCTAGATCACTAAATCTGGGCTTTAAGCCTAAAACCAACTTATGATTGGGTAATGATTGGTGTCTAGGATTATCCTTGAAAAGATGCAATAAATGAGGCTTGGATGTAAAATAAGGCTAATTTTCAGCCATAAGAAATCCCAATTCTAATGAAAGCCTAAAACGTGAGTGTGTTACAACACTTCACAACACTTTTTAAAATAAGGTAATATTAACTTTATATTGATTAAGAAGATATAATATTAGGTTAAATAGTTAATTGAATAAAACCTTAGAAAGTGTGAAAGTGTGTTACAACAATTCACAACACTTTAGGTACCATTTAAACAAGGGCCTAGGACCTAATGTGAATGTGTAAACACATTGAACACTAAATCAAGGCACCATTAAGCCAAGTTAACAAGGAGTGCCCAAATAAGCAAGGGAAAGTAGAAGGGATACTTTTTCCATTCACATTTACCCCCACTTTAGTGAGGGGATGAACTTGCTTCAAACTCATAGTAAAGTATAGGAAAACACAACAAGAGGGATCC
Organism: Sequoia sempervirens; assembly: GCA_007258455.2. Classification (NCBI taxonomy): domain Eukaryota; kingdom Viridiplantae; phylum Streptophyta; class Pinopsida; order Cupressales; family Cupressaceae; genus Sequoia; species Sequoia sempervirens. Next base: position 31,300,332 of record VDFB02358134.1, on the reverse strand, counting down.
AGATGCACCAATGCTAGTAAGATGGGTGATCAAGCCCCCAAGATCACGATTCTATGGAAAACCAACATAGGCACAAACAAAAGCATGATAATGATACAAAAATAATCAAAAAAGAAGAACCAGGCATTTTCAAATACATAAAGATAATGAAATAAAATGAAAAATGGGAAGATCAATATTCAATTGTTTTTCCATCACGATGTGGATTAGATCTAGGTTGTTTGTCTGAAAAATGTATACTCACTCTGAAGTAATCGAACTTCAAGCTTTCCACTAGGTGAGAAGTCGAAGAAGGTGAGAAACATACACTCATGGATAGTATTCTCTCTCACACACAGATGAGTGGCTAAGGGAAAGTCATGCCCTCATTTGTCTTCCTGTCAAACCATACCAAAGTTACACCTCTTGATAAATTTAATAAGGAAGCATGAAAAAATGAACTTCGAGCTTCATGAGAGAAGAAAAGATTTGTATGGTTAGAATTCATGAACAAAAAAGAAAAGTACCCATTGCAATAAGAAATAAATCACAAAATGAAACATGAGTGTCAATGTATGCCCCCACTATAAAGTGGTTGCTAACACCATTACTTTGAAGAATTGATTTAAAGTAGAAGAAGACATGAGAGGTTATTCAGAAAGCTCTATGCCAATTCATAAGTTTTCAAATGGACTACATCATGAATAAGTATGTCACATGTGAGCCAACCTAAGGCATGTCACCAACATCCCAAGCTTGTTCTTATATATATACATGAAAGGTGGTCAACTAGCCAAAAGAGACAATGACAAGTGACACACGAGGACAAGGCTATCTAACCCCTTTCCCATGCTTAGTGTAGGACAAGGATGATCCAAAATGGAAAGAGGCACTACCTGCTTCAACCCAAGGAAAAGCACCACAGTCCTTAAGATATTGAATTTTTTTACTCAAAGCCTTACATTCATTAGTAGAATGACCGTGAACTCTTGTAGTAATTTTTTTTCATATTCTTGGAGGGAGAGATATCAAATGATCTTGGAGGATTCTTGACAAGATACTCTCTTGATAAAAAGTAGAGGATGTTTCATTATTTTATGAAAAAGATATCTCTTTCTTAGTACATGGTGTCATACCTACACAAGACTCTTTAGATTACGATATTTTGTTCTCTCCTTTATGGGAGGGTGTACAATCTAACAAATTCAAATCATTAGTGATTTGTGTGATGACATTGACATTAAGTGAATATTTCTCTATTTGTTTCATTTATTGCAAAGTATAACAATCAATACCACTAGCGTCTATCAGTTAAGGGTGCACTACAGTTAAAGTGAACTTAGAAGAATCCTTTTTGATAGTGTTGATATTAAGTTAAAGCTTGTTTGTTTCTTTCGAGGGACAATAACCAAGACCACTAGTCTTTTCTTGCATGAGAGGCTCTATAGGGACATAGATATCTTTTTCTCTAGCGCCACATCCTTTTCCACTATATCCAAGTTGTTTCATAAGCTCATAACCTCTCCCATAAAGCTTTTTCATTACTTTAGGATTTGGAGGTATTTGATAGTCAGTTTCATCAAAGTTTGTTGTGTATGTTGTCTTTTCTTCTAAAGTGGTTAAGGTGGATTGTTTTGAAGAGTCTTCCAAATTTTGTGTTGACATTACCAATTTTTCTTTTACCTTTTCAGAATATTTGTTTATGATCTTATATTATCCCAAGAATGTTGGTTTGAAGTCTAAAGAACCCTAATCATCTTCTAATAGCTTCATGATTTACTCAATATTTTTTTCTTTGTCTTTATGTTACATAGGTTCCACTTGTGTATTTGGTGTTAATGTTTTCAAAGGATTCTCTTTGTTTTTCTCAATGTTCAAACAACTATTTGGGTCAGGGTTGGCTTCAAGTGTGTACACTTTTTTGTTGTAGACAATATAATTCATTATACAATAAAGAGTAGAAGGAACCCCATTCATTGCATGAATCCATGGTTGGACTAAAAGAAGATAACATGAAAGATCATGAGGCATAACATGGATTGGTGTTTCTAATGTGGCCTTTCTAGTTATAATAGGCAATGTGATCACACCAAATGATTGTTTTCCTACATTGTCAAATCCCTTAATATATAAAGAATCAGGTTAAATTTTTTATTTATCCATGCCAAGCCTATCCAAAAGGGTCAAACTACATACATTAAGGGCTAATACATTATCAAAAAGGGTTCACTTTATCCCTATCTTTTTGTATTGATATATTATTACATATGAAAGCTTCATTTTGTTTTTGCACTTCCAAAGGGGGGAGTTCACTTTGGTGGAAAACAATTTTAGCATTTATTCCTTGAATCAGGGCTGCTATGTCATTCTTTTGAGCATTAGAAGGGATAGGAACTTGTTGCAAGGCACTTTGAATAATGCTATTATAGTGGGGGGAGGCTTGAATAAGGTCCCACAATGATATCTTAGTACGAATTTTCTTAAGTTATTCAACAAGATCATACTCCTTTCCACTTTGTGTAGGAAAACAAGGGGAACCAAGTAAGATAGGATTAGGAAAAGGTAAGTTTGTCAGGGTTCGTTTTCTTGGTTGCGGATTGATTCTAGTGTTATATGTATGAGAAACTGTATTATTCTTAGGTGGGTAAAGGATGACTTTGGGTTTGTTTCGAGTTTGTGGTTTGTGTGAATATGGGTAAAGAATGAGAGGGTTCAAAGGATGTACCACAAGATATGTAGAAGGTCCATTAATCAAGGTGGATCTAATGGAAACTTGCATATTCAGAACCTCAATAGTCTTGGATTGATGTATTTATAATAGGGAAATCTAGTGTCATCTTTTCACCATGATCCAAGGAAGTCACATCACTACTATTGTCATTTTCTTGCACCATGATCTCCTCCCTAGGAGGAGAGTCTTTAGGAGAACTACAAACCAAATGTTCTTTACATTCAAGGATTAGTTCTTCTAAAATGACTTCATCGCAAGTAGGGGAATGATCAATGGTTAAATTTTCTTGTTTATCAATGATGGCGTTTCCTTGTTCAATAATTTTTCTCTAGGGTAAGAGAGGGAATCAAGATTCCCATGATTTTCGTCAATTGTATTTTCTAACATCAAAGTATCTTCTTCACAATTAAGAGAGATACTAGGAGAAGGAAAAATGTGATTTTCATGATCATTTATGATTTTATTGTTTTGTTCCCTAATGTCTTCCAAAATTGGATAGGCAAGGGAATGATCATAAAGAGGCTTGTTATAGACCTTAAATGTTTCATCATTCAACATCAACATATCCTCATCACATTCAATTTCATCCTCCAAAATATTGTCACAAGAGGGAAAAGTGTTGGGAGGTGAATGTAGGGTATCAGCACAAAGTTTTTTCACACTTTCGACCAACTTATCAGCATAAGTGAATTTATATATTTTTAACTAAAAAATAATTTTGGTCAAACATATGATCTTGTAAGATTCATTCTAGCTAAGTTATATATGTCCACAACTTTTCCAAATAAAATTGTTGGATAAATTCATATTTATAACCACTTTGATTCTAATTTACCAAAAAAAGAAAAATTATTTGAAAAACTTAAATTTTCAACTACTTCTACTTGTGTAAAAAACATTTTTTTAAAAATATAAAAAATGCCCTTTTATAGATCCCTAAGTTTAGTTTTCCAAAATGTATATATTTTAATAGTTTAAATATTATTTATATTTTTATTTTTATTTTTACTAAATGTAGGTTATCAACACAAAACATTAGGCTGATTTCCATGTCAAGGAAGAATAGTAAAACTTATTAAAAAATTGAAAAAAATATGACGCCCTAGATACAACAATCTAGATCAAGATGGTATATGTTTTTTCTATTTTAGATAAATAATTAATATGAAAGTTGGAATCGACTGGAAACAACTAAGTTTTAATATGTGCACATTTTAATATTTATTTAAAAATACATATTTATCAAAATTGGAAAAAAATATATCCATGCCCTAAAGTTTCGAGTTATAAATACACTCACAAAAAATGTAGTAAAACAATAAAATTTACTATATAAAGATTGACGTCTCATGTAACTTCATTTTTTAGAATTTTATCAACAACTAAATTATAATGTTAATTTATAAAAAACTATATTCAAATAATTTTATATTTTTTTCAAAAAAATACAAACATAAAATATACTAAAGAATAAATATTTTATTACTACATCATTTCAAAATTTAAAACATATATATCACTTTTTAGTTATTCAAGTTTAAAAGTTGGATCAATGTTGGCCATTTCCTTTATAAAAGTGTCACACAACTTTGTACTTTTACCTTATAGACTAGTTGAAGTTTCAATAGTATCTTATTTTGTTATGTTATCATCATGATTACATATGGTTGTTTCTTCTTGTTCATCAATGTGTTGTTCACTAAGATGGGTAAGAGGAGAGAAACAACTAGGACTCTCGAAACTCTCATTGATTAGTTCTTCTAACACTAAAATATCTTATTCGAAAAAAGGAGAGACACTAGGAGAAGAATGAATATGATCATTAGGATTTTCCAAGGTTGTATTCTCCTTCACTAAAACACTATCATAGGAAGGGAATATGATTTTTTTCTTAGCATGTCTAGAAAGGTAAGATACTAACATTGTTTGAACAAAAATGAAAAGAACTTCTAACCATCTCATGCAATGCTTCAAGAATGTAAACAATGCATATCCAAAGACAAAAATTACTTTTATCCAATGTATGCAAAATTTTAAGAATGCAAACAATGTATAACCAAAAATGAAAAGAACTTTTATCAATTTTATGCAAAGTTTTATAGATGTAAACATTGTATATGCAAAAGTGAAAAGTACATTTATCCATATGATGCAAAGTTTTAGAAATGTGAAAATTTTCAGATCTGATGATGCTTGTAATTGAAATGATTTAAAAAATGAGTACCCTAAATTGATGTTTTTGATCTAGGTACATAAAACAAATGTTACCAAAACTTTCTAGACTTATAGTATATGTTACTAGGAGGCTTAAGAAGCATAGAAATGAGGTTTTTAATGTTGTAAAAGGCAGTTTAAAATTAGGACTTGGACTGATTCGCCTAGAGGGGCGAATGAGTCCTAGTTAGGGTTTTTTTCAAACAAAATTTTAAAAAATTAAGTTCTTTTTATGACTCTTAGTTTATATAATCTCTAACCTAATTGTAAATGTAGTTTTAAGATGTTTTTTAATGATTTTAGATGCAAAAATGTAACCTATATGCACTTTCACTAATGTAAAAATTTGAAACCCTAGAATGGAAATTAACTAATGCAAACTCTAATGCAATGTTAATGCAAGCAAGATCTAGTATGATGATGCACTCCAAATAAGAATTATTATGTTCTAAATGTAGGTTCACCAGAATGTTGTATAGGAAAATGGGAAGTTTGAATGCTATTGTATGACTTAGGACATAAAGCATACCCACTTTCCACCTACTACATTCAAGGGTAACCCTAGAGATCACAATGCAAAGGAGAAATAAATCTTGCAATAGGGTTGTCCTTGGGGCTGAATGGAAACTAATAAGGGGTTCATCACCATGTAATAACTTGGAAAGAAAAATGAAATGCAAGATGTAATACTAAAACATAATTGTATGCAATGATCTACAAAATGAGCTATAAATGTAAATAAAATAACACATAAAACTATAGAAAGGAATGTGTACACCTGAAAATTTTGAAATGGATGGATGGAGATCTAAACCATTGGAAAATGTGCTTTGAATGTTGGGTGGGACTCATTCACCAAGCTAGACGAATCATTCTAGATTATAGGTTTATGTGTGGAAACAAGAATTTTCAAAAAGGGTATTCGAATCTACAAAAATATGAATTTTGACTGCAAATGGGACTCATTCGCTAGAAGTGGAAAATCAGTCTAGTTAGGGTTTTTTGAAGCTTCAATCCTACTCTTCTCTATTTTCTTTATCCTTCTTGATTAATTTTTTGATTTGCAACCTTGATTTTCAACCTATACGTGTTCTCCAATGTTTTGCAAGGCTTGATGACAAATTTGACAACTTTGAATATTTTGACAACTTTTCTCCAATCTTGTGCCTTAGGAAATCTACAACCTAGACTTGGAAATCACCCACAAATGAGAGGGAAAAATGTTGTTGGGTTAGTGGATAGGGGTTTTCCTTTGTCAAACCTTGTTTTGGTAATCAAACCTTGAAACAGAATGAAATAGTAATGGAGAATGATGAATGAACAAAATATGATGTTGAAACTCACCAATCCTTATCAATGAAGTGTTGCAAAACATGTATGCAATGGCTCCAGTGGATGTAGATCTTGAATCTTGCTTGGACAGGATAGATCTTGAATTTGACACTTGCTTGAATCAAAAAATCTTACATCACAATTGTTAGCTCCAAAACAAAAATGATGCTTGAATGCTACTCTAAAATGTTTGATAATCTACCCTTGAATGCTCTTAAAAACACTTGAATGTACTTCTGAGCTCAAATTTTCTATAAGGATGAATACTTGAATTCTTGGGGTGATCTCTTGAATTCTTAGCTGTAAAACGAGTGAAAGAATCTTGTATTTATACTTAGTTATGCAATAATTCCCAAAATTACAACAATACAAGCCAACATAAGATCTAGGAGAATAAAATCCTGCCAAAATTTTGAATTAATTTTGATTTTGGGCCACACAGGACTCATTCTCCCAAGGTGATGAATGAGTCCCATGAGGCCTAAATTTTGGGACCATTTTAAAAAATGCTTAAAAAGGTGTAAAACTAGGATTAGGACCCAAAAATATAGGTGGGAATCATTCACCAAAGGTTGTGAATGAGTCCCAGATCACTAAATTTGGGCCATTGAAGCCTTAAACACCTAAATTATGATTGGGTAATGATTGGTTTTAGGATTATCCTCATAAATATGCAATAAATGAGGCTTGTGGATGCAAAATAAGGCCAATTAAAGCACAATAAAACCAAATTATTAATGAAAAGCCTAGAAAAGTGTGAAAGTGTGTTACAACACTTCACAACACATTTAGATAAGGAATGATTAAAGTTTATTTTGATTGGAAGAGGTTTATTAGGTTTAGTTAATTGATAAAACCTTAGAAAAGTGTGAAAGTGTGTCACAAAACTTTAGCAAGGTACCATTTAAATTCATTACTTCACAAGGGTCCAAGACCTAATGTGAATTTGAAAACACATTGCAAGATAAAATCAAGGCACCATTAAGCCTAGTTCAAATGGAGAGCCCAAACAAGCAAGGGAAAAGAAAAAGGGATACTTTTTATATTACCACTAGTGGATAGGGGTTTGCATCCATCAAACCCCTTGTTGGTAATTAAATCTTTGATGGTGAATGAAAATATGAAACATGTAATTGTGTGTGCAATCCTAAACTTAAGTGTGCCGAAGACTAAGATCTATGAGAATGTAAATGCAATTCTATCCAATTGTGTTTGAATAGAACCCTAGAATGTAATATGAACAACACAAGTGACTCATTAAAGAAGATGTCTAATCCACTTAATAAGCCATAAATCTGAATATACCTCTTGTAGGCTGAAAATATGATGATTATATAAGATGGAATCACTTAGGAAATAAGTCCTTAGGCTTGGCTATATGTCTTGTGCATCTCCCAGCACTTAGAATTCATCATGATTTTCCATAGGAATCTATCATCAACCTTCACTAATGTTGGATCTTGGAAACAAAAAGATCTTGAAGATGTTGTAATGATACTCCAAAATTCACTTTTTCTTGATTCTTGACAATGAATGCTTAATCTCATGAAAGTTCTTTCTCCCTTAGCTTTCTTGAAATATTCTTCTTTTTCTCTCTCTAGTTGAAATCATGTAAAATAACCTTGTGAAATATAGATTTTTTCCTCCAATGTACTCTCTAACTCTTTTACGGTTTTTCACCTAAAAGGAGAGAGCTTAGGAAAAAAATACTAAAGGATTGATTCAAATTAGTATGTATATGATGTGATTAAGGAAAATGGAATGGTATGAATCCAACTAAGCTATGAAATTGATTAACTATGAATACAAAATCTAAGAAACAAGTGATGTTTGAAAACACATTGTATAATGCAAGATTACCTACTAATGAATGGGAAAATGCAACAAAAGTGAATCAAATAGAAAGTGTGAACCTGGAATATTGAAGAATACTAGAAGTTACATTTGAAATGTTTTTGATGCTATTTTTTAGGCTTGGAGGCAGTCATTCACCAATCTGGACGAATCAGTCCTACTTCTAGTAAACTAAGCCGAAAGATGTTTCTCTCAAAAGGGAGTCAGAAAATGCAGAAGACATAAAACTGACCTAGAAATGGGACTCATTCGCCACCCATGGAAAATAAGTCCACTTTTTAAGTTCTAAATATTCAAGAGTGGATTCCAGAGCTTCTGATCTGCACTTTAATGTTCTAGAGGTATCCACTTCCAAAACTCTGATTTATGGATCTAAAAATGATATTTTATTGATTCTTTGACTTGTTGAATGAAGAGAGGACTTTAACAACCTTTCAAATTGATCTACAATTATTTACAAGCTTCCAAAGGACATAAATCTAAAAGCACACAAGAAGAGAAGAAAAAATGTTGATTGTTAGGGCATGGGGGTTTGCCTTGGTCAAACCCCTTTTAGGTAATTAAACCAAAATGATGAAACAAATGAATGAAACATGCAACAATGGAGTTGATTACCTTTCCATGATGTTTGATCTTGAAATTTTTTAGCAAAACATGGAGGATGTGCTCTTGAATGTCTGAAAATTGATCTTGAATGGCTTCAAAGTGTTAAAACCCTATCTTGCTTGAGAAGATGAATGATGAATGAGTTGTAAAATGAGTTGAGAGATTGAATGTGATATGTGAATGTTGGATAATTGTAGTGGATGTAAAATGAGGTGAAAATTTCCTAATTATACAATCTTGTGCCTTAGTTTACCATTCATACCTCATCGTAGGCTGACATCAAGTGTTTTTAAATAAAATCCCGAAAGAAAATTTAAAATATTTTGAATTTGGGGCCAAGGGGGACTTATTTTCTACCCATGGTGAATGGGTCCCACCTAGGACCTGAAACTAGGTGTTGGAAATGAAATCATATTTAATGTTGTTTGTCGGGCTTACACTAAAAAATACACTTAATTAAAGCATGAGGGCATAAAGGGGTCAAATAAGTTATAAGAAAGGGATAAATTGTGAAGTTGTTCCTAGAAAAGTTTGAAATATTGTTACAAGACTTTATAAAACTTCAAAATAGGGCTTGGTGATGAGTAAAAAGGTGTTTTTTAAATGAAATATAATGAAAATAGTCTAGAAGAGTGTGGAAATGTTTTACAAGACTTCACAACATCTTCACAAGACATCATTAAAAGAATTTTATTTAGTTTACAAAGGTCCAAGACTTAGTGTGGATGCATAGAATGCCTCACAACACCTAAATCAAGGCCTCATTAAGTCCAATTAATCTCATGTCAAGCAAAGGGTCCTTATTTTCTACAATAGATCTATCACCCACTTTAGTGAGAGGATGAACTTGCCTCAAACTTACACTAAAGTAAACATTCAAGAGAGATCCTCATGCACAAATGCAAATAAAAAATAATGAAAAAGTTCAAGGAGGTTGTACAATCCCCTAGGATCAAATATCCTAAGTCAAACCAACAAGATACAAAATCATGCAATGGCAAGAACTAAGAGAAATGAAAGTGAGGTTGATCAAGCTTCGATCATTTTTCCAACTAGTTGTGGATCAAATATAGGCTTGTTTGTCTGAAAAAGAGAATGCATACTCACTCTGGGGTGAAAAAACTCATGATGGTCCACCGGGTGAGAAGACCCAAATATACCCACTGTAGGGCTACAAAACTTCTGGTTGTCCGTAGGGTGAGAAATCCCAAAGAAGTGGTTTAGTGAAAAATTCATGCCAGTGTGTTGGCTTCCCACCATATAATGAGAAATTCATATGAGTGTGTCATCTTCACATTATACTAACCATACAAAATTTATCCTCCTAATAACATTGATAAGGACCACAATGTAATGCTTTTGTATTTTTTTTTTAATTTAATGTAAAAAAATTGTTTGAAGGGAATTTTGCTTTGTTCATGCAAGGTCTTCTTCTTAGGGAGCATTGTGCCTAATTTCTCCAAGAGAGGACAAATTAGGTTTTTTAGATCGTTATCCATGGGATACCTCATTCGCATCAGGCCACTTCAGTTGATTATATAGTCTTGGAAGGCATAAAACCCAATGACACCACCGAGAAGAGGACATGTCACAAGAAAAAGTAAATCATGTTGTGTAATTTGTACAAAGATGTTATCTATGTATGCCCCCACTTTAAAGCAGTTGCTACACACCTATCTGTCAAATATTTCTTTAAAGTAGAAGGAGAAATTGGGAGCTTACTCGGAAAGCCCTATGTCAAGTCAAATATTTTTTAGAAGCCACACCATGAAAAAGGGAGTATGTCACATGCAATTCAGTCTTAAGACATGTCATCCACATCCCAAACTTGCTCTTATACATTCATGAAAGGTTAATGACTAGGTGAAAGAGACAAAGACAAGTGATATATGAGGACAAGGCTATCAAACCTCTTTCCCCCACTTAGTGCAGGACAAAAGTGAGCCTGGAATGCATGAAAGTGAGTATCAAGTAAAGGAATTAGGTGTTCCCACACAAGCAAGAGCACCACACTCCTTGAGAGGTTGAATGTTATTGAATTTTATTGGTGTTCATTGCATCTATGTGTAGGAGGAAGGTTGTAACCAATACCATAACAATCTTCCAAGTTAGATGAAGGGGGTGTGTGTTTGTGAGAAGGATTGGTTGATTTAGAAGAACAAAAATCATTTTGAATGTTATGTGTCATTGCTTCATGAGGGATGGGAGTTATATATTCCCCATCACCACCAAGAGGTGATCTGGTAGAACTAATTTGAGAGAATGGAAGACAAAGTTGTTTGGGTTGAGATTGGGATAGTGCGCACCCTTTATTAAAGGTAGGTGTGAAACTCCAATCACTACTAGAATTTGTGTTTGAAAAGGAATTGTTTGTATATGACTCCTTGGACCATGCAGGTGAAATTTTGGAAATATTATGGGAAGGATGGGTAGAATCTAACAACCTTGAATGATCACAAAAGAGTTGCGTTGTAGGTGAAGAGTTACCATCAACTGGTGGAGGTGCAATTTTTTACTGAGGGATGAAAGTATTAGGGGAGTTGGATGTGTTGTGATCAATTGACACATATCTTCACTCATCTGCATCAATTATGTATATCTTGTTGTTGTATTCAAAATTCATTAAATGGTGAAGGGTATATGCGACTCCTTTCATAGCAAGAATCCATGGTCTCCCTAGGATAAGATTGTATGGAAGGGGTTCTTGCATGATATGAATAGAGGTAGGAAAAACTACAGGTCTAACCTCAATAGGTAATGTGATCATCCCAAGTGGTTTCCTATGAACATTGTCAAAGCCACGAATATGAACATCATTAAGTTGAATGAGTTGTTTATCCATGCCAATTTTGTGTAGGAGGTCCATGCTACAAGCATTAATTTCTGATCCATTGTTGATGAGGGTGTGTCTAATAAAAGTTTCATTAATGATCACCTTTATAATCAAAGGATGATTTTTATTTTCAATTGGAAGTGAGGGTAATTCATTTTGAGGGAATGCGATTTCCAATGGAGTGGCTTGAATAGAATGAGAGGAGGATGAGACATGATTCAGTTTTATGTAAGATTTTATATGTTCCTTTTGTATTTCCAACATTTCATGAAAGAGAAGTTTGAATGTTGGTGAAAGTTGAATGAGATCCCATATAAATATATTAGCAGGAGTCTTTTTAAGATCTTCAACACTAGGAAATTTTTGAGGAAAAGGTAATCGTATAGGAGTGTTATGTGGTCCCCTAGATGTTTAATTCACTAAGTTACAACTTAGCGACTGAAAAAAATTGTTATGAGTAGATTTCATCATGGATTTCAAGACAACTTTGAATTGTTTGTGTTTTTCAGTAATGGAAGGTGACTTAGGAAGCTCACTAATTAAAGGAGATCCCACTTGTGTTATTATAACCTCAAAAATTTTGTCTTCATTGGCATGATATCTTGGTGAATGGGGTTCTAAGGCCACTTGAGTACCCTCATCTAGGGAAGATTTAGTGGTTGAAGGATATGTGTCAATGTTCATACATTTGTGCACCATGAGATTCTCCCTAGGAGGAGAGTTTTTAGGAGAACAAAAAGCCAAATGTTTGTGACATTCATAGGTTGGTTCTTCTAAAAGGAATTCATTGCAAGTAAGGGAATGATCAATGGTTGAATATTGTTTTTCAATCAGGGTTTCCTTAGGTGAAGGGGGAAAACTAAGATAGTCATGACCTTCATCGATTGTGTTGTCTAACATCAAAGTATCTACTTCACAACAAGGAGAGATACTAGAGGAAGGAAAAATGTTGTTTTCATGATCATCTAAGGTTTTGTTATGTTTGTTGGAGATGTGTTGTCCACTAAGAGAGGTAAAAGGAGAGAAACAACTAGGATTCTTAAAAATCTCATTAATTGATTTTTCTACTAAAATATCTTCATCACCAAGAGGAGAGATATTATGAGAAGAACAAGTATGATCATTAGGAATGGCCAACATTGTAGTCTCTTTCACTAAAACACTCTAATAGGGAGGGGATATGAAGTGTTTCTTAACATGTCTACATATGCAAGGTACTAGCATTGTTTGAATAAAAATGAAATGCACATGTAACCATTTCATGCAATGTTATATGAACAATGTATATGCAAAGATACAAAACACTCTTATCCAATGTATGCAACACCTTAAGAATGTAAACGATGTATATGCAAGAATGAAAAGTATTTTTATCAAACTAAAGAAAAGATTTATGAAAAGGAACATTGTATATGCAAAAGTGAAATAGTAATTTTATCAATGTTATGCAATATTATAGAAATGAAAGCATTTTTAGATGTAAGGATGTGTGCAAATGAAGTGATTTGAAGACTGAGTAATCTAAAATGATGTTTTTGAGTGAAATACATAAAAAAAACATTCCAAAAACTTTCATGACTTATACTATATGATACTAGGAGGCTTAGGAAGCACATAAATGAAGTTTCTGACACTGTAATAGTTAGTCTAAAATTTAGATAGGGACTAATTCTCCCAGCATGGCGAATGAGTCCCAGTACTAGTTTTTTTGAAAAAAAATCAGAAATTTTGGAATTTTTTAATGTGTTTAATGTTGTAAGATGTAGACCAAAGATGGAGATGTAGAATTTCAGCAATTTTTAAGGAAATTGTAGTTGAAAATGCAAGCTAAATGTACTTTTTTCTAATAAAAAAATTTGGAAGCCTAGATGCAAATTAACCAATGCAACTCTAATGCAACTTCAATGCAAGATAGGATTAGGATGAAAATTCCTCCAAAATAGAAAATAAGATGTTCAAAAATTAGGTTCACCAAAATGAACTGTAGATTTTTGGCTCCAATGTACTCTAACTCTTCTAGGGTTTTTCACCTAAAAGGAGAGAGCTTAGGCCATAAAATACTAAGGGATTCATTCAAATTAGGATGTGTATGATGTGATTAAGGCTAAATGAAATGGTATTAATGCAACTAAGCTATGAAATTTATTAACTATGAATGCAAAATCTAAACAACAAGTCATGGTTGAAAACACATTGTGTAATGCAAGATTACCTACAAATGAATGTGAAAATGCAACATAAGTGAATTAGATAGAAAGTGTGCACCTGGAATATTTAAGAAGACTAGAAATTACATTTTAAATGCTTCTATTGTTTTTTTTCAAGCCTTAAGGGACTCCTTCTCCATTCTGGGTGAATCAGTCCTAGTTCTGGTAAACTAAGTTGAAACCTGTTTCTGTCAAAAGTGTGTCAAAAAATTCAGAAAACATAAAACTGGCCTAGAAATGGTACTCATTCACCACCCATGGTGATTGATTCCACTTTTGAATTTTTAAAAATTGAAGAGTGGATTCCAGAGCTTCTGATCTACACTTTGATGTTCTATAGGTATCTACTTCTAAAACTCTGGTTTATAGGTCTGAAAATGAGATTTTGTTGATTCCTTGACTCGTTGAATGAAAAGAGGACCTTAACAACCTTTCAAATTAATCTAAAATTATTTCCAAGCTTCCAAGGACCTAAATATGCAAACGCGCAAGAAGAAAAGAAGAAATGTTGATCGTTAGGGCATGGGGGTTTTCCTTGGTCAAACTCGTTTTAAGTAATTAAACCAAAATGATGAAAGAAATGAATGAAACATGCAACAATGAAGTTGATTACCTTGCCATGATGTTTGATCTTGAAAATTCACATAAAAACATGAGGATCTTTCCTTGAATGTCTGAAAATTGATCTTGAATGGCTTCAAAGTTTTAAAACCCTAGCTTGCTTTAGAAGATGAATGATGAATGAGATGTAAAATGAGTTGAGAGATTAAATGTGATATGTGAATGTTGGAGAATTGTAGTGGATGTAAAATTAGGTGAAAATTTCCTATTTATACAATCTTGTTCCTTAGTTTACCATTCATACCTCATCACAGGCTAAGATCAAGTGTTTTTAAATAAAAACCTAAAAGAAAATTTAAAAAATATATATATTTCGATGAATAGGTAGCTATCTATATTAATTCAAATATAAAGATACATATTCACAAAAAAGGGGTGGGTGGTAAAAAGGCACACCCCAAGAGTCACATGGGCTACGCCCAAAAAATTAACAGCTAATGTGGGCTAAGCCCAAAAGTCCAAAAATATCAAAGATAAAAGGCCATTAAGTGGCCAGAGTAGTGCCAGCAGAGCCAGGAGGGTCTCTGTCATCCAATTTTTTCCCCCATACATCAGCAGGGTCTGGAGTGACGTCAGGAGGAGGACCCCAACCATCATCAGCATCTTTTTTCTCTTTATCTTCTTCCTCGCGCTGGGGCGAGATTGCAAGTGCCATACGCGGGAATGCTTTACTAGTAACTGGCCACCTGGAGCAAGAAGCAGGAGGATCAACAAAGGGCCACTCGAAACCACCACCACCACTCCCTGAAGCACCACTAGAAGGCCACCCCTGAGTAGCCCGCGGTGGAGGAGAGCGGTTTCGTCGAGGCATGCGAGATACATATTTAAAATATTTTGAATTTGGGGCCAAGGGGGACTCATTCACCACCCATGGTGAATGGGTCCCACCTAGGACCTGAAAATAGGTTTCATGAGTTAAGTCATATTTAATGTTGTTTGTCAGGCTTACATTTAAGCATACACTTAATTAAAGCATATGAGGGCATAAAGGGGTCGAATAAGTCATAAGAAAGGGATAAATAGTGAAGTTGTGTCTAGAAAATTTTGAAATATTGTTACAAGACTTTACAACACTTCACAGTAGCACTTGATGATGAGTAAAATGGTGATTTTTAAATGAATTATAATAAAAAGAGTCTAGAAGAGTGTGGAAATTTTTTACAAGACTTCACAACACCTTCGCAAAACGTCATTAAAAGCATTTTATTTAGTTTACGAAGGTCCAAGAATTGGTGTGGATGCATAAAATGCCTCACAACACTTAAATCAAGGCCTCATTAAGTCTGGTTAATCTCATGTCAAGCAAAGGGTCCTTTTTTTCTACAACACGCCTTGTAATTATACATATTTTGAGTATTAAGCCTGAAATTCAAATAATTTGAGCCAACCTCAAATCTAGAAATTAAAATTATTAAAATCTCAAGAGAATCAAATTGAAAAATGTGGTTGTCATTAAGGGACTACCCATTCTCCATTAGGGCGAATGGGTCCTGGCACAAGTTTCCATGACCATGCCTTCGGGGGGTGAGATTACATAAAAAACCCATGTCAGATATGCAAAAAAAGGGGAGTCCTATAAAGGCAGGATCCATTCGCCACCTAAGGAGAATGGCTCCTAGCACCATTTTCTAGGACCTTTATATTTCCCAATTAAATGTTTTACAATTTGAATTATGGGTGTTGAAATGGATTCTCGGAAGGTGTCACAAGTAAGACTTCAATTTGAATTAAAGGGGCTAACAAACTCTAATTAACCATAATTAATTAGTGAGCCCCTATATAAATGTGAAAGTCTGTTACAACACTTTATAACACCATAAATAGGGTACAATTTAAGTACATTTTATTAAAAGGGCCCCAAAATCAATGTGAATGTCTACAACACATTATAACATTAGACCTAGGAAAAATTAGGTTAATTCAATGATAATTATTCCCAAATTAAGTAAGGAAAAGGGATACTTTTTTTCGTTACTACAAGTTTAAAGTGGAGAAAGTTAATATCAAATAACTAATAGGGTGATCCCACAATACTGGTTTAAATTTTTTTGCAAAATTGGACATTGAACTTATTTTTTTACTAAATCTTCACTTTCGGGCAACTATAGTTTCTAAACCATGAGGAATTTAAAGGTGATACAAACTAGTGATTTGTGACATTTTTCTATAATAGATAAAATTCTATTTTTTTGAAATTTAGATTTGTATACACCTAAAAATGGTCACATTATAATAAGTCTGGTAATTAATTAAATACAGGTTATTTAGTTAAATCTCTAATTCAATCTACATATAAATAAATTTAATTATTTATTTATATTGTTCATTTTCTAATTCTTCTATCTTACTTAAATAAGTTTAATTAATTATTTAATTTAATCACTTTTATAATTATTCTTAATTAAATTAAATAAGCTTTACAATTTATTTAATTTAATTATCACATTGCTTTATTTTGAATAAAGTAAATATTCTTCTTTTTTCCAAAATCATGAAATCATCTTTAAATCTTCTAAATATTCTTCTTTTTTTTCCAAAATCATGAAATCATCTTTAAAATCTTCTAAAAGGCCATCTCACACATAATTAAATATTTTTCAATATTTCATTAGAAACTTCTTATCCATATTTCACACATAATTAAATATTTTTCAATATTTAATTAGAAACTTCCAAAACCACATCACATGAAATTAAATAATTTTATTATTTAATTAATGAATTATCTTCAACTACAAAACCAACTCATAACTAAACTTGAAAAATGGCAAGTTGCCTTCATTTTTGAGTGAAAGGTTTTGTGGGAAGGAAACATCTTCCTTCTTTTTCTCTAGCTTCCATTTTTCTTTCCAACTTCTCCATCTCTTACCGTTCATCTTACCAGACCGAATCTCAACCGTTGATCTTTGCCAACTAAGCTTTTGTCTTCAAAAACTCTATAAATCTAACCTTTCATAGACCATTTGGATCGAATCTTCAGACATCCTTATGCTGTCAAAATCATTCTTCTATCTTCCATCCATCTCTAATCTATCATCTTCATTAGGTTGTTATGCTATAGAATTGAGCAACCAACATTCTTCCAACAATCAACCTTCAAAATATTGCATTCTTATGCAGGTGGAGAAGAGCGATGGAGATCAATCAAGTCTAGTTTGAGAATTGGTTTGCATATCTTTTATTTATTTGCATTTTCATTCTAGTTTTTACTTCATGGTGCTTGATAGGTTTTAATTAGTTTATTATTTTCAACACATATAAACCTTTGTATTTTTTCCTATCTACATTTTGGCACCCACCGTGGGGCCTTGTCCCATTTTTAACATTTATCTGCAGGCTTTCTGACAGGATCTCACATTCTAGAATTCGGATTTTCAGATTTTTTTTTTTGTTTTAGTGCATACAAGGGTTTCTATAGAGCATACAAGGCTTTTAACTGTGTTTTTGCAGGTTTTATTGACTTTGTTTTGCAGATCTGTCAGTTTTTGGACAAAACCCCAAGTTTTACCAATTTCTTCATATCTTCTACAAAGCTGTGAATTTTTCTACAATATTTTTACAAAGTCTTTTGTATCATCTCAAGAGGCTACAATAAGAAAGTCGAGGGTTTATCATCATTTTTGTAAGATTTATTGTAATGTTATGTTTTTTCATAAAATTGGTTTTTTCAACGTAAATCAGTGAATTATTCATACATTTTTACATTTTTGGAAATACCTTTAAATTATAATGGGGGTCTATGTTTTAAAGATTTAATTTTGAGGTAAAATACAATGTGAAAAAAATCCATTCTTCATTTTTTGTATGGTCTTCACAAATCCACGTTTCTAAGAGCAAAACATGGAATTTTTTTTACTTCTTTACATTTCTGGAAAGCTCTCAGAAAATTAGTATGGATTTCTTCTTTGATTTTTCATTTTTCAGATCAATAAAATCATCAAATAATGAAATCTAATTCGGATATGTCAAAAACATGTGTCTGAAATTGCAAAAAAAATTTATGAGTTTTTTTTTGGCTGCATTGTAATATCATTTTTTTTTATCTTGTAGGTGATCATAAGGAGCTCTAGTAGCAAAAATATCACTCACAACAATAATTTGGAAAGCGAAAATAACCAGGTGCACTCGTTTCATCCTTCATCTCTTAATCATTGTTTGTCACACATTTGGATTTGGACTCTTAAAACTAATCTTGTTTTCAATCACATATCAAAAATTGAGGCTAAAATTAACCATTGTATTCCATCACATCTTGATTTTGGATCTAAAAAAAACAAGTGCTTGAACTATTTTACACATGTTTCATTTTTAATCTAAGGGAAATTAATCATTGTGAGTGTGAATCAAGTGTGCGTGTGCTCACAAACACCTCACTTATTTTTCTTTTGTCAAACCCTTCATAGGAGGCCTAATAGGGGATTTCATCACCCCTAGGGATGACCTCAATCAAAGTGTGAATTGAAAGACACGCTTGTTTGAGAGTTAAAATCTTGACACTCTTGCCTAAGACCCAAAGAACTTTATACCTTTGGGAAGTGACGGTGAAGGGTGGGTTACCCCTTTCTCCCAGCTTATTGGCAAGATTTTTCTTTCAAATCATCCTTAGTCAAACTTGTGTAGACTATCTTGAGACCTAATTGGCCATACCCCACTTGACCAGTCATAGGGCTTGTTGTTGTGTATTCAAGTGTTTGCTTAATCATAACATATAATCTTCAAAAATAGATTTATCATTGTGTTTGGTGTGTGTGTTAATGCATTTACATGTGAAATATTGTGTTTGATAGTTCCCAAGTCAAACTTCCAATAAACACTTTCCACATCATCCAAATCATACAATCTTGTCATTCCATATCATATCCTAATAATCATCATCTCTTTAATCCAATCAACAACATTTTACACCATGGAAACATTGGAAGACATAGCACAAAAGGTTGTTCACATGCTTCACACGGTTAAAATAATTCAAACACCTTTTCCCCAACAATTCATTCACGGATTCCATGACATAATACAAAAACTTCAAGTAAACAAGTCACCTCAAATCCAACACCTCCTAGCTCAAGCCTAATACCTCATGGCCACTTGTCAAATCCAACAACCACAACATCATCCCCTATCCATTCATTATCACCCTTCCACCTCATACCAATCTAATCCATCCACTTCTTCGTATTTCAATGCAACATCTACCTATCAAGCCACATCACGACAAACACATGTGACTTTAAGTCCACTTGGGCAACAAAATCAAGAGCCTTTAAGTTCTAATACAACCATTCACAAGGGGAACACTGATCTAGGTTATGTAATCTTGAAGTATATCATACCACTATCCAATAAAAATAAAAATTCTAATCCAACACCTTCCACCCCTACACCTCCAAAAGATGTGACCCAAGGGATACAAGCAAGGAATCAAACATCGCCATGTCCTCCAACACATATACTTGAACATACAAAAGAGTCCTCAAACGTCATGCCAAGTCCTTCAAGTCAATCATGTCATCCACAAACCCTTGAGTCAATTCAAGAGTCTCCCCTCATAAGTCCAAGTCACCCTCTTTCATGCTCCTATGTTGTTGACCATCAAGAACATGTCAAGTCTCTCCATGAGAAATCCCCTTCCACTTCCATTCAAGGAACCCAAGAGTTATACCAAGAGTCTACTCCCAAGCATGTGGAAACATCAAGCCCTAGTCCTAATCAAGATCAAATCATTTTCATCCAACCTATCTATAATCTATATCATTTTTATGATCAAAATGATATATGTAATGATGAAGAGCCTATCCATGAGCAAGTTGATTCTATACCGATCCATGAGAAAGATATTCCAAATTCACCTCTACCTAGTCCTATCCATCATCCATCAACATCCACTTCCCTTGATGATACATATGCCTCCGAAGCACACATAGAAGATCAAACAAATACCTTGGATCTAAGTGAACATAATGCTAATCAAGATCCCAATGATCGTCCATCACCCACTATCGACCCCATTGCAAGTCCTCTATCATATCCTATTGGTCTTTCCACCCTCATTCATGAATGTTCCACCTTAGAACAACAACAACCATTATCTTCCCTTGCTTCATTTTCTCCATCCAATAAGGAACTTGTGTCTATTGTTCCACCTACACCTAGTCCCATTATCCATTGTACACTCCAAAATATGAACCACCAAGGTACAAGTCTAGACCTTCATGAACAAGGTATTTTGGAGCCCATCCATGTGAAAGTCCCTCAATGATCTTATGGACTTGGACATACACCACAAGGACAACAACCTAAAAATGTTGGTATTTCCTCCATGCCTCCTAAGTCCACTTTCGATCATAAAGCCTATCGTATCCCTAAAACATATGTTGCCATCCCTCCTCCATCATCCTACAAATGTCAAAAGCATCTAACCGTATAACTTCCACCATCAACATTGCCACCATTTCTTCCAACTCCTAATATCCCTCCATCCACTTTGCCACCATTGCTTCCAACTCCTAATATCCCTCCATCCACTTTACCACCATTACTCCCAACACCTAATATCCCTACCATTCAATCCTTTTATCCATTTACCCAAAAATCCTCTAAACATCTTAATCATGACCAATCAATGCACACACTATCTAAACATAAAGCTTCCACTCATTCCACCATACCCATGGGATTCAAAAGAAAAAAAATCAATGCCTCTACCTATAAAGTAAAAAATCCTAAAAATCCTCATGTCTTAGCATACAATTGCAAAATATCAAAGCCAAACAAGCTATATAATTCCATTCCTCCAAAAGAAAAGTCTAAAAGCAAAATGGTTTGGGTACTTAAAGCAAAAATAAATCAAGTCAAGAGAGGCATCCACATCACAAAAATCCCAAACATCCCTTTCCATCCAAAACACACATTGCCACTCTATTCCAAAATCTCAAATTCCTAAAACCCACAAGCAAAATAAAAGTCATAAAGATACTAAGTCTATGTGGGTACCAAAATCACTACATCCACCACCTCCTAAGCAAACATCTCCATTGCTTCCTACACCCCATCCACATCAAAAGCTTCAATTTTAATCATAGTTTGTGCAACCACTGGTCATGGTTCTCTTCCATTTCACAACAATTCGACATACCTCAATTTCCTCATCCTTCACTCATTATCCTACATATCTCCCCCACCATCTTCCTATGGTCCATGCTTTTGGCTAAGCCTCCCCATTCATCTTTTATATAAGTCCTATACAATCCACATCATAATCCACTATTCCCCATCCATTCTTGCATAAGCCTTTCATAATCTGTCATCTACCTAATCCATCCCTTTCATGTCATCCCTTACCAACATCTATGAGCATAATGACATTTGACATGGTCCATGCAATGACATCCATATCTAGCGTGACTATCACCTTTAATGCAACTAGACACTTGAGTCCCTCCTATCCATATTCTCCTTCTCCTATCCAAAAAGTTGAAAAGTAAAAAAGAAAACAAAAAAACAAAAAAAGTAAAGAGAAATCCCTTCGTCCAATAGTGAAAATCTGGTAAAAAGGCACCCTGGATAAGTACCATGATGAAAACCTCGCAAATAGGCATCATGTGTAGGTTGATCTTCTATGCCACTTACACTTGGGGGCACAATGTCTTATCTATCCAACCTATGATTTTCATGTCATATCATTTCCACCATTCTCCTTTTGATCTTGATGAAGATATAGGGCCAAATGTTGAAACATGGTTTTTGGGTATCTCTTGACATACCTCATCCTTCCAAAAAATCCTATCATTATCCTATTGTCATAAGATTTGTCATGAAAAAATCCTAAGTCTTGTACCTAGAATGGGGCATATTATTCCTATGCAACATAGTCTTTGGAAATCACATCCTTGCTCTCTTATGATGCATACATCAATTCCATTCACTATGACCTATCCTTTCCATCCATCCATATATCATGAGCCTTTTATCCCTTATCCCATCACCCACCCTTCCATACATCAATTTCATCTTTCTCCTTGCACCTAGACTTGGTTTTCCCCTTGTCATTGGTATCTAGCACAAAGGCTACTCAAATTTTCATCCTTTGACACATCAAAACATCTCAAAAATCCAAAAAAAAAAATCAAAACATTTCAAAAATAGAAAAAAGTCAAAATATCCCCAAAAATACAAAAAAAATCAAAACATTTCAAAAATCCAAAAAAAAATCAAAATATTTCAAAAATCCAAAAATAAATCAAAACATTTCAAAAGTCCAAACAAATCAAAACATTTCAAAAACAAAAAAAAAATCAAAATATCCCCAAAAATACAAAAAAACAAATATCCAACAAAAATCCAAGCAATAAAATCAACCCATCCAATTAATTCTTCCAATTTCATCTACTTAATCCATCACCTCAATCCAAGCATTCAACCATTAAACCACATCAATCATCTTCATCAAAACCATTGCATCTAATCAACTCAATCAAATCAATCCAAGCAATAATCCAAATGCAAGTCAATCCTTAATCCATACCAATCAAGTCAATCAATCTTGTCAAATTATCTAATCACATCCTTTGGTCTTGATCATAATCTTGTCGTAAACCAAATCAACCAATCAATCAATCAATTATCATCATCCTTGTGTTGCTCTAGGGATATGTCGCTCCCCACAATGACAACACTATCATCATCATGAATCAATCAATCAATCAACATTTTACAACTTGACAGGGGAAATTTCTTGTTTGTTTTTGTATCATTTGTGCATGCTTGCTTGCTTGCTTATGTGTGTTATCATTTTTATCTTGCATTTGTATTAAATCTATATCATTCCAGCTAATAGTCATATCTTGTGTGTGTTGGAGTAGATTTTTGCACCATCCTTTGCATCTAAGGCCACATCATACCTTTTGTGCATTAGGACTTTAATGCTCTAAGTCTACTTCCTCATACATCTAGACAAGGTTGTATTACACTGGGGCACGAGGCACATCGTCACCTTGGTCCTTATATCTTGGTGCATAACGTCTAGTGCTATATCAAACATCATGGTTTCTCACCTTCATTGCAACATAAAGTATCATTCCTCTCCTTCATCCACTTCCTATCTTACATCATTCATCTTGTCTATCCTTATCATTTCATTTCGAGAGCATACTCGTGTTTGTTCAACCTGCCTATCCTCTTGAGGGGGAATCATCATTCCATCATCCTATATTTCTAGATCATTAACCATTTTCCTCTACCCATACCTTAACTTGTTTGAAATGATGTTACTCGACACAAATCTTATCATCTCGAACATCATCTCAAAGAGGGGAAAAACTCGAACATAATCTCATTACTTTAACTACTAGAGCCCCCTGATGGAGATGGCCTCTATGGTGGAAGTCCACTGTGTCCTGCACCTCTTGCACCAAGGTCTCCGCGTGATCCCAACACACCTCGACTATGAAAAGGTCAATCAAAGTCTCTCTATCTATCAATGCCTCATATCATGCAATCACAACCCATATCTATCTATCAAGTGACCCATATCAGTGAACCATATTAGTGACCCATATCAGTGAACCATATCAGTGACCCATATCAGTGAACCATATCAATGAACCATATCAGTGACCCATATCAGCGAACCATATCAGTGACCCATATCAGTGAACCATATCAGTGACCCATATCAGTGAACCATATCAGTGAACCATATCAGTGACTCATATCAGTGAACCATATCAATTGACCCATATTAGTGACCCATGTCAAGTGACTCATATCAGTGACCCATATCAATGAACCATATCAGTAAACCATATCAATGAACCATATCAAGTGACCCATATCAGTGACCCATATCAAGTGACCCATATCAGTGACTCATATCAGTGAACCATATCAAATGACCCATATCAGTGGACCATATCAACAACCCGTATCAGCGACCCATATCAGTGACCCATATCAGTGACCCATAATAGTGACCCATATCAGTGAACCATATCAAGTTAACCATATCAAGTGCTCTATCTAAGTGACTCATATCATGAACTCAATGCTAAATCGGTCAATCTGAATATCAAATCAAGCTACTCTATCATCATTTTACTATTTGGTTTTATTTTTCAGGAAAGAAAATTTATCAATGATCAAATCATTTTCTTAGTTGTACTTCAGTCACGAATAGAAATATGTTTGAATCACATTGTCTACTATTTGGTTTCTATCATAGAAAGAAAATTTATCACGAGTCATATCAAGTATCTACTCTTTGTTGTCTAAAAGCAAAGTTATCAGACAATCCATCAATCATTCTACTCTTTATTTTTCATTCAATAGAAACAAAGTTATCAGCTACCTAATCTTTGTTTTTCTATTTTCGGGAAGCAAAGTTATCAATTAATCATCATCATTTCATCATTTCCATCAAAAGGGGCATCATTTCAATAGGGGCATCTTTATACATCAATTATCGGGAGCTAAATCACGTCATCCCTTTCATCATTTGAATTTCATCATCAACTCAACATTTTTTTCTCATCATCAGTGATTTACCTCCTGAGGGAGGCATCATCAATATCAGCATCAAAAACATATCAAGCTCAAATTAGGGGCATATCAGTCACATTTTTCTGATCAGGGGCAAATTTCAAGAGCAGGAATATTTTCTTTGAAGCAATGCATTTCACACATCACATCAAAGAGGGGCAAAATGTATACACCTAAAAATGGTCACATTATAATAAGTATGGTAATTAATTAAATATAGGTTATTTAGTTAAATCTCTAATTCAATCCACATAAATAAATTTAATTATTTATTTATATTGTTCATTTTCTAATTCTTCTATCTTAATTAAATAAGTTTAATTACTTATTTAATTTAATCACTTTTATAATTATTATTAATTAAATTAAATAAGTTGTACAATTTATTTAATTTAATTATCACATAGCTTTATTTTGAATAAAGTAAATATTCTTCTTTTTTACAAAATCATGAAATCATCTTTAAATCTTCAAAAAAATCACATTGCTTTATTTTAAATAAAGTAAATATTCTTCTTTTTTCCAAAATCATAAAATCATCTTTAAATCTTCTAAATATTCTTCTTTTTTTCCAAAATCATGAAATCATCTTTAAAATCTTCTAAAAAGCCATCTCGCACATAATTAAATATTTTTCAATATTTAATTAGAAACTTCTTATCCATATTTGACACATAATTAAATGTTTTTCAATATTTAATTAGAAACTTCCAAAACCACATGTCACATGAAATTAAATAATTTTATTATTTAATTAATGAATTATCTTGAACTACAAAACCAACTCATAACTAAATTTGAAAAATGGCAAGTTGCCTTCATTTTTGAGTGAAAGGTTTTGTGGGAAGGAAACATCTTCCTTCTTTTTCTCTAGCTTCCATCTTTCTTTCCAACTTCTCCATCTCTTACCATTCATCTTACCATACTGAATCTCAACTTTTGATCTTTGCCAACTAAGCTTTTGTCTTCAAAAACTCTATAAAGCTAACCTTTCACAGACCATTTGGATTGAATCTTCAGACATCCTTATGATGTCAAAATAATTCATCTATCTTCCATCCATATCAAATCTATCATCTTCATTAGGTCGTTATGCTGCAGAATTGAGCAACCAACATTCTTCCAACAATCAACCTTGAAAATATTGCATTCTTATGCAGGTGGAGAAGAGCCATGGAGATCAATCAACTCTAGTTTGAAAATTGGTTTGCATGTTCTTTCTTTATTTTTATTTTCATTCTAGTTTGTGCTTCATGGTGCTTGATAGTATTTAATTAGTTTATTGTTTTCAACACATATAAACCTTTGGATTTTTCCCTATATACAAGATTCATTACTATGATATCTAGTGCATGCAATTGGTTTCATAGTGTTTTATTGAATTTTTTTTCTTAATTAAGTTTTTAAGTTAGACCAATTAGAATTTAGACATGGGTTTACTTGCTAAGACATAACTTTTTTTGTAGGTATCAAAATTCTCTTTTTTTTGTATCAAGGACATCAACATCTAGTGTATAGATATTTTTTAGATTATTTTTTGATAATTTTCTATTTTTCCACATGCAGAACATAGAGCTTTATTTGGTGAAAACTATGTTAACAAGAAATAAAAAATAAATATAATAATCAAATTAAATACATTTAAAATTATACTTTTGGTGAAGATTATAAGAAGGAATACATACTTACATAAAATAAATTTTAAATGAAATCATTTGATCCACCAAAAGGTAAATAAAAAGTGTTTTTTTATCAGTATTTGGATATGTGTAAAGGAGACTCTATTATAGGTATGGTTTAAAACTAACGGGGTTCTGTCTAAAGGGGTTTGATCTAACATAGTTGATCAAACCCTCTTCAATTGAAATCATCTAAATAGAACTTTTGAAGGCTTAAATCAGTATACTTTCTAAAATATGTGATTTCAACAAAAAATAGGATGTCCTAGAAAGTGTAAACCACTATTGTGTGATCACCCAATAAAATCATAATAGCAATACACAAAAAAAAAAAAAAGACCAAATTACGTGGTCCACCCAAGATTGGCTACATACATTGGAAAATTAAGGTAAATAGCTCTTATTATTTGCAACAACATGACTACAATACATCATTGTCTATCACCAAGAAAAATAATATATAATATGAAAGGGATATAGTTTGACTTCACAATCAACACATATTCCTTATCTGACTTCCATTAATTAATTCCTAATTCTTCACCCTCTTAAGGTAATTCTTGTCTATTAAGGTAACATCCAACAGATCAAAATATTCCATGTAATGGAAAAGAATCTCACTGAATCTATTCACAAAAAAATGAGTAATTATGCTTTAATTCTATTTTAACATTCACCATATTTGAGGCCTCAATTTCTTGATGACAAATAAGACATTTTTGAGAAGGACTAGGTCATATAACCATCTTCCCAGAATAAGTGGAGCATAAATTTCCAAGGCATCACCAAATCTAATGGTGAATAATGCTTCCTTAATCTCTTTTTCATTTTGCATCTCCACCATGTTGTATGATAAAGGAATTTCCAATGATTTAGGGGTGATCCCAAAATAGTGGCTTACAATTTTTGGCCAAACTAGACACTAAAACTATTTTTTTAACTAATTCTTCACATTCAAGCACCTATAGCAGCTAACT
The DNA here is from genome assembly GCA_007258455.2 of Sequoia sempervirens. Lineage (NCBI taxonomy): Eukaryota > Viridiplantae > Streptophyta > Pinopsida > Cupressales > Cupressaceae > Sequoia > Sequoia sempervirens. The sequence goes on along the minus strand of VDFB02358134.1, from coordinate 31,272,763 downwards.
TGTGAGAAATTTGAAGATGATGCAACCTAAAGTCTCATCACATTTTGTCTGATGATTTTAAAAAATATTTTTGTCAAAAAATTTTGAATTAGATTGCACTTCTTTTTCCATCTCCCACGAAAATTGGTTTTTTAATAAAACAACATTTTAAAAAATTGATGCACACCGTATAACGCATAACTTTTTTTCCATGAAGCCTAATAAAATTCTAATTCTTTTGAATTTAGATTTCTAACTCCAATATCTAATGCTTCAACTTGCTAAGATAGTGTTTTATTGAATATTTTTTCTTTAATCAAGTTTCGAAGTCAAACATATTACAATTCAGACATAGTGAGACCGTATAACATGTAATTTTTTTTGTACATATCTAAATTCAATTTTATTTTTTTAGATCAAAGACTTCAATATCTAGTGCACTCATATTTTTGATTTTTTTTTTATAATATGTTATTTTTCCACATGAGCAGAACATAGACCTTCATTTTCGATGAAAAACCTATGTTTAATAAAACTAAAAAAATAAATACATAATAAAAACAAAACATATTAGAATTATATTCATTGGATAGTTCGTTCTAAGGACTACCTCATTCTAGTTGGGTTTGTGAAGATTCCTCAATTTTCATCCTCAACCTAAGCTTCGAAGCATAAAAAACTAGGTTTTTTGGGTGAACAAGGTCAAAAATCAAGGAAAAGGGGGGTTCGCTAGAACCAGGGGGGTTCTATTGAACCCCCTTCCCAAAAGGGTTTTCCATTTTTTTTTCATTTGTACATACATTAAATGGGTTTGCTCAAACCCTGGTTCGAGCGAACCCTTTTTGGCTTGTTCAAACCAATGAGTTCATTTGAACCCCTAGAATGAAATTTTTTGGCATGGGATCATTTTTTACAAGTTTTCCTTCCTCATTCGAATTGTAAACCACTTTTTTTGGTTTACCATTAGCAAAATCATGAGGTATTTTTCTCCTTTTCCTAAGCTCTTCTCTATTCATCCCAAATGATGTAATCTTGAGAAGCTCAAGCATAGGGAGAGAAGAATAAAGAACTATGTGTGCAAGATGCTCCATTAGTATTTTCTCGTATGACCCACTTCACATTTTTAGATCAATTATACAAATTTTCCTTTTATTCCCAATGATGTTAATGATTTTCTACAAAGACATGAACTAGATCAATTTGATATAAGTCTGAACTCTATAATAGCATATAAGGGAACTACAAAATCCTTTTTTTTCAAATTTTCTATCTATATTGTAGGAAAAATATAGGATTGGCTTAGATACAATGTTCAACTTTTCGAGAGTCTAGCAATGGACTATCTCCTATAGGGAACTAGAGATATAATAGCTGAGCCTCTATATGGGACTCCCCAACTAACAAGATAATTTTTTGCATTTTCTCACCAGCTGAGCATCATCATCATATTTCCCATCCCTATCATTTGTCCAGAGGCTAACACAAGTTAAACTAATTCTAACCATGCATATCCTTCTAATTAGAGCTATCATTACTACATACTCTTTTGTTCTTAGCCACTTCCAAATTTAGAATTTCCTCACACGACAATATATTCTCATTTTGTGGGCTCTCATTAACAATGTGTGCTACCAACATGGAAATATCATTAACAGTCTTGGAATTGTCTACTTGAAAAATTTCATTCAACTGCCTGACCATCTTATAATTATTTATCAACTCCTCATCAAAGGAAAGATATGAAATAAACTATTTCTCATGGGATCCTCCTCAAAAGGAAACATTTCATGGTCTAGCAGCACAAACATGTCACTCATAGGGATTGGTAGATATTGGTCACCCTCAATACCATCTAATTCAGAGGGTAAGGAGTTCTTATATTGATCAACCTTAGTACCATCTAAGTCATAGGGTAAGGAGGTTAAAGAATAATCTAGGATAGATAGAGAAGTAATTGCATCATTAGATACACTCACCTTCTCTTTATTTGCTTCAAAATAGATTTCTATATTATGCTTCTCTGCCAAAGGATATATTGGATTTCCTGAGAGAAAAAAGTTATATTCCACCATATAAAGTTCAAATAAAATGAAATGCAAAAAGATTGCTGCTTTGTTTTCTAGTCAAACTGGAAATACCCAAAATATGGAATAACAAAAAGTAGACTAAATGGAGACACACAAAACTGGGCATGCAATATTTGCTTTTTGTATTAACCAGAAAAAAAAAAATTTACAAAATGCTTTCAAACTAAAAAACTACAAGATACATATTACAAAATAAACTTGTAGCAATCTAGAGCTACACCCAAAACGCACATAACTATCAGGAGCTACACAAAGCTCTTCTTTCTCTCTATTCAACTGGAACTATCTGTTGTTCCTGGAAAAAAATTGAGTTGTCAAGAGATTTCAGGTGCTCACTACAAACATGCCCAAAAACAAACTACAACTGATGTTGTTCAGGAGCTTCTGTGAATCACACAAAGAACTCACACCAAAACATTCATCTTCTTAGACTGCTACTACACAGAGAAAACTCAAAAAGATTCTTCTTTCTAACTAACATAAGTCTCTGCCTTCAATTATTTTTTGTTTGTTCAAAAAAATTTCCTCTCAAATTCAAAATGACCTACCACATTTAATTTTGGAGCTGTCAGGAGTAGAACAGGGATGGAGATCCCAAAAATCAAACTATCATTGGAGGCTCCTAACAGGTAGGTGAACTGTGGGCCAACGTAAAGAGGCTCATACAATTAATATTTCCAACACTCCCCCTTTGATTGAGTCACCAAAATAATATCAATCCTGATTGAAATCAACAATGCTCAAACTATTCCTTAGGCGGTCAAAATTGTCTATGCTCAATGGTTTGGTGAATATGTCTACGAGCTAATGCTTAGACCTGCAAAATTTCATCTTGATTTCACCATTATAAACTAGCTCTCTAATAAAATGATACATGATCTCAATATGCTTGCTTCTTCCATAAACCACAAGTTTTTTCGTCAAACTTATTGATGCAACATTATCAAAAAGGATTATTGTTCCATCCTCTTGTTATTCCTTCAAATTTGCCAAGATTATTCTCAGCCAAATAGCTTGACATGCTAGTGCATTTTCTGATATATACTCAGCCTTTGTTGTAGATAGGGAAATTATGGGTTGCTTCTTGGAATTCCATGAGATAGCTTCTGAACCCAAATGAAACACATAGCCCGATGTGCTCTTCCTATCATCCACACTCCCTACCCAATCACTATCAATGTAACTAGCCAAGCCAAAAAAAATTGTCACACCATACAAAACACCATATCCTTTGGTTCCATTCACATACCTCAATTTTTTTTTATCCACTTGCCAATGTGACTCTTTTGGAGTCTCCATAAATCTAGAAATCAGACTTACATTGTGCATTATATCAGGCCTAGTTGTTAAATACATTAAACTTCCAACCAAACTCTTATACATGGTCATATTCACATTGTTGCTGCAATCTTCCTTGCTCAACTTTAGACCTGCAGTTGTTGGAGTTGGGCAAGGCTTGCTTTCAAACATTCTAAATCTCTTCAAGATTTCAATTTCATATCTTTCTTGAGAGATAAATATACCATCATGCAATTTTTTAACTTTTATTCCTAGAAAATATCTCAAGAGACCTAAGTTTTTCATCTTAAACTCTCTTTTCATGGTCTCTTTAAAATCAACAATGAGGAAATAATCATCCCCAGTAAAAAATAAATTATCTACATACAAGAAAACGATCAAAATATTACCATTTGCTGCCTTGATGTAAAGAGTGGGCTCACCATCACTTTTTCTAAGGCCATTGCTCATAAAATATGAGTCAATCATGTTGTACCATGACTATGGAGCTTCTTTCAACCCATAAAGAGATTTATTCAGCTTGTATGCCTTGTTTTCTTTACCTAGAACTTCATAACCAAGTGGTTGCACCACATATACCTCTTCTTTCAATACTCCATTTAGGAAGGAAGACTTCACATCCATCGAAAACACCTTCCACTTGTTCTAGGATACAATTTCTATGACTTCCCACATGGTTTCCATCCTTGCAATAGGGGCATACGCCTCATCATAGTCTCTCACAAACACTTGTTTGTACCCCTTAACCACCAATCATGCCTTGTGCAACTCTATTCTTCCTTCGGCATTGATTTTTGTCTTATAGACCCATTTCACTCCAATTACTTGCTTGTTGGGAGGAAAATTAGTTAGCTCCCATGTTCTATTCTTCTCTATTTCCTCTATCTTCTCATCCATTGCCTCACACCATTTCTCCTCTTTCATAGCATCCTCAAAATAAACTAGATCACTATGAGAAAATAATGCAAAATTCACTCATCAATTTCTTCATCATACCTTTCACTTTGGTAGATCTCTCTTAGACTGTTTGTCTTCATTGGCATTAGGGAGGTGAGAGTGGGACCTAAATTTTAACTATTGTTGTTGCTCTGCTAAATAGACCCTATTTGGAGCTCTCAAGAGCTCTTAGGAGCCAATCATCTAGTTATTTGTGGCTTCTTTCCTTTCTGTCTGGTCATGTCAAGAGCTATCGAGAGCTCTCTGTAACCAATTCTCTGGCTTTCTGTGACTTTCTTCCTAAATGTCTACATGCATCTAGAGTTGTGAGGAGCTGTTGAGAGTTGTCTAGAGCTATCAGGAGCGACTGTAGGCTCATCTTGCTACACTTTGTGTTCCTTTCCTTCTTCTTCAAGAGCTATTAGGAGTGGTTCTAAACTATTAGAAACTATCAATCCATCCCATGCCTCAATTTCTAGGAGCTCCACATCTTTGTTGATGACGATTTTCTTAGTGAGGAGATTATACAACTAGTAGGCTTTGGAGTCTTCATTGTAGCCCGTGAAAATACACTTCTCCCCCTTGTCATCCAACTTTTTCTCTTCTCTTTTGGCATGTGAGCATATGCTACACATTCGAACACCCTCAAGTTCTCAACCATCCACTTGCATTTTTTCCATGCCTCTTGTGGAATCCTGCTAAAAATTGCCTTTGTAGGACTTCTATTTATCAAGGACATTGTTGTTGCTATAGCTTCACCCCAATATTCATTTGGGAGTACCTTTGCTTTTAGCATGCTCCTTTCCATCTCCACAATGGTTCTATTCTTTCTCTCAGACACTCCATTTTTTTGTGGACTATAACTGGCAGTTAGCTCCTTCTTGATACCATTTTTCTTGTAAAAATTTACAAATTTATTGGGGGTATACTCTCCCCCTCGATCTGACCTTAGGACCTTCATGAAATTTCCACTCTCCTTTTCAGCCCAGGCCTTAAACAACAAAACCTTATTAAATGCTTCAGACTTATGTTTCAAAAAATAGACCTATGTCTTATGACTGTAATCATCAATAAAGGTCATAAAATATTGGCTCTTACCAATAGAAATTACTTGCATAGGGCCACACAAATCAATGTGCACCATCTCTAATCATGTTGTTGCCCTTCTAGAATTGCCCGATTGAAAGGGTTGCCTATGTTGCTTGCCTAAAATTCAGGCTTCACATCTACCACTAGGCTCTACAATTGTTGGTAAACCTCCAACCATACCCTTATTTGACAAAATGCTCAAACCAGTATAGCCTAAGTGTCCATACCTGAGATGCAATAGCTTGGAGGGGTCTTGAATGGTGCTCCCGAGGACTAATTGTTGTACTACTATACATTTTTCATTCATAAGAGGTGCAGCTATGGACTAAGATGAGAAACACATCCCAATCTTAAAAGGAAACATCTAATTCTTTATCATTTAAACTACTACAAACACTTTCATCCTCTCACTCTTTTTATAAATAATGCATTGACCCTTCTCCATCAGCACTTTATATCCATTTTGGATCATTCTTCCAACACTTGTGAGGTTATGCTTTAACCTAGGAGAAATACATCTTGAATCTCCTTCTTTTCACCTTGTTTGGTGTAGATCATGATAGATCATTTTCCCACAACTGGAACTAATCCATTGTTCCCCATTCTTATCTCTAACTTTACATTCTTATCAATGAAGAAAACAAACTTTCATTACCACTCATGTGGTTACTACAACTATTGTCCAAATACCAAACTTCAGGGCTACCTTCTTCACCAATGTTGCACATGATGAAGGCTATGGATTGATTGCCTTCAGCCACATTCACATTTTGTTTTTGCTAATTGATGTGATTTTTCCAGCACTCACTTGCATAATGACTAAATTTATGATAGTAGTAGCATTCAACATTTCTTTTGTCATTCTTCTGATTCAAACTGTTGTTATTCTTCCCTTTTCGGGAGCTGGTCTGAGAGCTACTCGCTCCCTCTTGGCTGATTGCTCATCCTAAGCTTTCTCCTCTAGCATTTCCTTGTCTGGAGTTGCTACAAATTCTACCTCTTGAGCTCCTTCCACAATTATTTCTTCTCCCCCTTCCTCTTGATGAGCTTTAAAATCTTTCTCTTAGCAAGATGTAGCAGACCTATTTAAGTGCTTCAAATGGGTTTGTAGAGAACCCATCAGCTCATCAATTGACAATTTTGATAGGTCTTCTGCCTCTTCTATGATAATAACAACTGCATCAAACTTCATGGGTAAAATTCTAATGATTTTCTCCACAATCCTCTAGTCTTCAATGACTTCTCCATTCACTCTCAACTAGTTTATCAAACCTGAGAGTCTAGTGTGAAATTTTGAAATGGACTCATTGTCCCTCATTTGGAGAGTCTCAAACTCTATTTGAAGGATATAGAGCTTTACCAATCTGACTTTGTCAGTCCCTTTGTAGCTGGTTTGGAGGATTTACTAAGCTTTAATTGCATACTTAGTTGTTTCTATTATGCGAAAATGGCCTTTGTCAAAGTTGCTTTCTATTAAACTCAATGTCTTAGCATCCTTCCTCCTCAACTCCTTCAACTGGGTCTTCTGGTTGTTTGTGAGAACTGCATATGCTGAAGGATCAATTACACCATTGAAACCACTGATCACAAACTCCCACAAATCATTTGTAACCATTATGGTCTTCATCTTCTTTTCCCAAACATCATAGTTCTATCCATTAAATGACAATGGTTGCTACCAACTCTTCCCCTCATCTCTAGTCATGTCTCCAACAAGAAAACTTAATACCCAAAAAAACAATGAATACCTTAACACACAAAGAAATGGGGCCTATGGCTCTAATACCATGTAGAAATTTCAAATAAAATGAAATGCACACAGATTGTTGCTCTATTTTCAAGTCAAACTAGAAATACTCAAAATGCGGAATAACAAAAAATAGACTGAACGAAGACACACAAAACTGGGCATGCAATATTTTCTTTTTGGATTAACCAAAAATCAAAAAATTACAAAATTATTTCAAACTAAAAAACTAAAAGATACATATTACAAAATAAACTTGCAACAATCTGGAGCTGCAGCCAAAACACACAGAACTATCGGGAGCTGTACAAAGCTCTTTTTTCTTTTTATTGAATGGGAACTATCTATTGTGCCTGGAAAAATAATGAGCCATCAAGAGCTTTCAAGTGCTTAGTTCAAACACGCCTAGAAAATAACTACAGTTGTTGTTCTTCAGGAGCTTCTTTGAATCACACAAAGAACTTGCACAAAAACATTCCTCTTCTTAGACTAATGTTGCATAGAGAAAAGTTAGAAAGCTTCTCTCTAACTGATAGAACTCTCCAACTTCAATTATTTTTTTTCTACTTAAAAAAATTCCCTCTCAAATTCAAAATGGCCTACCACATTTAATTCTAGAGCTGTCAAGAGCAGAACAGGGATGGAGATCCCAGAAAGAAAACTATCGTTGGAGGCTCTTGACAGTTAGGTGAACTGGGGGTTGATGTAAAGAGGCTCAGATAGTTAATATTTCTAACATCCATGGCCATGGTTATATTTCGATCAATCTCAAAACCATCTGAATCCCATGGTGAGGAGTTCAATGAATAATCTAATATGTATAGAGGAGGAATTCCATTGTTAGAGATACTCATATTCTCTTTTTTTGCTACAAACCAGATTTCAATATTCACTCCGAAAAGTGGAAGAGAATTTCACAAAGTGGAGTAAAAGGCTAGATTTCCCATAGGTAGTCTTATTGAGATAGAATTCAATGTTAATATCATCATCATTCCAAATAAAACGAGATACATAAAAATTACAGATAGATATATAGAATTAATTTTAAGATGGTTAAAAAGAAAATGGCCACTAAAATTAGAACAATTATTCACCATTTTATTTTTTGAAATGAGGTGTATATTTATTATTTGATTTTTTTACTATTGAAAAATGTAATATTAAAGATAAATACATAAAGAAGAGTCAATATAAATATTTCAATCAAACCTTAATGTGTAATGGATTATGTAAACTATCATTTAAGCTTCCTCACAAAATCATCCAACTTATGAATCTTCTAATATGACATAAAACTGACATTATGACGGATTTAAAGTTAATATTTAGATTATTCAATCATATAAAGGATCAATGTAAAAATTTATTATACAATAATTATGTGTAGGAGAAATTAGTATTAAAAATTAATTGAATTACCTATTTGTAAATGGAAGGAATCCATCTACTCCATCCTTTTTCTCTTTGTTTTTGATGGACAGTTTTACATGAAGGCTATAACATTTTTTCAATTTGGTATGGAAGTAGGAGTCTAAAATAATACTTCTTTAGTTTGGATCTATGGTTTGAGGGGTATCCACTTGATAAAATTATTTGAGACACACTTCTAGCCTCATCCATCACTTATTTATTGCACCTTTAAGGGTTTTGAATGTTGGAGAAACAAATTTTAATGGCATGAATTTTCACCCCTCACAAATCCCATGTTTATGCACCTCATAACTTAGAAAAATTAAATTTTATGATGCTATTCCACGTCCCTCATTCGTTTCCCATTCACTTAGCAGTTGTTTTTAGTGTCAGTGGAGGATATTCTGTCGAGGACACTAGGATGACCCACAGACGTATGTGCAGTGCATTGCCATCTTACTAGGATTCCTGCATCTAGAATCTGTAGGGGCATTACAACTCTACATTGGTGATGAAGTTTAACTTTCCTATGCCCTTGACAAACCTTGAATGAGTCCTTTGCCTCTAATTTCATCTTCAAATAGCTTATTCATTCATTTGATTGATCTTCTTCAAACTTTTGGATCTTCTTGGCATTCTACTTGATCATTCTTAACATTCTCACCACCATTGACATGACAATTTGACACTCTACTAGTTCTATTCTCCTCTTTTTTGTGTCAACATTTGCATCTCCAAGCTTGCAAGCTCACTCCTCCCATTTGCCACGAGTGCATGTAGTTGAAGGTAAAATTATTCCACTTTTCATTCACTTAGCATCCTTATATTCATTTGTAGCATATCATTGTTTAGCATAATGCATAGTACCTTCCATTTAAATACTTTCTTTATTATATTTCTCTATCATTGCTATAATGGCTATCTATGGAGGTGGAAACACCTAAGCGGGGGACTGATTGTGGTACTCCTCTATACACAACCCTAATTTTTTTTCTATTATTGTGTGTATGTAATTTGTTTATGTGGAGCTTTTAGGAGGCTGGACTAACCCTAAGTTGGATTTCTACTATCCTTGCTTGTTATTTCATTCATAATAAATCTATCAAGTTAAATTATTCTTCTTGTTATTTTAGTAGTTTAGTTGCTTTCTTCTTTCTATTATTATATCAAACTATATTTTTTGGGTTGTTAGTAGGTCCTCTTTGAGTGTTGACTAGACTTTATATTCTCTATCCGTATGTACACTAGCACCCAATTGAGATGCCAGTGCATTGTGATGCCATCTATACCCCACATTGGAGTCCTCTGCAAGTGAGTTGCCTAAGTAGCAGTTTGGAATTTGGAAGCCCACTCACCTGACTCCTTGAACCCCTTGGGTTGGAAGAAGGAAAGAGGTAGATCAATTATTCTTCCTTCTCACACCCTCAACCATGAAACTCATCTTAGACAATCCCTTAGTGTAAGGTAGATCAAGGTAGTTGATTGTTCTAGATCCTCCTATGACCTAGGGTCTTGAGAAGTTGGTCCCCCTCCTCTACATTTTGGTGAACCTGACGTGAACCTTGTAGTATCTATTTCTTTGAATTGAGGTTCTTTCTCCCATGTCTACATAGGTTGTGGGATTTTGTATTATGATGCTTTATGAGCTTCATAACTTAGTCTACTACTTTTGAGTACGTAGTTAGAATGAGTGTGCAACACTTAGAGATGGAATTCTTCAGGGTCATTGTGGATCTTTCCTCCTGGGAGATGGCATTGGCAACAAAAATAATTTTCTTTGATGAAACCAATTGTACCCCTACAAATGTCTCTCCTATGACCCCACCTTTGAATGATGATTATTCTATCACTATTCCTATAGATCATATCATTGCTCTCGATATGAGGCTATTGGATATCAAAAATCACTTAGGGGGAGATCAAAATATTGCTAGGGCTACTAGAGTTGTGAATTATATTAGATATATGCTTGAAAAGGATCAAACATGCATAGAGTTTCTTTGTGGCCTTATTGATTTAACCGAAGCATACACCCCTTCTTATAACCCTAAGTCAAGTATTACTTGAGGTCATCAGCTTGACACCTATGAAATATATATTGGTGTCTCAATGCCTATGAAATTGGTATGTATGGGGGAAATGTGCCCTTCCATCAACATCTCTGATCCTATTCCACCTCCTACTATCAAAGTGAGCACCTCTAGGATTCAATGTTATTCCTCCTAGTGGCAGTGCTATCCTTGGAAGTGGGATATATAGTGTAATAGGGGTTGGTGGTTCTATCTTTCTAGTAGCTCTGAAAATAGCTCTGATGGTTGTCACGGTGGTGACTATGGTGGTAGCTCTAGTGGTGGTTGTGACAATGGCCTTGGTGCTGGCTCTGATGGTGGCTCTAGTAGTGGTTTGGGTGGCGATTCCACTTGCCCTGTTTCTTCATCTAACCCTATTTTCAATGCCCTACTACAAAATATAGATCAAATGCATAATCAACTAGCGAGTTTGTCCCAAGCCTCTACCCATTACATCTTTCAAGCTTTCTTCTAACATAGTCCTTTTTTGTGATGATTTTGAACACTCACATCAATCAAGGGATGGGAATTCCTAATTTTGAGAAATACAATGGTAAAGGAGACCCTCAAACACATGTTTCATCCTTCAATTTGATGTGTATAGACTTCTTTCACCATGATTCCTTGATGGCCAAATTATTTCCTCAATCTCTCAAGGATAGAACACTAGAGTGGTACATTTCCTTGCCTGACAACTCCATATTCTCATTTGATCAACTTTTTCATTAGTTTCTCTAGCAATTTTAGGCTAACATCGGGCCAAAGATGACCTCCTATCTAGTCCAATGTAAGGAGGGAAAGCATGAGAAGATTATTGATTTCATTACTCAATATTAAGCACTCTTTTCAGAAATATCTTACCCGTTACTCAACTCAAATGTGTAGAAGGTCAAGATTCATTGGCAACTTGTAGTGAGCCTAGCAGGAGAAATTTTTCTTAATGAAGTATCCTTTTTTTTGCGCATATATGTGCGGCATTGTGGGAATATGAGAAAATAGTTATTCAGTTCAGGGGATCTTGCTCGTGCTCCTATCATGAAGGAAGGTCTGTCATATTGATTTCAAGAAAAGGAAAATTTATTATGAATGTAGTCGCCATGAATAATGAAAATTCCTCAAGCGCAACAAATAATTCACAAAGTTATCTAAATCTTACTCTTCAATCTTGACGAAAATATTGAAAGATAATGTTATAACATTCAAAGATCCTCAACCTCTTAGAGAGCCTTACCTTGAATGGTATGATGGGAATACATTCTACCAATACCATCATATCCATGGGCATGATACTGAACATTTTATGCACCTGCATCATGAGATACAGGACCACATCAATGATGATACCATTCACCTTAATCGTAAAAAGAAGAATACAAAAAATTCAATGGATAAGGGAAATAGTTAATTGTAGATCTATATAGACCCATTTTTGTCTCACTCTATGAATTTAATTATTGACCCAAGTCTAGTGCCTCTCCCAAGGCCTCAACATATGTAAATTTGGTTTCGTTTAATAACAATCCTACCCCTCAACCTACGACTAGTTCACCAAATATAAATTTTACATTGTAGGATCTACACATGAATAAAAAGGCTTCTCCTATATATATTCCTACTCGTTTCAATGAAAACATTGTGACAAGAGTCCTTGTGGACCCCATGAATCGCGTGAGCATTATTACGAAAGAGACTCTTTTTCTAAAATTTTCACAAAGGGAGGAATATTAAAAGAAGAAGACTACCATACATACCCATGATCGTCTCTCTCTTGATCCTTGTGGTTCTATATCTCTTTCCATCCTAGTGGGACCTAGGGCTATGAATACTACATTTGATCTCATTCCAGGATTTGACTTGTTCAGTGTGAAGCTAGGAACCCCATGGCTAGTTTTTGTTGATGATGTCACTTTTGTTATTCATAAATGTTTGAAATCCTCTCATGAAGGTATGATGCATGTCATGCATGACACTGCATATCATTCATTGGTATCAAATGGGGTATATTCATTAGATTATTTTTGGCCCTCCTCAATCAGTTTGCTTCCTCCAAGAATAGACATCCTTTATCAAAATTACATTAAATATAAGACCTGGGGCAAGGTGCAATTGAAAATTACTTACCCTATAATGTAGTGGAAGGCTACTTCTTCCTCTCAAAAAGGGAAGGGGAGGCATGCCATCACTTCGGATCCTTCTTCTTCCTTCCTCTATAGTTCCACCTACTCCTACCTTTCACCCTATTGTGACGCCTTCAACTTTCGCCCCTATGCATCTCTTGGGGAGTTCAATGGCACCCACTTGGTAGAAAGCCAAGCATCAATTGTTTGACCTTCTTGTCTTTCCCATGGTGCCTCATCTCATCTAGTATGGTAAGGGTAAGGGTCCCCATGGAGTCTCTATGTCTCAGTCCTTGTAGCCTCCTACTATGCTTACCCCTAGGGTGGTGAATGGGAAGAGGCTCGTCGCTAACACTCTTGAGTTTTCTTCTTCACCCATTGTTTCCTTTTTTCCTACATCTCTTCCTCCTATTTTTTTCCAAGAGTCACTCCCTCCACTAGAAAAAACTATGATGGACACTCTAAGGATAGAACAAGAGCCTTTCACTTCTCCTCAAGTTGCATCCTCTTGGTCTCGGAGAAAAATAAACTTTCTTGTGTATTAGTGTAAGCATCGAAAGAAGGCTATGGCTATTGAGAAATTTTCTCTACATAAGGAGGAAGGGGGGCCAACAACTCCTATTTCAATGTCTACCACTATGTCCTCCTCTTCCACCCCTTTTGCTTAAGTTCTCGTCACCTTGATCTTGCTTTGGCTCCCCTTGCAAGCATGGATGATCCTCATCCTAAAAGGGTACATGTGTTCATTGCTCCCTTAGTTGACCCTCCTCTCTTGATGTCCCTTCTAGACATCACACCTTTTCCTAAGCCCATGGATATGCCAAATACCTCGATGGTGTTCACTGTAATTTTCTTTTCTTCTTCCTCACCTTCTGCATCGTTTGTGGGGATCTCACATCCTTTGATGAAGCACAAGTTGGAGAATGACCCTATTTCTAATGGGGATTGCAAAATTGAATCACCTTCTTTGGAAGCTAGTTGTACATTGGCCTACGTCATCCTAGTGACGGAGGCTGCCCTGACATTCCCCGAGTTCATCACTTCCCCTAAATCTTTTGGTAAGTTTGGTAGTGGATATTGAGCACCTCCTCCATCGCCTACTCAGTTGACACATGGCACTCCCATCAAGTGCATGTTCAACACAGTAGATGATGCACCAACTCTATCTATGATTTTGGCAAAATCATTGATGTTTACCTCACAGAAGTTGAGTGAAGAAGACCTCGAGGAGCACTCTTCATTGGCTCTTGTCACATGAGAGTCAGAGGATCCTCCCCTTGCTATCTTTCCCTTGTAGGATCATCCACCTTTCCCTTATAATGATCTAGATTTGTAGAACGATGACCCCTTGGTTGATGAGGACTAGGACAACATATCTTCTTTATGTATAGATTATATTTTTGTGTGTGTTTTGTTTCCCCCCATGCTTGTTTTATATGTTCCTAGAGGACCCTTGTCACCCTTATAGGTTCTTGGATACAAGAGTGTTTTGTGTCATAAACTTCTTCTATTTGTTACATCATTCTTCCTTTGTTGTGCATTGATTTTCAACAATTGGGGATGATGGAAAGTGTTCAGGGCATTTAGGCCTCCCTTCCATGTTGACCTAGGTTTTTATTGTTATTTTGTTCTCTTGTAACTTTATTCGCATGGTTTGATATAGTATGGGATTGATGACAGTTCATATGTATTATTATATTATATTTATCTATCTATATCTATGAGCAGTTGTGACCCTAAAATATCATATCCCTCTATCTCTTGATTTCTTTAATTTTTCTTATGTTATATTTTTATCTTTATTTCTTCTTTTGTTTCCTAATGATGTGGTGGTTATTTTTTGTCCCTAGCGTGTGTGACAACATTTCCATGATTACATACCATCATGTATAGATGGCCAAATCACTCTCTTCTCTCTCCTTAGGATGTCACGTGCCTTTATGTTTGGCACGCACCATCCTAATGAGGGCTATCATACTACTTTGATTTTAAAAAAGGTGTATTTGATGGCCAATGAATCCCTCATTTAGAATACTCTACTTTTTCCAAAAAAAATTATTCTCCAATAAGGATCCCTAGCGAAATTTTTCTTTCATCATGGATTCATAAAGAAAGAATCTAAAAAAATTCCTTTGAAAATGGGGCACTTTTTCTCATGAAGAAGTTAGAAAATTTTCCCTTGGGAAGGAGTATTCTTCCTTTGGAATTCCTTGATGAAAGGGAACTTATGAAAGGATTCCTCGATGGGTATGTGCAGGATCATGATGGGCCAAAAAGTGGCAATATGATGGGTATGTGGCTGACGAATTTTTTTTTAACCCAAAATTGATGAAACGAAAAGGGTTTTTAAAGGAGATTCCCAAATTTCCACCAATATAAATTATGCTTTACTTTGAATTTAATAAGTAATTATTATTCATTTTCTATACAAATTATGACTAAAGTCCTGATTGATAGACTAATTGAAAAACATCTATAGCTTTCAAAAAGTATCACATTTTTTTCATCCAAAACATGTGTCACATTCTATGATTCACATACTATAGGATTAGAAAAAGAAAAAATGAATTTCATGAAGTTTTGACCAAGTTAAGTTGGTCAGACATACGAGTTTTTTATATTTTTTAAAAGTTGTAATAAAAAATTCATAATTAATTATTTTCTAGTAAATTTTTTATAAAAAAGTATGCATCACATCAGAACATGAGTCCTCTACTTATATCTAAAATATTATAAAAAAATATTATCATTTTACTGTGGTTAGGGTGGTCAGATAGACACCTACTACTTATTTTTTCCCTAAAACGTAAGTACTACTACATTGAAAATTCAAATTTTCACCAATTAGATTTTTTTTTTTAAAACAAACCTAGTAGTTTAGAAACTACATTAAATTTTCTATAGATTCTATTCTTACATATTTTTGAAATAATATAGATATATTATTCAAGTTTTTACGTCAAGTTGCGTAACTCTGATTTTTCTAATTTTTTTGCCACTTAAGGGCCTGTTTTTTCCATGATGATCCTGTACATACCCTGATGGTACAATCATTTACAAAAAATGTCTTTTTCTTTCAAATAGAGCATCCCTTGAGTGAACACCTTTTCTTTTGAAGTTTTTCTAAGGGACCCCTTTGAAAGCTTTTTCTTCAATTGTTGACTGTCTGCATGACTTTCTGTCTACCTACATGTATTTTTGTTATCTAACATGTTTTATCTATAGATTAACATGTTGCTTTGTAGGGCTTGAAAAGTTTCCTTTTAAATCAAGCTTGGAGATCTGAGGACCTTTACCTTTCCTTACATGACTAAGCTCTACTAAGGGCCTATCAGACTATGTGTAGCCTCTCACATTTGGACTCCCTCAGGACCAAACACCTTGGGTGCTTCCTCTATAGCATCAAGCACCTGGAGAGCCTTTTGCTCACCTTTTGAACATTTGTGGACCTATGACACATTTTTTCATCTCATTCATCTTCTTGGAATTCTAATTTATGATTCTCAACATTCTCATCACCATTAAAGACACAAGTTGACACTTTGTTGGTTTTATTATCCTTGTTTTTGTGGCAACATTGGCATCTCCAAGTTTGCAAGATCACTCCTCCCATTTGCCTCGAGTGCACGTGGTTGAAGGTGACAATGTTCCACTTTTCATTCACAAGTAGCATCATTGTATTATTTCGTAGCATTTCATTGTTTAGGATAGTGCATAGTACCTTTCATTTCAATACTTTATTTATCATATTTCTCTATCATTTCTATACTAGTTGTTTGTGGAGGTGGAAACACCAAAGCAGGGGACTTGCTATGACAATCCTCTATACATAGCCCCGACATTTTTTTGTCACTATGTGTGTAGGTACATCATTCATGAGGAGCTTGTAAGAGGATGGATTGACTGTAAGTTGGATTTTTACTACCCTTTCTTATCATTTTGTTCATAATCAATCTATCTACCAAGTTAAATTATTCTTCTTGTTATTTCGGTATTTGGGTATGTGCAGGATCATGATGGGCCAAAAAGTGGCAATATGATGGGTATGTGGCTGGCAACTAGTTTTTTACACAAAATTGATGAAATGAAAAGGGTTTTTAAAGCAGATTGTCATCTTTCCATTGATATAAATTATTCTTTATTTTGAATTTAATAAGTAATTATTATTCATTTTCTATTCAAATTATGACTAAAGTCCTAATTGATAGGATGACTAAAAAACATCTATAGCTTTCAAATGGAATCAAATTTATTTAATCCAAAACATGCATCACATTCTATGCTTCACATACTATAGGACTAAAAAAAGAAAAAATGAATTTCATGAAGTTTTGACCAAGTTAAGGTGGTTAGACATATGAGTTTTTATATTTGAAAAAAAAATTAATAAAAAAATCATAATTAATTATTTACTTGCAAAAAAATTACATAAAAATATGCATCACATCAGGGCATGAATCCTCTATTTATATCTAAAATATTATAAAAAAAATTTATCATTTTATTGTGGTTAGGGTGGTCAGACAGACACCCACTTCTTATTTTTCCCTGAAATTTAAGTACCACTACATTGAAATTTCAAATTTTCACCAAATAGATTTTTGTTTTTCTAAACAAACCTAGTAGTTTAAAAACTACATTCAATTTGCTACACATTCTATTTGTAGATATTTTTTAAATAATATAGATAACTTATTCAAATTTTTACGTCAAGTTGCCTAACTCTGATTTTTCTATTTTTTTTGCCACTTAAGGGCCTATTTTTCCCATGATGATCCTGCACATACCCATTTTGGTTACTTTCTTCTTTTTTTATTATACCAAACCTTATTTTTGGAGTTGTTATTAGCTTGTCTTTGAGTGTTGATTTTACTTTGTGTTCTCTATCCATATGGTTTCCTGTTCCCAACTGAGATGCCAATGCACTACGCTTCCATTTGTACCCTGTGGTGGAGTCCTCTTGCAGTGAGCTACATAAATTGTAGTTTGGACTCTAGAAACCTGCTCACTTGACTCCCTGAACCCCTCAAGTTTGTATAGGGAAAGATTCTAATCAATTTCCCTTCCTTCTCACCACCTCAAACATCAAACTCATCTTAGACAATCCCTTAGTGTGAGATAGATCATGGAAGCTAATTGTTCTAGACCCTCCCATGACCTAGGGTCATAAGTAGTCAGCCCACCTCCTCTTCACATATAACCAAGGAACTGATGGAGGGGCATCACATTTTTTAAACAATTTTTAATCTTTTATTCAACCTGCCATCATAAATGTTCGAGGAATTTTAAAATTTTAATTTTATTTGTTGTTTAGAGATAGAATACTTAACTAAGAGTATATTTAATGAGCTCAATAATAAGAAAAATGAGAAGGCAGAGGCTTGATAGGTATTTTTGAATCAAGGAGGGAGCAGTTGAGACATTAAAGACTAACTTTGAGTGCTGCCCTAAATTTTGGGTTCAATTTTTGTGGGAAGAAGCTTCTAGGTCTTTTGTAGTTTGCAAAAGAAGAAAAAAAGTAGAAAACAAGAGAAAAAGAGGTAGAAAAAGAGGGGTCAAAATAGTAGAGAAGAAACATGAAGAAAACAAAGGAAAAATAGAGAATAAGTTAAGGATAGGGTAAAATAATCGATTTAGAGAAAAATGCTATATGATTAATGTACTCTAGTTAGGAGGAGGGAGGATAGGTGTAAAATAAATATTGACTTGATAAACCAATAAACCTATTCCCCTAATGCAATGTAACCTTATGTGCTTGCAACTAACAAAAAATCTCTTATAAATATATATATATATATATATATTTAATTTCATTAATTAATATAATTAATTATATATGTGTACTATTTTCACTATGCATAAAATCAATTAACCAAATGTATACTTATATTTATTTTAAATATATATGAATGAATGAATGAATGAATGTATAAATAAATAACTCAATAAAAAAATGCATTATATTTATGTAACAAATACAAAAAAAATAAAATAAAATAACGATAAATATATTCACTAAAATGTATGTATACCAAATCTCTAGAAGATGGCTTACTTCAAATGAACTCAATTTATCCATTATAAGTATAATTCTACTTATGAAAAATGAAAATGAAATTATATTTTGTAAGAATAAGAGATTTGAGTTTTTTTTTTCTTGTTTAATTAGTTATTAATATGTTTTTTTGAATCAATTAGGAATGATTTGTTTTCCTTCCTCAAATAAAATTTAAATCTTCTTAAAGTGAACATACAAAATATTTAACTTTATCATTTTTTCAAAATTATTTATGATGAATATGATTAGTGAAATGTTTTGGATGTTGTGGGTGGATTTTTAAAAAGAATGAAGGTACACTATTATTTTGCCATTTTTTTTAGGAATGGCTTTTACCTTGCTTCCATATGCACTATCTTAAGTTAAGCTATAAATGAATAAATTAAGTAATAAAGGAAAACTATTATTTTTCCACTTTTTTAGGAATCATTTTATTAATTTAGTTTAATAAAACTTAAGAGTTTCAATTATATAGCAAAATTTGTATTCTTAATTAAAAATTAATATTTTTATATTAAAATAACATTAAATATTTAATTAAAGCTCAATTTTGACAGCTCGGCCAAACCCAACCCAGGTCAAGCAGGTGGGGGTGGGGTCTTTCATGACCACAAGGAGAGGTTTGTGATGGTTTATGTGGTCAATTTGGGGATTCAATCCTCTAGTTTTACTGAGGCGGTGGCAACCTTCCACATAATTAAAATTTCCACATGTAGGTCGGGTTTTCTAACTTAATCATCAAAGGGGACTTGAGGAATATGGTTCTTATGCTAACTGGCCTTTCCTCTCCCTACTAAACTATTCAGGATCTTGTTTATTAAGCACACAATATAATGATTTCCCTTGGGAACTGTAGAGTGAATCACATGTTTAGGAGTGGTAATAAATTTGTTGATGCCTTAGAAAATATAGGAGCTTTTACTCCTAGTTTGGAAAAATGGGATAATATCTGCCATATCCCAATTAAGGGGCTCAAATTAATTCAAAATGATGTCAAAGTATTGTCCAACTGAGATTGAGTTGGATTTTTTGTCAGCTCATTTTGATGGTTTCCACACTCGTCAATTATGGTAACTTAGGCCTCCTAATCAATCTTTTATGGTTCATTATTATTTACAGCTCTGGTTTTTAAAGAGCCATTTCTTTTACTATTGTCTTTCTACTCTTTTTTTTCTGGGTATCGCAATGGGAGCAGATTTGGTCCAAGATGAACCTATTACTCATGATGGTTGGAAGTAGGATAAAGAGGTTTGGGCGATTCTTGAACAAGGAAAGATGGCCTCATATGTGGAGGGGATGTAGGGTGTTAACCCCAGAATTTCCATGGAGTTCACCAATTTGTCGGTGGATGAGACTATTATTGTTAGCAATGTTTCTTTTATGGTGTTCCCTGAGCTCATTGCAAAGGGTACAGGGCTTTCTTGGAAGGGATTTTCATTCTACACAAGTTGAAGACCTATTACTAGGAGGACATGAAATAGTTCCTGAAAGAGGGTGAGAAGGTGAATAGGTCGTAGAATGGTTTCAACCACACATATCTTCTGAGTGTTTGGGGTGCCATTTTTGAAATTCTCATGAGGTATGTCACACTTGAAGGGAGAATTCCACACATCCATGCCACCTTTTCCCCATTCTCAATCAAGAATTTCCACTTTTGTATCATGTCTTTTCTTGAGTAGTCTTTCAAGAATGTCCAGGCCAAAAGTAAGAAGTTACCCCTCCACTAGGGTCTTATCCTATGTTTATGTAAGTTTGATGAGGCTTTGTTTCCCTCCCATGCTACTATGCACAAGAACACTTTGAGTAATTTGGACCCCACTAATCTCCCTGGGGACCTCAACCCTTCTTTCACTATCGACGAAACTCTTCCTACTATTAGTCATAGCACCAAGGCCTAGGGTAAAGCCCCTACTAATGATAATACCCCTCCCTTCCCTATCTGATGCATTCCTCTATTGAAGCCCATGTCGAAAACCAATTCTTTTGGGTTGGGGTATTCCGATAACTTCAATGATGATGATGATTCATGGAACCCCACCCTATATAATTCTCTTGTTCTTTCCTTGATTTAGGGCCATGACTCGCAGGTCCCTAACATCCTGCCCGTTTCTAACCCTAGCCCTCAAAATTCTCCCAACATGTGCATTAATTTTGAGGAACCTAGTAATAAACCCAGGTCAATTCATATCCTCGTCAACCCATAAGAAAAAAATTGAATGAAAATTTTTAGACTATTAATTTGTTCAAAATGATATTATGAAATGGCTCATAGGTCAGTTGGTTACTACTAAAGAGAGGATCAGAATCTTAGAGGGAAAGGTTCTTGAACAACAGGTTGTGTGGCTTGGGGAGGTAGAGAATAAAATACATTGGGACATGATTTCTTCCTTGGCCAAGTCCTCTGATAGGTGGGAAAGGTGGGAAAAAGAGTTGGATGATCTTCAAGCCATTATTGGGTCCTAGGAAGAAAAGAAGAATTTATTGACTGAAATTGATGCCATACACCAAAACTAAGAGAAGACCATGCAATGTATGAGGGTTATCACAAACTACAACAAAGAAACTGTGAATAATACTTCCCTCGCTCTTTAGATATTTTTAGGAGGAGATAAGGAAGAGCCAGGGGAAGTAAGTGGTAGAAGGGGTGGATGATGGTCAATCACAGAAGAACAAGGTTAAGAAGGTGGACACCTTGGCTTGTGATGTTACCAAGGATACCCAGGAAATTCTTTAGGGACCTATGACTTTCGAGAAGAAGCTTGAGTTCATGTCTCAGGAGTGGAACACAATCATTGGTATCAAGCTTTTAGGAGACCTGTAGGTGTCTAGTAGTTTAACGTTGGCCCTGATTATGTGGTTCCTTTTTTTTGTTATTCTCCTATTGATCAAAATATTTAAGCTTTAGTTTTTGTTTACTTTTTAGGTTTTCTCACTACTCGTGAGTCCCTGGTTTGCCTCTATGGCTGGTTTGCAATGGGTACTAGCCCTTCCAATTTTAATATAATGAAAACACTAAAAATTTAATTAAAAACACTTTCATATCTCTCGCTCGATGGCTCATCACTTCTATTCAAACAACTTTCCTACTTTTTTGAATTCTTCCTTTCTCTACCTCTTCGGCTCTATTCACTTGTAGCCTAGGTCAAACCACCTATCACTTGTGTCCCCTATGTGTGACCTCGTACTAGACCTATTTGTAGATGTTGATTTGTAGGATGCAGGTGTGCCTGCTACTACCATGAATTCTTTGAAGTGCTCCCCTATTATGGGCTCTGGTTTTGCTTAGGCTATAGGTTCTTTTATTGAGGTTGTGTGGTCTGGTTTTGTTGGTGAGGGTCACCCTCTTCTATATTCGTGTGTTCCTCTTGTGATTTCCCTTAGTCAAGAGGTCTCAAAATGCATCAAGTATTTCTCTAATCTAGATATTTTATGTATATTTTTTCAATTTTGGGGCTCTTCTCTTTTAGATTTGCATCTTTAGATTTCAAAGCATTGGAAACCTTTGGTGGAGGGTAAGATACAAATTTACCCTTCTTCCATAGGTTTCTTTATTTTTTATTTTAATTCTTCTAAGGATAAACAAACTATCTTGGATCATGGTGTGTGGTATTGGGACTCTAATCCCCTTTCCATGATGCCTTGGGTTCATTCTTTCAACCCTTTGAAAGAGCCCCTTTTAATGTTTACCTATTTGGGTGAGATTGTTGTATCTCCCCATATAGTTTTTGTGCCCCTCTGCTTATGGGGGTATTTGTAATGCTTTGTGTTAGTTATTGAAAGTGGATATTTCTTCTAAGAAATTTACCCACACCTCCTTTGCTACGATATTGGTGGAGGTTGATTTATCTCAAGTGTTACTTGGTGAGGTTGTGCTTCAAGTTAATTGTTGGTCTTGGTCTCAGTTGGTGGATTATGAAGGCATCCCTTTTCAATGCAAATGCTATTTTACTATTGTTCACTAGGCTTGGGGCTTCGCTTGTGGCTCTTGTCTTGTTTCTTCCTCCACTTGGTTGAACAATTCTCTCCAGGAACATTTAATACTATTTCTTGTTGTTGATTCTTCTTCTTATTATGAAGATTCCAATCCCCTTCCCCTTCTATATAATGGAATAATCCTAGTGTTCATGGTGCATCTTCTTGTGTGGCTTCTAAAGCATTTTTTCTAGATAAGAGAACTCCTTCTACTGAGTGTACATCCTCCTTTGATACCCCTTCTCCCCTATTCTAGAAAAGGTTGTTTTATCTTCAAATCATGATGCTTTTGGCTTGAATTTGGATGCTTCACCTAAAGCATCTACTTTTCCTCTTGTAAGCTACTCTGGAGAGGATTCTCACCCTTCTAATTTAAATTTTTCTAATATATCTTTTGATTCCTCTTGCATAATGATGTAATGTAAAATGAAATGTTCTACTAAGACTTTCTTAGTTTCGATTATCAAGCTCTTGGAGGCAAGGTTGTTGGGTCCTTGCTCTGCTGCTTGAGTTTTTCCACTCTAGTTTTCCTCTATATTCTTCCTATGGCTAGTGGCTCTATTCTTTCTACTTGTTTATTTAGTTGTTTCTGAAGTCCTAGTTAGTGTTTTTGGCCAATCTATTTTGTTGGTTTGTTCTGCCATATTTTTTCTTTGTTTGGGTTTAGGGGCCTTCGCCTACTTATCTAGTTAAAAACATTAAATATTTAATAATATACTTATATAATATTATTTAATAAATCTAAAATGTATAATTATAAAATCAATGTGTTTTTATTAAGAAAGAAAGGTGGGACCCTAATCCCAAATGTAACAAAAACATCAAAACACACCACTCGACCATTAGTTACATTTTTTTTCCAACAAGCTGATTAGATAACACCATCCTAAAAAGGAAGCAAATATATCCATAATCCAAAATGTCACGTAGGTCCACAAAGGCCCCAAAACAAAAAATTCACAACAAAAAAACCTAAGTATTCCTTTTGGTGATTAATTAAATTCCATTATATTTTTAGCAAATTCTCCATGTCATTACACTAGGGTTCCTTGAATTCATCAGCAACGTCCTCTTTCATCATGTCCACATCCTTTTTTCCTCCATTTTCTTTATTTTAATGACCTTTGAAATTCTAGAAATTGTTCTAAATATAACTTTATTCATAATTCCATAGGTGATAGAAATCATGGTACTAGAGGTGTTATCCATTCTACTAACCTTCTCCTATAGGGCATCAATCTAGTTTTTATAAGACTAGAGGGTCCTTTTCTCGAGCTCCTCCTCATTCTTTGATATGTTCATTTAATTAATCTATTCATCCTCTTATTCTTTGGTTGTGCCTTCCTAAACCTCTTCCAAGACAATATTTGTTTCATTCACCTCGTACTCCTTTTCCTCTTCAAATTCTAATTTTTCCTCCTCTACCTCATCTTCCTCATTTGTTATATCATCTTGAGGACCCCCCCAAAATAAATTCTAGTTATTTTTGGCTCAATTCCAAAAAATGTTCCTCTTGCATTGGAATATATTTTCATCTGACAACGTTTCCTCCTCATCCTCAAAAGAAATTTTCTTTCCATTAACATTTTGAATGGTCAATCTGGTAGACCTCCTTTCCCCTTGCAACTACTAGAATCATCTACATAGCATTCCTACCCTTCATCTAGAATTTTAGTTATAACCTTCTTGGTCATCCTATAATCATCAAGGTCAGATCATGTATGTTTGGAAATTGGGGAAGTTGAAAGGGATTTCTTTTTCTGAGAGGGAGGGGTCAACGGTTCATCATCCATTATGAGGTCTTTTGAAACAAAGGGTTTACCCTCTTTTTTCTTCTTTTGAGAGGGAGGGTTAGACTTTTATTCAATAGTAGTGGGGTCTAGTGAAATGACATGGTTATTAGGAGCAGTATTTTACAAATACATAAATTTTTGGATAGCCAATTTTGGCTTTTTGCTAGAGTTGGGGTTGTCAACAAGAAGATGATGATTTTTCTTTAGGAGTTTCATTTGTAGAGGCTTAACAAAAAAATTTAGGCCTGATAGAGGGATTATGAAAAAAACATAGTTATAAAGCCTTTGAATAAGGCCTTCATGCAACAAGGGGGAGGCCCCTTTAGCCCTACACTAATGCAAAGAGGAGAGCAGAAAAAATGGAATATTGTTTTTTTCCTTAATCCTAATGTGATTTAAGAACAAAAAATGATACCCATGTACCATAGTATATCTACCCTCTAAAGTGAAATATTTCATTATATGGGTCCACTTACCAGACGATATGGTGCTGGCAATTTATCTTTTTTTGTAGCCATTTTGGAACCTCTTTAACATGTTTTCTTCTTACAAAAAGGTATTGATGAAATGCTAGTAATTTGAACCATTACTAACTTTTTCCACCTTTAAGCCCTTGCACTCATAACTCATAGCTCCTCTACAATTAATTTTGGGGTAACCTCAAAACTAACACTCCCTATTATCACCTTGTTATCCCTCCATGATCTAAAGAGTTTCAAGGTGAGTTCATCAATAAAACCCTTCATATAAAAAAAATGGCATCATCCAGGATTCTTCAAAAGGATTTCAAAGCTCCAAATTTTGTCTTAGGGGCACACAATTTACATAATTTTAATATTTGACAGTAATGTGTATATATTATAATGATTATTTTTAATACGTTTAATTTGTATTTTGATTTTTAATATATTAATAATATTATTTTCTACTTTTAAAAATATATCTTTAGGAAGTATTTATATTATTTTATTAATAGTATTAAGACAAAATTAAATATAATTATATATTCTTAATTGAAAATTTATAATTTTCTATTATAATTGTTAGTGTAATTATTAGTTTGCACATAATGCTTTTAAGCCTACTTAGGTGTTCATTGTGTACATGACACTTGCACATGCTAGGATTTCTTTTGAGGTTTCAACCATCTTTTGACACATCATACTAGAGTTGTGTGATAAGACTTTCCACCACTCCATGAATGAGGAGTCATATCCTCATTTCATGGAGATCAGGTGCTAAAACACTCTCCTATTTATGTACATTTCAATCATCTAATAAATCAGTAGGTTCTATGCAAATTCATGAACTTTGTGCTTGGTTAATCTATCTTTGTGATTTATGGGTTTCTATATACAAGATGAGTTCATTTAGATGGGGACCATAGTTTCCTACAAGTCACATGCATTAGTAGTTGAGAGTGGAAAATTTAAGCCATTGAAAAATAAAGGTGAAGAAAGAAAAGGGTATGTGCAGGATCATGATGGGCCAACAAAGTTGTAACATGATGGGTACATGTCGCTGGCGACCTTTTTTACCCAAAATTGATGAAACGAAAAAGGTTTTTAAAGGAGATTCTTAGCTTTCCACCAATATAAATTATCCTTTACTTTGAATTTAATAAGTAATTATTATTGATTTTCTATTTGAATTATGACTAATGTCCTGATTGATAGGCTGATTCAAAAACATCTATAGCTTTCAAACAGTATCAAATTTTTTGAATCCAAAACATGCATCACATTCTATGCTTCGCATATTATAGGATTATAAAAAGAAAAACTGAATTTAATGAATTTTTGACCAAGTTAAGGTGGTGAGACATACGACCTTTATATTTTTTAAAATTTGTAATAAAAAATTCATAATTAATTATTTACTTGGAAAAAAATTATAAAAAAATATGCATCACATCGGGACATGAGTCCTCTACTTATATCTAAAATATTATAAAAAAATATTATCATTTTATTGGGGTTAGGGTGGTTAGCAAACTTCTTATTTTTTCCCTAAAATTTAAGTAGTACTTGCATTGAAATTTCAAATTTTCACCAAATAGTTTTTTTTTTTAAACAAACCTAGTAGTTTAGAAACTACATTCAATTTTCTATAGATTCTATTCTTAGATATTTTTGAAATAATATATATAACTTATTCAAATTTTTACGTCAAGTTGCCTAACTCTGATTTTTTTGAAATTTTGCCACTTAAGGGCCTATTTTTTCAATGATGATCCTGCACATACCCAAAAGTTAAATAAATACAAGAAGTAACAAAATCACACAAACAGGAAAATACTAAAAACTATGTCAAACATTCTTTTTGTAATAAATTAGGACACACACCACTTGACTATATGATGAAAAAGATAAACAATCTCACTCAAATCATTGAGGAAAGTAAGATTGTTACTAAATTGAATCTTCATCATCTTCAGAAACCAAAAAGGAAAACGATAAACCAAAAGGACATGTTCTCTAAGTAATTACAGGATATTGTGTTTCTTCTCTTATTTTTATAAAGTGTCTTGTATTACTCTATTTTTTTAGGATAGTTTTTTCCCATTCGATTTTCTATCTTTCTCCATCTTTATGAGTGTTTACATTGTATATGGATAAATTATTAGGCTAGTAGCCAGGATTCATTAGTTTTTTGTCCACCTAATCTATGCTTAAGGTGGGTTGTTAGTGTAATTATTAGCTTAGACATAAAGCTTTTAAACCTACTTAGGTGTTCATTTTGTACATGACACTTGCACACACAAGGTTTCAAATTAGTTAGGGTTACTTTTGAGGTTTCAACCGTCTTTTGACACATCATATACAACTGTGTGAGAAAAATATCCACCACTCTATGAATGAGGATTTGTATCCTCATTTCATGGAGATCAGGTGCTCAAACACTCTCCTATTTATGTACATTTCAATCATCTAATAAATTAGTCATTTCTATGAAAATTCCTAAACTTTGTTTTGGGTTAATCTATGTCTATGATTTATGGGTTTCTACAAGAATTATTTTAATGACAATTAATAAATTTTCTTTAAAAAAAAATCTTTACTAAATGTTTAATAATTTATTAATATGAATTTAATATATATTTGATGAATTTTATAGAATTATAAGAGATTGTATTCTTTGTTCTAGTCATTTAATTATTGTATATAGATTTCTATATTTTGGGTTAGATTAATAAGTATGTGTAATCATGTGATATTATTATAAGTGTTCTATGTATCTACACAACCCACATTCTTTTCATTTTAATTCCTTGTTCTTATTTGCGCACTTAGATTATATAACCTAATTAATAGATGCTAGTCACTACATAAATAATCAACCATCAATCTAAACTAAAGATATCATTCACTAGTAAATTAGGAGTAGTTAGTGTATGTACTTCATGATTTAGAATTACACCTAGCAAAACATCACCACAAATTCTTAATAAGGTACAATCTAAGAGATTATGTTCCACTTACCCATAGCCTACTATTATGCAGTGATGTACTTATAGTATTAAAAAAAATTATAAAAATATGCATGTCCTTTTCCTAGCCATGTCTTTTGTTTTTAAGCATGCAATGACTACAAGTATAATAGTTTATAAGTCTATTTATGTCCAGTCATGTTTAATCATCTTCAAGTTACCTCTAGGTAATCCCTCTACATATTATTTATGCTTAAGTCAAACCATGTTTTTTCCACATTAGTAAATTGGTCAAGTCTTTTCTTGCATTAGGAATTTATGTTACAAGTCCATTTTTGTGACCATGAAATCCCTAATCCTTAGAAAATGACTTGGTTAAATTAAGGATTTAGGGTCTTAAAACTCTTAAAACCAATGTAATAGTGTTGTGGTTGGGGATGAATGAGAAAAATACATATTAAAATCTTCAACAACATAGATATAACACTATACTATGCATTGGGGTAAGTTGATATACCATCAACTTATGCCAACATTATGGTAGATCATTATTAGGAATACGATATATGTAGCATCATAAATTTTCACTCCTGATAATTTCACACTAGGTTTCGATCCCTCCTAAGTGTTTGAGCTTAAGTATACTTATTAATAATCTATTTTATTATTGTCTAATATATATTAAATTAATTCTGGGAAATTAGATTAAATTTTTATTTGAAAAGCACCAAAAATTCAAAATACATTCAGACTATGGCTTTGTTGCCCATGTCTACCCTATTTTGGCCAAAAAAAAATATTTTATTGTTGGCCTCAAAATGTTTACAAATTCAAAGTCATTTGTTAGCTTATCAAAATAATTAATATGGGAATCAATTGTAAGACTATCTCAATTACATAATTCAATATAGTTTTACTTGCTAGACATAAAGTGGCTTAACCATTAATGTTGTATAAGATAATTTTGATCAAGCATGATATAAAGTATGTAATAAGACCTACACTTGGACATGAGGGTGTGTTGATTTGTTTCAAACTTAATAAATTATAATTCCTAAAATAAATATATTCTTATAGAAATATGAGACTTGGAAAGTGAGCTAATTAGAGATTAACATATGGAAAAAATAAGATTTTCATGGCAAGAGAAATATTTGACTAGGTCAAAGTCATGAAGTATAAAATAAAAGGAATAAACATAGAGATTGATACAATCTGTAAGGGGTGACAAGATAATAATGTTTCCTACATGTTAGCCTATGTTTCACACTTGAAATCAAAAAATGTATAAGAATTTAAGTATGGTGTAAATTAACGAGTTGTGATATTTTTATGTATATTTAAATTATTATTTTTTGAATATTTTATAATATTATTTTTCTCTTAAAATTTTGAAAAAAACAATTTTTTTTAGCTTAATATTCACTCCAACGTATAGTGTACATATATTTATAAATATCTTTTTATTAAATATTTTATTTATTAATTATTTTTAATTTTTACTAACAATATATTTTGAACTTATATTTAACCTTAATAGATTTTCACATATATCATAAGACTATTAAGTTCATTTTTGAGAATTTTGTAATAAAATTTATTATTTTCCCTTATAGCTTGAATAATGGTTATCATTTTTTAACGATAGACCTACATTGATTATGAAATTAAAAAATATAATACATATAATATTGAAAAGACAACATCGATGGTTGTATATTTGCAAATTAGAATTTTTAAATGACTTAATTTTCTCTCTGAAAGGTGAAGTGAAAAAGGATTTTGTTGGCATAGGGTGGTTCTATGGAAGTGAGATTGACCTAAGGGGGTTAAAGATAATCCTCTTAAGTTGAACCCCTTTAGGACTTAAGCATGTATTTTTCTAAGAGTGTATGTTTTTGAGAAAAAAATAGGAAATTTAATAAGTGAGATGGAGCTTTATGATTTAGTATTATAAGGCTTAGAATCACAGGAAAAACACACATAAATAATATCTCCATTGGAATTAAGAAACATGAGGATAATGCATATTAAAAAAATTAAGAGCTCATAGATTTCCCACTCTCCTGCCTAAGCACTTATTTGAATGCCAACTCCAAACAACTCTCTTGCAACTCCCCTACCTCTCATTCTCCTTTGTTGCAGCCTATATCACTAGAGTGCAGGCTAGTTGTAGATTTGTCTCAACCTACAGTTGTTGATTCAGATGTACCTCATGCTGGGGTTTTTTTGTGGGCTCTCCTATGGTTCCCTCTTGGGGTGTTAACCTTTTTGTTGATGATATGAGGTAAAATATTGTGGAGGTGAGCTTTGTGGGGCTGTTGAAGTGTGCCTCTATTTCTCCTATTGTCTCCTTTGGGTGGGAGGTTTTTGAGAGAATTGATCATTTTTTCAAAAAAGGATTAAGATTATGTCGTTTGATACCTTCTCTCCTAGATATGAATAGTTGGATAATGAAGCACTGGAAACCCTTTATGGGAAGTAGGATTGAGATTTATCCTATTATCATAGGTTTTTTTATTGTTTTATTTTCTTCTTTTGAGGATAGGCAAGATTTTTTAGATCAGGTTCTACGGTTTTGGGATTCTCAACCCCTATATTTGAGGCCATGGGTTGCCTCCTTCAATCCCCTTAAGGAACCCATTGATATTATGCATGTTTGGGTGGGATTTCCTTATCTCCCCTTAAAATTCTAGGGCTCCTCTACTCTTCAGGGGATAGGTAATCCTATTGGTAGTTTTTTGAAAGTGGATGAGGCTTCCTTGAATTATACACACACCTCCTATGCTCAAATTTTGGTGTAGGTTAATGTGTCTCAGGCACTACCTAGAGACGTTCTACTCCAAATGAAAGATTGGTCTTGGTGTCAGCTTGTTGATTATAAAGATATACCTTTTCATTGTTGTAGCAACTAAAATAGTACACCACACCTTTGAGGAAAGGAGCACAAGGGTAAGGTTCATAACTCATAATTGTTACACTCAAGGAAACCCTAGAGATCTCAATCTAATGATAGAATGGGAGTAAAAGATATTTGAATAGGTTGTCCAAGGGTATGATTAATAGTTAAATATGGGTTCACCACAAAGCTAGGGCTTGGAAAAACTAATGAAATTCAAGATCTAATGTTTAATCCTAGTGATGTAGGAAACTTGAATGAATGACCTAGAAAGGCATATAAATTAGTACATATAAACTTACAAAATTAGAAGTGTGCACCTGGAAACCTACAAAGGCTTGAATGATGACCTAAAATGTTGTAGACATTGATTTTGATGCTAAATGAGGCTCATACACTAGTCTGGGTGAGTTAGTCCCAAACTAGGTTTTTTGTGCCAAAAATGGAATCTGAAAGTGCTAATTCTAAATCTCCTAAAACCCTCAAAATTGGTTGTACTAGGACTCATATGCCCAATGTGTCGTATCAATCCCAATGTGCTTTTTCGAAGGATTAATATTTTATTCCACTCTCCAATCCCTTCACTTTATTCCACACTTTGTTTTTGGAACTGAAACCTTGATTTTAGACCTATAGAAGACTTTCCATGACCTTGCCAGTGAGGAGACATCTCCAACAACTTCCTTTGATTTTAGAACCTAATCTCCTAAGATACCTCATGCTCCAAGACACCTAGATATGCAATCACACATGTAAAGAGGAGATAAAATTGTTAATTGTTAATGAATAGGTTTTTTCCTTGGTCAAACCCCTTTTAGGTAATTAAACCAAATGACAATATAATGAAATAATCACAAGAAACAAGGAACATGAAACATGGAAAATGATACCTTGAATGATGTCTTGTAAATCTACAACTCAACACATGAAGTGTCCATGAAGGATGTAGATCTCGATCTTGAAATAAGTGTAGAACAATGCTTAATATTGGATCTTGAATGTGACATCACAACACTCGCTCAACAACATGCTTGATGCTTGATAATCTTGAATTGACAATGGATCTAGAATTGCTACAATAATTGATAGAGAAATTTTCCCTTAAATGCCTTAAAATGCTCTTGAATGCTCTCTTGATACTCTTCTGAAGTCTTTGAATGCTTAAATATTGAGTGCTAGAGTTCATATCATGAAGGATTAATGAAATAATTATTTGAAATCTTTTTTATAAAGGCAATCCATCTAAGTTATCATTTACTAGATCCCAGAGGTTGACATTCATAAAATTTGAATTTAAAACCTTGTTTTCTCACTCAAAACCCTACAAAGGGGCCAAATGGGACTCATACACCCAAGGTAATGTATGGGTCCCACAAGGCCTTTCTAGAGAGAGAAAATGTCTAAGAGTTGAGAAATTAAGTATATTTGATGTTTATGTTAGGATTTCGGCTGAAATAAGCCTCATGATGCATAATATAGTGTCTTAGGTGCCTATTAATGATGATATAAAGGTCATAGTTGCAAGAGGGACCAAAACACAATCTGACAGTGTAAATAAATATACTTTACAACATCAAATTAAGGGAAAAATATGTCTATTTAGCATAAAAGGGCCCTATATCCTATGTGAATGTGTAAAACACATTAAAACACTAGATTAAGGACACATTAGGTCCAAGGGTCCTACATTTAATGTGAAGGTGTAAATAAATACACTTTACAATATTAAATTAAGGCCAAGTTGGGTTTATTTGGCTTAGTAAGGCCCTAAATCCAATGTGAATGTGGGAAACACGTTACAACACTAGATCAAGGTGACATTAAGTTCATTTGAACATTAATTATTCCCAAATTAAGTGTTAAAATGTAAGAGGCAACATTTTTTGACACTACAGTTGTACACACTGTTTTGGTACTAGACAATTGGCTTGTGACTACTCTCATAGGTCTTGTCCTCCTTCTTCTATGTGATGGAATAATTCCCTCAACAACCATCTAACCATGTACCCAGATGATTCCTCTTCATTTGATAGTGAGGATGTTGAGCATCCTTCTCCTAATTAGAAGAAAGTGACTATTGTTGATAATGTTACCACTCCTATGGAAACTACTACTTAGATTTTGGACAAAGGTGATCCTAATATGGTGCATGTTGTCTCCCCTAAGGCCCTTGTTGATCTTATTCTAGATAATGTTGTCTATTCAAAAGTTTTGGATACTCCTACTTTGGGTCTAAAAGTTCCACCTATTGTTCCTACTACTCCACCTATTTTCCTTTTTGAAGGGGCTTCTCCCCCTTCTTGTCAAAAATATTCAAACATTGATTCTACTTCTTCTTGGACTGAGGTGCATCATTGGAAGAGGCATACTCCTAAGATGAACTATGTCTCTATTTACAAGCCTTTGGGGACATAATTATTGGGTTGAAGCTTGATTTCTTGAAATATTCTACTAGTGGCCTATAGGTCAAGTTTTGGACTATCTTGCTAGCTAGTTTACTTTTGTTCGGTTGCTTTTGTTTAGAATAAAATTAAGGAAGTGGTGATGAAAGGTAAAAAGGATGTAGGAGACTAGGCCATGATGAGAATGGAAGAGGATGTGCATGGGAAAGATAGGCCCTTGCAATTTTATCTCACCCAATTTTGGAATCTACAAGATAAAGTTAACAATATGGAGATGGCTTTCAGTAAGTTAATATCTATTAATCTAGGCATGATGTGGAAGGACATTTTCGGTACTATGAATGGGGTAACAAAAATTAGGAAAGGTCATAGGAAGATGAAATCCTCTTAGGACAAGGAGATGAAAATGGATGAGAGAACTACTGGGGTGATGGAACAATGCAGCGAGTAGGTGAAGCAGCCGATTGAGGAATGGAACTTCATATGTAGTCCAAGAGAGTAATTTGGGTCTCTTTTATCTCTTCTTTTTGGTTGCTCATCTATGGAACTATCTAGGCCTACATTCCCTCGATCTTGTATGCCTTAGCTTTATTTTTTGGTCAATAGCTTTTGTTCTGGTTCTTGTTGTTTCATTCTAGTTAAGTTGGTTGTTCTAATGTAGGGTGTTGTTATGTTTTTTACCCTTGTTATTTTGTTGTGATAGTTATATTGGCCTGTAGGCCTGGTTCTATTTTTTGGTTAGGTTAAGGGGCCATTTCCCCTACTTTTGTTATCAAAATCATACAATACTTGACACTTTACTATTGGAATCTTATAGATCCTATCAATTCTTGAAGATAAGACAATGATTCTTATGGCTCAAACTAGTAATTCTATCAATTAAATATATAAATCCTAAAAACCATAATCATTCCATGCTACTGACTTTAATAATAAATATCTATTATGACTAAGCATCAAATGATCCCCACCAATGAGATGGTGTATGCCATTGTAATCATTTACCTTGACATTGAGAAATGTGAGAATCAACATAATTAAAAATGTCAACCACTCCCAAACTAATAGGACCCCCACATTGGCATTTTTATTCTGCATCTTGAAAATTATATGAAACTACAAAACCATTATCTACATAACAATATGAATGAATCCCATTGTGGGAATAATTGGGAATGAACTTCCATCGAGAATAATAATAATGATTAGGATTATGGCCATAAAGACTAAATAGCTAAGATGACTCTTCATAGGTCATAGAAGTAACCAATCATTACCATCTTATACATAACAAAATTAAGGGTAAAGTAAATAAAATATAGTACTTTTAAACCAAGTCACTATTGAAACTCATTAAAAAATCAATAAAATACCAATAATGGTTATTTTACATATAGGATGTCTAGCTATAATGTCTTATATGAGTTATTCTAACTCCAACGTAT
The DNA here is from genome assembly GCA_007258455.2 of Sequoia sempervirens. Classification (NCBI taxonomy): domain Eukaryota; kingdom Viridiplantae; phylum Streptophyta; class Pinopsida; order Cupressales; family Cupressaceae; genus Sequoia; species Sequoia sempervirens. Next base: position 31,238,031 of record VDFB02358134.1, on the reverse strand, counting down.
GTAGCATAGTTGTTTGAGGTACTAATTAAATGGTTTATAGTGTAAAATACCATATATAAGAGGTCACATAGTACCACACATCTTAAAATTGTAGGAAGGATACTAGAAATCCATAAAGATATAAAACCTATGCAATAGAACTTAAAGAACAATGTCAACAGAAAAGGAAACTTAGTGTTTCCAAGATATTTGAATGATATGATATAGGGGTTAGGGACACAACCCTATACAATGTAATGTTACATGTTGAATGAAACATTTCATATATGCTACAAGGATGTAACTTAATGGCATAATTGCTACACATAGAATAAAAATCCATTATTTCTCTTTCTCTTATTTCATAAAAATAAGAAGCACTCAACATAAACATAGAGAGCCATTTTGAAACCTCTAAGACTAAGTTTCAAGGGGATAAATTGATTAATTTATATGATTTTATATTGCTTTGTCCGAATTAGTCAATCAAGGGTGGACTAAAATAATATAATAGTTAGGGATTACTAGTTTTATCTTAAATGAATGAACATGGAGGAAGGGTTTCCTAGCAATCATCTTAGTATTTCATAGATCTAAATAAACATTGATAATATTTTTAAATTGAATATCAAAAAGCTATTTTAGATACATGGTAAAAGTATTAGATATTAAAGTGTTGAATATAAAAGAGTTAAAAATAAAAAATTGCATAAAAATTGTTAGAAAAGATGAGTAGTTCATATATTTGATAAAGTAAGAAGTATTTGAAGCTAAAAATGTGTTTTGGGAGGGGTATTATTAATCAAACACAATGAGATATGAATGAAATATAAGTATTATTTACAAAGTATCATATGAATGAACATGAGAAGACATAATTTTATGCAATGAATCTGCTCATATTTTTATGAAACATCAACATGTAGAGAAGGGGGATTCACTACTCACGAGTTTTCTTCATTCAGAGAGTCTCATGGAGTGAAGTACCCTAAACTACCTCAAGGAATAGTGCAAGAGTTCTATAATCGGAAAGAGCAGATCAGAGAGATTTTCTGGACAAACTGACAAGCTTTTAGCCAAAGGACATCAGCACGGGATAAGAATGGCAATGCGACATGCTAGCATCTCAGAGGTGCATTGGTGTCTCGTATGAACCGAAAAGTGAGTTTATCACAAAAAATGGCAAAGTGGCTACTTCTACTCTAATTGCTAAGGAATCTTAGAATGTGAGAAAGCAACAAAATATAACAAAACTGAAATAAAGTGAAACATAAATGATAAAGATAAGAAGAAGAAAGGAAGTGCTCACAACCACACAAGTGATGAAGCCTCCAACAAAATGACTATGTTCAAAACCTGCATCCGTAATTTCTTGAGAGAATGTTGGGGCTGTGTAGGGGTTTGCCTCAATCAAACCCCCGTTTTGGTGTTCCCACCTCCACGGGCAGTCAAAGGATAGAGAGAGTAAGAAGTAAGCAAATGTGATGTGATAAAAGCAAACCCCGCTTTAGGAGGAGAAACTGTATCACAAAATGCAAGTGATAAAAGTAATCCACGCTTGAGGAGGAGAACCCATATCACGAAGTAGAGATACAATAGATAGAGGATATGGAATCCCAGGATGCTTGCAAGCACAAGGCAAGAGAGATATAGCTGCAAGGCTTAAGAAAGCTAAAGGGAGAGAGCAAAGAGTGTTGTAAAATCTTGAAAGTGTTGTTATAGCAAGCTGTATGAAGCTATGCAAGCAATAGTTGGAGATTAGAAGGCTAAAGCCAAAGCTAGAGAGAATTTAGAAGCCGAAATGAAGTGAGAGGTTAGAGAGACAAATGAATTGAAAGAATAACATTTAATGAGGGGAAAAAAGCTTCTCCAGCTATTACAAGGTGTCTCGGGCCGTTACCACTGACAAAAGGTGAGGACAAGTGGCAAACATGCTTGGAGACAACTATTTGAGCATTGAAACGTTGCAGGACGCTAGCACGACACACAGACGTCTGCGTGACATGCTAGTTTCCGGACGCATCACACTACAAAACAAAACGAACGGGAAAATCACAAGGTTCGATGCAAAACTGACACGAGGAGTAGTTGCTAAAATGGGGTCCCAAGCATCCTAAGAAGAAAAAAGGTTGATGCAGGGCTAAAATGAGCCTACACAAGATACTAAGTGAACGATCATTAAAACGGATACAAAAATGCATGTGAAATTTCAATAGGTGCAATTTTACAACATTACACAACATTACTTCTTCTATCATTATTTCCAACTCATAATACATCTATCCTCCTATGTAATTGTCTAGTTTATTACTTTTTCTTAATACAATCTCCAAATTTAATCTAACTTAATTTTTTATTATTTATGTAATGTTCAATTCTTTAGAAATAAAAGTATTATTATTTGCTTACTTTTTCACTCGGCTGAGACGTCCGATATAACATTATCTTAAATAATATTTTATTTCAATATTTGACACATGAAAAACAAACTTGACAGAACAACATTTTACGATACGTTTTTTTGACGAATTCTACAACGTTATCATCCGTATGTTACATCAAACAAGAGCTTTACCGGGTATTCCGAACTGTTCAGATATGGCATTTGTACGTAAGTATTTGGAAGGAATGAAAAGCACATTACATATATGGTATTTGTACGTAAGTATTTGGAAGGAATGAAAAGGACAGAAAATCCAGTTAGGTTCGATGGAATCTCTTATTCGGCAAGAGAGTTATCGATAGATTCTTTTATTCGGCAAGAGAGTTAAATACTTCATTTCATTATGCCTCTCGCCAATTATATAGAAACCATAAAAGATGAAAGAAGTACCAGAGGTACCTCCATTTTCATCTGTTTTACATTACCCACTTGACAGCGCACTTGAGCAGGAAAATGTCCCTGCTCTGCTAGAGCAGTACGTGAACCCGGCAATGGATGGGAAACTGCCAATCTTAGAGTATCAAGTTTATCCATGTATAGAGCATCAAGACATGGATAATGAAATTTTGTTTGGACAGTTTGGGGAATTTTCTTTTCCACCCGATATCCAGATAAGTAATGAATTCTCCGTGGCAACAGCGGACCCTGTCCTTGAGAATGCCTTGTCGTCTGAAGAAATCATTGAAGGGGCGGGCGCTCAGTACATTCCTGAGTCTGCTGAGCAGGGCTTCAATCTGAAGTACTCTTTCGCCGTTCCGGCCTTGCCCAATGAAGAGCAGAACGGGCTTGAATTAACTCGTCTTCTTTTGGCCTCAGCAGAGAAGGTCAGTGACCAGCGATATGAGCAAGCCTCTACGCTGCTAAGCCAATGCAATAAACTCTCTTCTCAGCTGGGGAACCCCACAGAGAGGCTCTGCTATTACTTTTCCAAAGCCCTCGAAGAGAGAATCGAACGCCAGTCCTGCAGTGAGCCAAATAAGGGGAAACAAATAACGCTTGATTTCGCCAACAATTTCGTAAGTGATTATAGAAAAAGTGAATTTTATTCTCTTGTGGCTGTCTGTAATACAGTACTTCCCTACATCAAAATGCTACAATTCACGACCGCCCAGGCCATCCTTGATGGCGTGGGGCATGGAAAAACAATTCATGTCATTGATCTGGGAATTCGAACTGGGTGCCAATGGACAGTATTGATTCAGTCTCTCGCTCTAGGAGTTTCTTTTTCTTCTGTTAAGCATCTCAAGATCACAGCTGTTGGAGTGAATTCCGACGAGCTAGAAGATAGTGGAAGAAGGCTTACGGAGTTTGCTAAAGCTATGGCCATACGATTTTCCTATTGTTCAGTCAAGATCTCAAAGTTGGACGACATAAACGAAAGTTTATTCAATGTTAAAGCCACTGAATTCGTGGCAGTGAATGCTCCTACTGTTTTCAGAAGTTTGTTATATGATCCCACTCTTCTCGGAAATACTGTTAATGTTATCAAGAAATTAAAACCCCATATTCTGGTGAATTCTGAAGTACAAGGGCACCATAATTCCACTTCTTTCGCGAGTCGGTTCTCTGAGGTGCTTTCCTATTACAGGAGTTACTTTGATTGTTTGGAGGTTGTGTTGCCGGGCAGAACTGATTTAAAGAGGTTCGTAATCGAAGAAGTCTGTTGTGGGAGTCAAATAAGAAATATGATAGCCTGCGAGGGGGAGCACAGAAGGGTGAGGCACGTTACAATGGATATGTGGAGGTCTTTCTTCAAAATGGCGGGATTTAGAGAAATGACCTTCAGCTATCAGGCTTGGTATCAGGCAAGATTATTACTCAAACAATATGGTAATGCAGACGGTTTTACTATTGAGCCGAATGGATCTGCTATAGCCATATGGTGGAAAGGAACGCAGTTGCAAACACTGTCTTTATGGTCTTGTAAGAGAAGGTATTTTCGTTTATCCCAATGATTGCTATCTACCCTTTCCGTGTATACAATAAATAAAACAGCATATAATACAGAAATGTTCTACTGTACTGATAAATATTATACTTCTTATTAGTTATAGGCTTAAGTTTCAGCAATCATTGCTGCATTTTCTTAGTATTATAGTTTAATTTGTAATTTGTGGTCAATAGGCTACATATATTGTGAGATTTGAATCTGAAATAAGGCTTATGTCTGTAAATCACTGTTGAGTTGTGGGAAAGCAAGTTTTAGCTGCCATTTAATGGTAAATCAATTGCTTTTTAATGGTTAAAGCCTCCAAAATCTCACTTATTACGTAAAAGCTAGATAAATATTGATGTCTCAACTGGATGGGAACATTCCACTTCTGTTTGCAATTTTTTTTGTCAATTTGATGGCAACTTTCTTTTTCATTTGCATTGCTTTATGTTTTATATCTATATGCAAATTAAAATCTCTAGATTTGTCTAAGTTTATTTCATTCCATTATTTAACACTTATTATTAATTATTTAATCCAGCCACATACAACTAGAATTTGTAGCACATGGCTTCCATACTCACCCATACACAAACACGTACTCTCTAACATACTAACATACATACAATTTTCTATCGGTGTAATTATTGAACCTCCTTTAGATGCAAGTGCTAGTATTTATTTGTTTCATATATTACTATGTTTCTATATGTAGATATTATGATCACTAACAACATTATCATCTTTAATAATGCTCGGGTTGGAACAAAGTATTTATAATTAGGAAAAGAAAATTGATATTTTTGTGTTATAAATTTGTAAATTTTAATATCTGAATTATATTTTATTAAGGCTGGAATTTTTTAAAAGAATTCAGTGGATATTGTTGAGATCTTTTAGGAATAATTTTAAGTAGGTTGTGTCATGAATTTTGTAGTAGAGTTTAAGCTTAAAAGTAGAAGCTCTTAAATTTATTGAAATTGTTATCTTATGAATTTGTTTCTTTGCTTTTTTGAGTTCTAACCCCACCCCAATTGCACCTACTTAATTTTTTGAACTAAGAAGTAGGGGCTGCTATTATTGAAGGAAATATACTAATTAATCCTTTAACATTTCTTTTCTCCTTCATGTACCTACTACTACTCCTTCAAAATAAATCCTCAAGCTCCACCATGAGACCCCAACCTAAACATTTTATATATAAACATCATTTTCAATATAATTAATAATAGTAATTAATGTAATATTTAAAATAAATGTTTTTGAAATATTTATATTAAATTTGTGACATAGTTTAGACTGCTTCATTAATATTAATACCTCAAAAATATTTTTAGATATATTCATTTTAAATTATCTATAATATATTATTATTTTTCGAAGATTCTACAATTAAGAAAGGATAAATAATATGTTAGTATTTATTTAAAAAATGTAAATACAATAGGGAGACATTATGACAAACTAGACTTGGACATCTAGAGCAAGGAAACTAATCTAATTAACTTTCATCTAACTTAGTTTATAAAAAATTGATTATGTGTTGTGTTCTGTTTCAATGTTAATTAAATACACCCCATCAATATTAACCTCCTAAGTTTGTATGGTGCCTTAGTATATTGAATTTAGTCTATTGCAAAAAATTATTTAAATATTATGCTTTGTTAAGATTTAAAATTATTCTTATGGAAGCTCTATTTATTTTTGAAGACTTTGTTATCACTATTCACTTTTTCTTATTATTGACTATCATCGTACAACTAGAGAGATAGTAAGGGTTTTGGGTTTTACTTTTTTTTCTTAGATAATATCATAATTTCTAAGTAAGCAATATCTATGCAAATAGTGATGATGTGGCGAGCATATTTTGTGGCTCATGTTATCTTTATATTCTTTTGTCAATTTTGGGTGACTCTACTTGTACACATACTAGCTATTGGTGAAATTGGTATCCTTGTGTTGTAGTCAATGTGTTTAAGTGGAGACATCATATTTTTGTATTGAAAAGTTATAAAGAATGCCTAAACAATCAATCTTATTCCATGTATCTTCATTATGGTCATTATGTGAATGCCTTAAAGTATCCTCCCTAGGAGTTGGCATTGTTAGATCATATGTATGGTGAATGAGGTTATTTCAAGGGTTTCATTTGGAAGACTAACTTAATTTTCTTTAAAGGTTTTTAAACATATCCATACTGGTTTCCTATTAGTCCAATGGTTATCAATGTAAGAAAATGGAGGCATGTCATGTATAGGGAATAATGCATGTATGCCACATGCACTGCATCAATGAGTATGGTTAGCTTAATATGCTAATTCAATTTATCTCAAGTACTTTTAACTATAAGTATGCTTCATAGAGTCTCATATAATATGGTAGTTTCATAATAGCTACTAAAAAGAATTCATTAGTGGGATGAGTTCTAGTATGCACCATTATACTATTAGTTGTGTGTTTTCCATTAGTCTTAAGGCTAATTATGTCCTCATTGGTCTATGGAAAAATTTCAAATTTTTCATAAAGGTCCTTTCCTATGGGTTTTTTAAAGAACAATGTATTGTATGGTAATGCATTGCATAATGGTATCAAATTAACAAAAAAAATACATCTATGATCTATGAGGATACTTTTGACATTAACGTAATGCTAGTGACCATAACTAGTTTTGGTGTTGGTTTGTAAGGTTGATAAAAGGTTTAAATAGCTATATTAAGTTGTTTGTAGGATAAAATTCAAGAGAAAATGTATAAATAATAGTTTTCTTATATGTCACAAAGTTTATTTCTATAATAATTAATGTCACTTACAATAGTGAGAGTAGGGAACTAGTTAAAGAGTGTTGAAGGTGATAAACCTCCAGTGTAGAAAATTGTACTCCTTTCTAAGTGATAGTATAATTTCACACTTACTTTGGACCTATTTTAGTGACCTTACATTTATGCATTATTAAACCTCACTAATAAGCCCCTAATACCCTTTATTATGCATCCCAAGACCTATTTTGATTATTTCCTTACAATATATCCTCCATTAAATAAATACTATTAATTGATTTAATTCCTCAACATAATTTAGGTCCTAAACTTTTAGGTCAAGACCCATTCATCCATAAGAAAATGGTTCCCCTTTAATTTCATAAACTCAAATCATCTTTTTTTTGGTGGCATTTCAAGGTCCTAAATTCAAATTTTAAGTGTCAGCTTTCAGGATTTAATAAACGGGAAATTAGAAAGGAAGCCTATAAAACTAAGTCTTTCAATCATTTTTCACTAGACAAGAGAGAGATTTATAGGAGATCACAAGGATCTACATTCAAGAGCAAGGAGAAATCAGTCAAGCATTCCAAGTTGAAGTCTTTGAGCCACATTCTATTTATTTTTATAGCTCTTCAAGCTCATTTTTCTAACAAGATCAACCATTGTGGGTATGTGTAGGACCATGGGGGTCCTAAAAGTGGCAATGGGAAAAAAAGGTGTTTTTAACACGTCCAAAAATGTGGAATTCATGCCTTTGACTTTTTGCAGGCTTGGGTACAATATCCGTTTTGGAAAGTAGGAACCCATTTTTTTGAAAAACAAAACGGATATCTGTTTGAAATGGATATCCGTTTTGAAAACCTAAAAAACCCTCTTTAGCAAAATGGGCATAACTTTTGCATTTCTTATCAAAATTTTGACTTTTTATAGGCGTTGGAAAGGTGATTGAGTGCTATACACAATGGAAAAGGTGGTGTTTATATATTAGACACCAAAAAGTAATTATAATCATTTTAAATTCATATTTCATTTTTGAAACATCAAATGCTCACTAATTTCACATGTGAAGTCTTCTTTTCATGAATTTTTATGTAACACTCATCTCAAAATACTTGAAACATTAGAAGAAGTAATGAATAATAAAATATTTTTCCTTCCATGGGCTCCATCTTCGTCCATCCATATCTATCCATTTCCTCTTTTCTCCCCACCACTCCACCTTCCTTCCATTCCACTTCCTCCCTCCTCTCTCCATACTTCCTTCCCCTTCTCTATGTTTCTCTCCTCCCTCTCTCTCTTAGGTCCCTCCCACTCCATCTCCATCTCTCTCTTTATCCCTCTCCATATCCATCTCCCTCTCCCTCTCCCCTCTCCCTCTCTCTCTCTCTCCATCCCTTTGAAGTCTTTCTTACTCTTAAGTCTCTCTCTCTCTCAGGTCTCTCTCTCA